>VWZD01008010.1:1735303-1791675 GCA_013396695.1 Sakesphorus luctuosus | reverse complement strand
AGAAAAGATGCAGAGCTTTGATCCCCTGAATCAGGACTATTAAGTCACAGCAGCCTTGCAGACAATGAACAATGAATGAGCATAACCAGCAAAAACAGACAAGCCACTAATGGTTGCATTTAATCTTTGATTCTGCAAATATGGCTCTGGTTAATGCCAGTGGAAACTGTTGATATATGCAAAACCCAGACTGCATGCTTAATCAGAGACTGAGGCTGCAGTGAGTTACCCAAGAAAGTGGGAATGTTCGCTAGAAAGACACCTGGAAAAGATAGATTAGGGTTTGTGATTTGTTTAGGGCTGGATAAACCAACTTAAACAAGATTTTAAAACAAGCAACAAACACAACCAACCACCCCAAAAAACCCAATAGCAACAAAAACCCCCTCAAACAGAAGCCCAAAACAAACACCATAACCAAACCCCAGCAAAAAAAAGGGAGCAAAAAAATCTCCCCTGCTCCTAAAATGGATAGAATAGATTGTGAGTTACTTCTGAACTTTGTAAAAGTTCAGTTTCTCATTCATCATTCATGTAGCTGTCTGCCCAGAATGGAATGGAAGTGATGAAACATACTGACCCACCGGAGAGAAACAAAGAGTTGTACTTGTGTTTGAGAGCTGGAAAGCAAAGGGCGTTTCTGGCAAATGAAATTCAGTGAAGTACCTGAAGGTATTGAAAGACCAGAGAGATGCTCCAATAACGTCACCTTAACGCTGCTGCTCGTCAGAGACCTATTTTGTTTCTGCAATTGGTATCTTCTGCTAGGAGGGTCATTGCTTTTAGATCCCTTTCTTTCTATGCATGGCTTTTTGCAAAGCAGGCACTTAACCATCTTGGGGAGAAATGATAGGTAGCTACGGAGAAGTCACTGTAAATGAACTGTTCTGTGCCTGAGGTGTGAAAATAACTCAGTGCCTCACAAGTAGATGCGTTCAGTTTGTAGATAATATGAAACTAATTATGGGCTGGCAGGAAGCTGACTTTCATTTCCCCTCTGTATGGATTAATCTCTGTATGAAGACTCACCAGCTTCTACATGATTTTTTTAGGGATCTGGAACTTCCTTTGCAAAATGCTCTAATTATATTTTATTAAATACTAAGTTTTCACCTTGAAACCAACAAATGCAGAAAAAAGCAACCCAAGTGTGTGTTTTGAATTGACAAGATAGCTGATTGTTTAATCTCCCAGGAGTCCAAGTGCTATTAAAGAACTTGTGTTTTGCTGTTCTTCTTTCAATTACAGAAATAATTCTTTCTCCTAGGCACAGAGGTTGAATCTTTTCCAAAGGTTTTTAATGACTTGAACACTGACAGATATTATTAACATTTTAAAGGCTCTTTCCAAAGCCAAGAGGGTCTTTTAGGAGCCTGTGATAATTTTTATGGTCATGCTATATTGCCTCTTAATTGAAAAATACTCTGGAAATGGAAGATGTAGGAAAGGAAGATGTACGTAGCAAAGGAGACATTATTTTTTCTATTTTCCTTGATTCTAGGAGGGTTTTTATACTTTGGCACTTGGATAATTGAAAGATAGTGGAATTGTGGTGAGAAGGAAGATCAGGACAAAACCTACTGCAACAGCCTAAATGTCAGTGAATATAAACTGTTCTTTCCTTGCTTGCTAAGTGTTCTTGTCCTATATCTGTATTGACATGTAAGCTGGAACTTGGGTCTTATAAAATGGACTGTGATATATGTAGCTTCCTGTTCTTTTTTTGCAGGGATTTTGTCCTTTTTTTGGCACATCTGTGCAGAGGTTTTAGACCTCAGGAGAATCAATGTGTAAGTCATGATCACTATGAAACGCCAAGGAAATAGGACATAAAGAACTAACTTTGTGGAATGGAGTGTCTGCCAGGGGAAGTCAGGATCCTGTCAAGTAAAGGAGGCCTTTGTTGTTTAGATTTGATGGTGTGAGCTTGCTTGGGTATCTCAAGCTTATCTAGATTCAACATCAGTCTTGCCTGGTTGATCTGTCTCGATGTCACCACACTCTTGTGACTTTTCCTGCTCCCTTTCTTCCAGAGGTCCCAGTTCCTACAGCCAAATTGTCTAGGATGGAAGTTGTGCTTGTACCTTGTTTGGTCAACTTCACATCTGTGCACTGAATGGAAAGCTGTTCTTGGCCATTTCAGGCAACTGCCTGGATTTACAGTGGAACAGTCATGATTTCCAGTGGAGCAGCCAGGGCTGGTGCGTCTCACACAGGAACATCTCTGGGTTCACACTGCCATCCCAGCACTGGGTGTGATGGTAGGTCAAGTTAGTGAGAAAAAGGCCTGGCTTAGACCACTGCAACATCATTTGCCAGAGCTCATCTTCCAAAGAATTGATCACAGTAAATGAACAATTATTGGAAAAATAGATCTTTTTAAGTAAGGGAGAAATGGAACCCTTTCCAGTGGAGTGGTAAGCCCTCAACCTCTCTCTGACTACAGACCTTTCAGCCTGAGGGGGCTGGTGTTGAGGAAGTGTCCTCTACTAGCCTAGGTGGCATTTTTGTACCTCCTAGGTGGATTTTTGTGTGTCTTGAACATTTTATAATTTTGTAATATAATTGTAATATTTTATAATATCACTGAAACATAGGGAGAAATAACTTTGGGTGGTAATTTCTGCTAAATGGTATTTAAGTATATAGGTACTTTGTTGACCCAGAGATCTTTTCCACAGAACATTGTTCTGTGTGATTTTTTTTTCTGATGATGAGTGGTAGAATAGGGAACACTTAATCTGCTTTTGTTACTAGAATTTAAGTTGTATTCTGAAATATCAAAGACTTTTACCTCTGAAGGGTAAAGTTCTGGATCTGGCGTTTGCAATTTGGAGATATTGTTCATGACTGATTCCTTGTGTGCTCAGGAAAATGCTGCTTGCTGTGAGACAAAAGTATCAGTAGTTCTTTGAACGCTTATAGAGTTTTGGAGTTTTTTTTCTGCTTGCTTTGACCACTTACTTTGAGATGAAGTGATTTTTTTCTTCAGTTTTGATATCAGGGAATTATATCAACCTTTTATCTACCCAAAGGAAAAAAGTCTGAGCTCTAACATTTTAAAAGTATAGCCGGAGGAATGGCTTTATTTTGTTACCCCAGTGAATATCATAGTGTTTTGCTTTTCTATTATTGTCTTTGTGATGCTTAGAATAATAAATAATAATGGCACTTAGCTCTTACACTGTGCTTTTGTCCATTGATCTTGGGGAGGGTTATATGGAAAAGGTCACTATTATTGCCCTGTTTCAAGATGGGGAAACATAGAGGTGAATTGAGTTTCTGAAGGTTATCCAATGTGAGAGAGCTGGCAGAGGAATTTCCATCAGTGTCATTTTTCATTAGAAAAAGCTGATTCACTGAAACTGAAACCTTTAATGGAAATTCATTAGTGTCTGGGAAATTATGCATCTCCAGAAGCAAATGGAAATGTCATGTGGTGTAGCAAAAGAGCAGCCAGAAACCTGGTGGCAGGGGCATCTGATGTGGACAGGGAAGATCTAGGTTTTGATTTTGGAACTGGAGGGAAAAGGAGCTTGAATCTGTCTCTCTCAAGGGAATATCCCCACTCACAGACATAGTCTGTTGCATAGTCATACCCAGCTGTGAGACAAAGCATGGCCTTCCCCAGACAGACAGCTCAAAGAACAGTGCATCTAGGGAATGGGTTTACTCTCCTAAAATCTGGTTCCATGGTTGATCCTTGGGGTGCATTGGAGTTCCTGTGCATTAAAGAGTGAGTGGATTTTATAGCTTGTGTATCTTTAGTATATAGGGAATAAACTCATTAGGGTCTAAGACTTTACACCTAAAGAAACTCTTCTATGTGGCTGCCTTTTTTATATAGCCTTTTGGAAGTGCTTGTATTTCAAACTTGGTAATGGATTAAAAGTATACTTTGAGGAAGGGAAGGAATGAGAGCAGAAGGATAGATAGGTACACACATATTGTAAGGTCATGGATGATATTTGCCTCGAGAACTCCAGGCAGAGTCATCAGAGGGTATTGTTTTTCCTTGACCCCTCTAGGAAACTTTAGAAGCAACAAGTGTTTCACTTTCCAATCCACCAACTCCAGCTGATGGTTTTGGACAAGGGATCATACTTACATGCAGAGAGGATGGTGGCCTTTTGCCAAGGAAAACTTGAAAATAAAAATTCAGACCAAACCTCTCAGGTTGAGTATTTCACATGGCAAATCCATCCAGACTTGAAAATACAAAGTTCAGACTGAGTGTGAAGTTACTGTTACATTTCATGTATGTAAGCACAAAGACCAGAAAACTGTTTTGCACGGAGGCTGGAGCAGCCATTGAGCTTTGGGACAGACAGCTGGAGGCAGCTTGACTCTGCAAAGAACAACAAGATAAATAAAAAGTAGCAACTTATTTTCAATAATTCAGACTGAAATACTGAAGAAGGACTTTGTTGTTGTGCAAGTCTTTTGAAGAAGTGTTGGCAGTCTCACATAAGAGCGCTGTGAGCTTGTTCAAGGGATCAGTGGAGCAGGCAGCCTTCATTCACCTTTCTGTGCTGAGCCTGAGTCAGGCAGGCAGAAGAAAAAAGGGAGAAAAGATCTTCAGCAGGGAGGCAAAGGAGCCATGACCCTGATCATGGTGTGAGTACCATGGCTGCAGTGGGTAGGGCAGTGGTTTTCCTCCAGCTTTGCCATTGGAAGGGTTGCAGTAGGAGACAATGGGGTGTGAGTATATGGCTCATAAAGACATGGCTTGTATGGTAGTGAAGTTCGGTTTAGAGAGAGCTGCAGTCATTTTTGAAGACCTATCAGAAAAGGAGGCACCTCTGATCTACAGGACCCCAGTGTTTGGCAGGGGTGGGAGAGAAAGAGATGGGAGGAAAGAACCATGGCAGTACACAACAAGGGAGGGGGAGTGAGGATGCGTTAGGTGAATACCAGGCTGTGATCCTGAGGTGTTCTGCACAGCACTGCCTGCTGCTTTCTGCCTGCCTTAGTTCCCACAAGGGATATACCATACTAGTTACCACCTTCTCTTATAGGCCAGTTGGTAAGCATTGCTGCATATGGTCTGCCACAAATGAAGTGCTTCTCCCTTCCTCTGAGAATTTTAAGCAACTAGTCCCCATCTCAGGAAATTGCTGCTGACCTCTCTCTGCCTTTTAAGAGATCCTTGCTATTACCTTAGTCAGTAATAAACTGCCCAAGATTCACAGTTGGTGTAACAGCCTCTCTGACTGGGACTGTGAATCTCATTATAAATTTTTCCCCCATACTGCAAGTCCACCTCTTCTTAATCTTTGTCTTATATTTATGAATCAGTTCCTGTCGTGGTAGAGTATTACACAAATTTAAAAAAAAATAATTGTGCAGCTGCATTAATCAAAGGAATGGTGTGCTGAAGGAAATGTCAGGCCTATTAGCTTGTCAGTGATCAGTGGCAGAAAAGCTGCTTGCAGCTAGTTTGCATTGTTTCCTCGACACTAATTAACAGACTCGGTACCTTTTAAAATATGACAAAAGAGTGAGGTGGGGGAAGACCCCAAGATGTGTGTTGCTGTAGTGGGAGTGGAACAACAGGTCTGGCACACGTGAGGATCTTTAATTCTAAGCACCCTTATCCTTAGGGTGCTGTCCTGTGTCTTTTTGTGTTTGCAGTAGGTTCCTTGGAACTCAAAATGCTAAGCAAATTATCAGACAGTTGTCACTCTGTTTGCAAAAGGGAGTTTTTGGTTGCCTGGACAGGTAGGGACAGCAGCCAGGGCGGTGAACTTGCTATGGCTCCCTGCACCATTAAGCCATGTTGTAGCATCTGACTGTGCCACTTTGGATCTGATTCATGACTCGTTAGAACTGACACAAGTCTGATTCCCAGTTTGCTATTGTAAATGTAATTTCTGAATAATGGCAGAGTTGATTTGTGCTTCAGAGTGCTGGTGGTGCTGCCCCTGCTCCCTGCTGTCACTGGGTTACGGGCAGGTGCACCAGGGAGGAATCTTGTGGTGCACAGCAGAAGGTGTGTGCTGTGCAGGGCCATGGCTGTTGTTACTGTGCTGTCCAAGTGGACACTCTGATATAGACCTGACCTCAGCTGTGCCCATAGCAGCAAACAAAAGAATGTTTTATTATTCTCTCTCCTCAACCTGTCTGGGTGAATTTTCTGTTCAGTGCATACAAAATGCTGACTGTAATCATCTAAAAAGGCAAACTAGAACCCCTTCTGTCATCCTGGGTATTCTCTACAGTTGCTATTATCAGAAAACTCCTGTGAGAGAAATGTAAACTTTCCACCCTTTATCAACCCCTCAGTGGTTCATTTTCAAAGCAATTGAAAAACAGAATTATGCTTGATTTTCTGAGCTCTGTGAGGAAAAAAAATCATGAGCTGTTTGAGTTAGTGAGTTATTAGGGAAGCTAGTCCACTGAGCACCTCATGCATCATGGGACTCTTTCCTCAACCATTAAATAAGATGTCCACACATTGGGTCCCCAGGACTTCATCCAGTAATTCACAGAAAAGCAAGAAATGCTTGGTGTTTAACTTGGCTGTGCTATGAAAAAGAGACAGTGGTTGAGGCAAATCACAGCTGAACAGGATTGTGTAGAACAAAACAACTCTTTCTCAGAAGAGGTGATATATGAGAAAAAGCCAAGGGTGTCAGAGGGTGGAATTTAAGGTGGCTTCGGATTAGGAATGTACTTGAGAAAGACAATTGCAAAATACTTCTTTTCCACTAATTTTGTTGCCATTCAGAGGTCTCTTGTAATCCATGCTTCACTTTCCAAGAACTCTGGTGTTTCCTACACATAAGCAAATGTGTTCCAAATGCAAATAAGGTACATTTTTTGTCCTCTTTCACACAGATATACACACACACACACTAACTAATAGCTCAAAGTTTTGGCAAATAATTTCAGCACTGAGAAATTCACCATGCAATTCTACTTTTGCCTCAGTTATGACATCGAGTTATATAAATATTTCTTCAGAATGGGCAGTAACATTTTGCTTCATGATTACTGCTTACTTTTTAGGTGTTGTAGATTCCAGTGGGATTACTTAAAGTTAAGCATGTATTTAATTGCTTTTGCCGGATGAGAATTTTCTCAACTCTGAAACTGCACCTGGGCTATTGTCATGTACAGAATGGCTGTTATATTTTCCAATTAAGCTGCTGCATTTATTCTTCACTCTGACAACTCATAAACCCACCATGAGTCACAAGAAGTTTTTACCATTAAGCTCCCCATTTTTCTGATTCATTTCAGAGTGGAAATAGTTAGAAGTTGCATTACACATGGTGTACCTCGTGATCTCTGTAAAACTAATTACTCATTAAAATTCAAAGGGAAATAAATCAAAATATTTTCATGGGTTCCAAATAAAGGACAGTACATGCTGATACACACTTAAAGCTATTTAGCATTTTTAGCAGACTGTTCAATTTCAAAGGGTTTTTAAATTAATCCTTCCCTCCCATCAGTTTTGGTGGTCTTTATGTGCCAGGCATGTATGAAGGGTACTGAAAGTGTGACTGTACTGACAGTTTTCCATTGCCTCTGCTCATGAGAACTCCATAGTGCTCATAAAAATGCTTCCCCTCCAGGGCTGGCAATTTGGCACTTCTAGCTAGTTATTTTCGAATGGGCTTTTTATGCAAATAGACTGAGTTTGATTGAATTCAAGTATAAAAAATCAGGAGCAGCTTCAAAGTCAAAATGTTCCATTACAGCCATAAGAAAACACTGAAATTGCCTGATTTAAGGGGCACAATTTAAGAAGTCAGCCTTTCTCCTCTCCCTGGTTCCTCAGTGAGGGTAAAGAGCTTTATCAGAAGTGATACTCTGAGGGCCTACTTATAGGTCCTGCTCTGAGCTGTCCTTCAGGAGAACTTCTTTCCTTCCTATATCAGGATGGAAATTAATCTCTTCCCAGAAGCTACCTTTTGGCATCATAAAACCAAGGCAGCAGGAATACCTCCCAGGGGTGGTGAATAAAGTCAGGCAGATAGGCCTGCTTGCCTAAGAGAAAATAGATGTCCACATCTGCTTCTGGCTTGCACCTGGGCTTAAGATGTGATGTGAAAGTACTCAGTGGTGTTCCAGTTAGTTCATTCTGTGGTAGCCTTCTGTAAGACTGTGCAGATTATTAGTTACATTAAAAAAAAAAAAAAAATGTGTGGATTTTTTTCTGGATAGCAAAATGAAAAGAGTTGACATACCTTGTTTTGCTCCATATGATGCATGTCATGTGACCTTTCATTTTAGATATTTCCAAAAAATAAAGGAAAAATAATAGACCTGGGCAGCACACGGAAATGTAGAGTGTGTCCCCTCTTGAGTAGGCTGGATTAAAGATGACCAGTCTCAAAAGGCACCACAAGCTGTGGATACAAGCACCAATTTGGAATCTGGCAGGAATTGTATTTGACTCTGGAAGAATATGTGTGTGAGCAACAAACATGCATCTTGTTAGGAGGACTTCAATGAGTCTTGTGTAGAAGAAGGTGGAATAAACATTGTCATATTTATCTCCTAAAATTAATGTATTTTTTTTTCTCAGCTTAATGGTTACTACAGTTTTAATTTCCACTTAACAGCAGGCTCTTCTAGTGTCCATCTCTAAACTGTGAAGGGAAGCTTGTCTCCCGCTGCAAGGAGCAGCATGGGACAAAAGTAACTAAGGGACATCACAGAAAAGACAGTCCTGTGATTTTTGATGCATAGATAGAAAATAGCTGTAACTTCAAGCTGTTTTACTCAGGGCAATGGCTGCTGCTGTCACCCAGCAGGTGCTGAGGCAAGTGCTGCAGGTTGTCCAGCAAGCGCTGCTAGTGATTGCTAACAGTGTTTGGGAGTGCAATCCAATCAGTGCTGCACTTCAAGCTGGCACTTTCAGCCAACTTCTATCAGGGCCAGTGGTGTGATGACCGAAGCACTGAGCCTCAGTAGCAGAAAAGCTGTTTGACAGCTGCTGTTTCTTCTGTCTCCATAGGAGATTAACTAGTGACCCAGTGCCCTGCTCTAGCTCTGTTTGCTTAGGTGGAAGAAAGCTTATTCTTTGTAATCCTTTGTGAGCCTGCTGGGAATGTATGTTAGTCTTTTGCTCTGGAGAGGAACTTCAGATTTTCCTCAAGTAGAGGAAGTCAAATCCATTGGCCATGACTGAAGCCATGGGGATAATGTTGGAACTGCATTAAAATAAAACCAGTCAGCCCCATATCCCAAGCAGGACTTCTTGAGCTGCTGCCCATGCTGACATGTGTCTCCTATAATGGGGGTGCCATTTCAGGAAAAAGGCACAGAAAACCTTTGGTTTACTGCTCTATGAAATTAAGGTGCAGATCAGCCACTTTCTTGCAGAGCAGCTCTGAAGTATTTGTGTGTAGTGAATTATGACTTATCATTTTGGTGACAAAAATAAGCTTTTATTGCTTTTTATTTGTCAGCCTTGCAGATTCAGCACAGCTGTGAGTGAGTGAGCTGAAGTCTATTCTGCTTGCAGGTAGCTCCTGGAATCATTAACTATTTGCTTTCTTAATTGAGAACCATTAACTATTTCCTTATCTTTATTGTTCCTGCTGATGCACAAGCTTGAAGGACTCAGCTGGAGTCTCAGAAAACTGTAACAGTTTTCAGGGCTGGCAATTAGAAAAAAAACATCTTTTATTCCCTTCTAAATTGAGCAAGGTTGATTTGGAAGGCAGAGAAAGTAAACACATTACTGATATTTCCCAAGGTCACCTTAGAGAGTCTAATCATCTTTTAATTTGGAGCAGTGCCTTTGGAGGGTGGCAGGAAGCACTTCATAGTAAAGGATGATACCCTTTCATCAGTGGTTTTGACTCTAAAAAAATCAATGAATTAATGCTTTTGTGAAGTCAAGAAATGAAAGAAAAGTAAATGATAAAAATTCCTCCAATAATATCTATCTCTTCAAGGTAAGGAAGAATGCCTGTAAAAATAGCGTTTGCTCTCACTCATAGGTGTTGTTTTGCTGAGCTGAATGTTAGTAGGTTTCTGAAAGTCAGTGTTTCGTTCCAAAGGGCTTAACTGGTTGGCAAAGGATAAATCAATGACAGGTTCTCATATACAACTTGCATGAACGTATCCAGCATTTAAACAGTTTATCTGCAATTCTAATGGGGTGCATTACTGGTGAATTAAAGCCTCGCCTCTGCCAAGATTTCAGTGGTGACTTTGGCTCTCCAAGTACCAAGGAGATCAGTGGATGAAGGAAATCAAAGTCAGTTGTAGTCTGCTATTGAAAACACTGCAAAGCAGAAGAGGAGCAAAGAGCAAATGCACACTACCATTCCTATTATAAACAGTATTTCCTAGAAATCTCCTATTAGTTAGATGTTGAAATATGAGTAAATCTCATGAAATGTCATGTCTCCTTCAGATGAAGCTGGGATAAGCAGCGGATTTTTGAAATACTGAAGAGGAGTTGTAAAGAAGTTAAGGGTAAGGGATTTGCTGATACACTTCAGCTCTGTCCTGCAGGCTGTGTGGCATTTTAATGTTCTTCAGGTAAAGAACAGCAGTTTGGGTTTTCAGAGCAAGCTAATAATTTGAGTCCCCTTTAGCTCAGCATGCCAATTCTGAGTTCTCTCATGGAGCCTCTCCTCAAGGCATTCTAGACATGGTTTGCCTTATATTCCATTTCTGCTGGTAAGGAAAATAAACTCTGTCTGCTTACCAGTCCTCATCCCCAACTTCTCAGCAGATCTGTGAGGCAGGAAGGGATTTGGTATCACCTCTTTGCTTACACTGGATTTTTTTTTTTAAGTCTTAATCCAAGAAATGTAGTAGAAGTTGAGTTTCATGATATGAGACATATGACTCTGGAGAGTTGCTCAGATGATCTCCAGGTAGGATTGGCCTCCTCATGTGCTTATCTTAGTGAAGCTGAACCATCCGGCATAACAGGGACCTCACAATTCACTGCTGGAACTGGCTGACATACTAGGAATGGCTCTTCTCAATTGCCATGTGTGCGCACATTCTGGAGCACTCTGTCCTCACTGCACAGCAATAACCTGTATATTGCCATTAATAAAATCCCTCTTGATTGCTGTCACACCTGGACATGATTCTCTGTGTCCTCAAACAAGATTTTTTGACTTTGGACATTGCCAAGCTCATGGTGTCATCAGTCAGTCTCTTCTGGCAGTGAAAAGATTTCAAAAGAGTTTTCATCTCCAACTTCTTACAAAATAGAGAAAGCACTTTATGTGTGAAACTCCATATGAACAACTCAGGCCGCTGGAGGAGACTAATACTTGTGAAATTAGGAGTCTTTGAGATAGATAACAATTGGCTTACAGCCTAGTATTGCAAAGAAATGTGGTTTTCAATAAGTATAAAGACTACTACTGTGTTGCAGAGCATTTGCTTCTGTCTGAATTGTGCCAATGCTGTTCTATTTCCTTGTGCTTTTCATTTGAATGTGACACTGAACCCATTCTGGTATTTTGCGTATCATCCAGGCACTCTCTGGATTTTGTTTCTAAAATGGATGAGAGTTGTAGGTCTTCACAGAAAAGCATTTTTACTTAGGGGAAGTAACAGTGATACCTCTCTACTGGAGATGTGTCTTCCTTCTTTTTGATTTCATTTGTGATTTTTATGGCTTTGTCTCAGTTTTTTTTACACCACATTTTTGATTTGCTAAGTAGAGACAGTTAGCAAATAACATTAAAAGCTGTTAAAGGATTAATATATTTGCCTCCCTTGCCAAACTTGTTTTGCAGTGGAACAGAAGTATCATCTGTGTAACGAAAAGAAATGGCTAGGGTTAAACCTTGGGATCACAATTTTGAACAGGTTTTGACTGATTTTCCAAGGCAATCAAGTCCTTTTATATCTTTGCAGGTATTTTCTGTGGTGCACATCTTCAGTGAGTGTGTTCTTTTTGAAGTTATCAAGCATTCCAGTTGTCAGATGTCTTTCCTGCAATTTCTGGTGAGTATTTTTGAAGATCCATGGGGGTTTTTTTAACAGTGTCCTAGACCTTGGATGCCTTTCCTTATGTAAAGTAACCTGAAGCACTGATCCTGAAGGAACAATCTATATAGATTAATGGGTTTCCTGAGTACCTACATAGTATTAAATTATAGATTAGCATTAGTTAATGGACACTTTGAAGTCTTAGTTGTGATTTGGGCAGTTTTGCTTGGTTCTGTATTTCCCCCTATCAATAGAAATACCAATAACAGTAATTTACAAAAAGAAGGTGCATTTTTTTTCTAGAGAGCACATAAACATTTCTGCTGGCAATGAGCTCCCCCAACATAAAGTAAGTATTAATTCAGCAACCTGTCACTTATATGAGCACAGACTTTGATGCTATAATTTATTAATATCTTGGCTCACAGTTCAAGTCACTTAAAGTATCATTGATGGACTTTCTACTAGAGCCTTCTGCCTTTTGCCCTTCATGCTGTTTGCTCTGGGCTTCTGTCTGGGATGAAACCAGCAGAGATGCTCTCTTGGCACAGACACAAAGGTTTTTCAAGAATGCTTTTGATTGCAAGTTTTAATCTTGTTCATTTACTGCAGTACCTTCACTTTCACTGTGGAATAGTAATTCAGGCTGCCAAGCCCACTGGTAAGTGCAGCTGGTACACTGTAGAACAGGTCCTGCTAAACTGTAGAGTTCTCTGGTCCCTCAGACACACTGGAAGATCCCAGCGAGATAAAACAACTTTTCCTCTAGTTGTAGAAATACTTGGAAGTCTTTGAATTTTCTTTGATTGCTTTTTTTCATCAACCCTAAGTTTCCTTCCATTATGTTGGTCAAGAGAATTGATTTTCATTCAAGAAATTTCTCCTTAATATTGTCTCTTTGTATGAATATGCAGTAGTGCATGTTCATTGAGTGCTCTACAATTTCTGCATTCTATATATGGATTATAAATAATTGTGCTGCTCTGCGCATTCATAGAGGCTTAAACAGGTAGAATTATGAGCTGCATATTTTAAGATTTTATATTTAAAAAATACTCACTGAAGGAAACTTGGATGTGTAGCTATATGGAAATCTACCTTTCTTCCATTATTTGTGGAAAGACAGTAGTGGTCATAATATAAAGCATATGGAACACCCAGTGACTTCATCTGGAACTGTGAATGCTCAGCACTTTGTAATAACCAGCCCCACATTTCCTGATAATTATTCCCTTGAGGTTTCTCATCTCAATTTTTCTGTAACTAATATAATCCAAACTATATTATCCTATTAGGAGGCTCATTTTCCCCCACAACAAGCAGCATGCACCTGCCTGCTTACAGTGAAGGAAGCAGTGGCAGTGTTCTCCCTCTATTGTCTGTGCTAAAGGAGATAATTTAGGCTGTAAATAGGGACGACTGAGCTTGTTGAGTTAAAATGAGCACATTAATTCTTGAATTGAGCACTGCTTTATGCTTTTGTTCCTTCATTATTCATTTTACATATCTTGGCTATCTCTGCAGTGGATAGGGGAGAGGCTGTTTCAGAGTACAATTTAGAGCACCTGTCTCAGGTCCCCGTTTGCAATAAACAGGCTGTTCCTTTGCACCAGCTGGGGAATGCAGCCCCAGAGCTCAGTGCTGACATCTCCACTGAGGCACCTCAGCAACTTGGCATGCTCAGGGTAGAGAGAAAAGATAACATTCAAGAGGAACTGTTATGGTTTAAAAAGTGCTTTTACATTACAGTAAGTAATGAATTTCCAGTCAGGCACAATGCCAGGTTTGAGCTGATGGGAACTCTCATCACAAGGAGATATAAATGCAGCTGTGTTGTCAAAACTTTGAGCTGCTGCACAGCCTTTTGAACAAGGACTGGTGTGCTACAACAAAGCATTTCTTTTTCTCTCCTTTTCCACCTCCAAGATTACATCCTTTCTGTTCCTTCAGAGCTAGGCAGCTTGAAACACTCTGCACTATTTCCATCTATGTTATACCAAGTTAAAATTGCAAAGAGAAGTGATGCTTGGAAAGTCAGAATTCAGGCAATTGGAAAAGTTGAAAGGCAAAAGTGTTAATTTTAGCTAACATGATGTGCAGCACAGAACAAATGGTGTTCAGTTTTTCACAAAAGCACTGTGAAAACAGGTCTTTTTCAGGTGTCTGAATAGCCAGGGAAGTCATTGGAAGTATTTCCTTTCCTGCTGGGAAGCACTCCTCAGATGAATCTCCTTTTTTTGTTTGTTAAATATCAATCTTTGTTTATGGAACTGAAGCTTTGGCATATTTTGTGTACCACCCATTAAATGGCATGTACCTGCCGTTTGTGTGCTGTGTTCACAGAGATGCTCAGTATTGTGAATGGAGATTTATTTGGAGGGAAAATGGCTCAGCCTTCGAGCTCAAAACTCCCCCTTCCTTTTTATTATTCCTTTTCCTCCTTCCTTACTGTTTAGTCTTAGTAGAAATACAGGTTGATGGACAGGAAGAAAAGGCAAATCTGTCAATCATGAATGTCTTTGAAAAGCATTCTTGCCATGAGCCATGGTCGATGGCAGATACCCCTGAGCAGAGGATGGTTCATGTTTATTCACTTTGCATGGTATTCTTTCAGTGCAAGGGAAAACTGGTTATAGCTGAGGTCTTCTGTGCTCCGGTCTATCACTGTGATGGTGACTGTAGCCAACCCCTGAGAAACTGCCTCTTGTGTAATAAAACATCTTTGGTGAGAGCCCCTTCACTATAGGCTTGCCCAGGCTGGCAGCTTTCTGAAATTATTCCCCTGTTCAACTACCCCAGTGCAATAGCACAGCTGTGAATGCTGAAAGTTATGATGCAAGTGCTTACAGTTCCTCCCTTCCCCTCACTGTCCGTGCTGATGCAGCCTTAGGTAGAGCTACTGCAGAACTCCAAAGGAAGAGAGAACTTGCTGTGCTGGTTTAAAGAGGGGGAGCCCTTGGTGGCATTAGCCTTTTGGTGATGAAACGTATCACAAATTACGTGATTGCTGTGTGTCTGCTGTGAGGGAAATGGGCCAATGGGCTATTTGAAAGTAAGTCCTGAAAGTTTAAATACTTTGGGTTCATTTCATGGAGAACTAAATGCCAGCCACTTCCTGCTGTCATTTCAATGCAGCAGCTGATGTGCAGTTCTTGTTACTCTCCAGCAGGCAGCCCAGTGGCAGGCTGACAGATGACTTGCCAGTTAACAGCATCATTCAGTGAACTCCTATATTGTATTTCTTCCTCCTCTTTTTATGTGAAATGGTTAAGCAACCCTGATCTTTGAGCTTTGGATGTTTCTGTTAAACAGGGCACGTGCTGCTCAGACAAAAAAAAACCCTGTCTGCTTGCACTGGACATCTACTCTCTAGCTCTGTGTATGAAAACTTAATGTAGAGATAGAGCTGGTGCCTGAGGCAAAGAACTTTTGAAACAGGTTTGGATTTTTTCACTTTGCAAATTGCTTGCAGAAATCTTTAAATACCTTCTTGAGAACCCTTTGAAGCATGGATGGTGTTTGAGTTTGTTCTATGTGTAATTTAAACACACACTTCAGCTGCAGGTAAGAGCCAATATTGCATAGCTTATTTGTTTAGTCAACAAGGACCAGGTTTTTCAAAGATTTCATCCTCACAAGCAGGACCAAGGCTTAAAAGAACACTGATACTCTTTTCTCTGCTTGCTGAGGGGGTAAAGTTACAAGCAGGCTGTCACCTTATGAACTGGACACTTGGTGCTGCTGAAAATCTCTTCTTCTGCACAATCTTAAGAAGTGGTCTTGAATTCTTTCCCCCCTAATCCCCACCCTTCCTTTCTCACAGATCAGTGTCCCAACACTGCAGAGAAAGCTACCCTGGATTATGCCTATTGGCCAAGTTTGTTACCTAGTGTTGATTTACAAACCGGAGTTATATGTGTCTGCAATATACTTCACAAGACCTTCAAGGCGAGCGTTCCTTGGGGTTTGAGAATAGCTCAGAGTTATCTAATGAGGGTTCAGATAAAGAACTGCTGAGTGGAATAGTTGGTTTTGAAGTTTATTGGTTTTTAATAGACTTCATCTTCCTCAAATTTACCTCTAAATAGTGTCTAGCAGAAATCTGTGTGCCAATGAAAGTTTTAAGCTAAGGCTAATGAGAGCCTCATAAAAACTTATGCATCAGCTCCTGAACAGAAAAATTCACCTTCAGAGGCCAGGATCAAAAGTGCCATAGAAATCATTGCTCTAACGTCTCTATTGAAAAGGAAGTATCATTAGTACATTTTTCTAAATGCTATTTCTCTCTAGTGTGCATTACCATTAAAAGTTCCAGTACTAAAATCTGTATTACTTTCCTTTTGTAATGAAGTTTCATTCAGTGCCATCCCTGGTTGCTTGAACTGTGAATGATTGGCTCTGCATGGAGCATTTTGTAACCCTCCTCACGGAGGGAGCCATATGAAAATAAATGTTACCATCAAGTCTATTTTGCATACAGTAGCTGTGTGTAATTGCTGAGCCTGGGATTCGTTGTTCTGCTGACCCTGATTTCCCCAATGTGCTTTGGGCAGGTTTTGTGACAGTTTAAACAAATATAGTTTCAAAGGATTACAAAGATTGCAGTTGTTATTTCTGTTATGCAAGGTAGAAGAATGGGCAACTAGTATGTAATACATACCATGTTATTAAATATGTCCTTTGAAGGACAATTACTTAAGGGCCTGTCCTTATAAGGTTATTAACTCATCATTTTCAGATTATTCTCTATGGATCCCTGGAGGTATATTAGCCGCTTCTAAGAGATCTGAGAAAGGTAATTAAGAAAGGCAAGAGTATTATTTTTATGCTGACATTGGGGGATCCAAAGGGAAATGCTTAAGGGTCTGCAAATCAGCAGAGAGAAAAAAAAATAGCTGAAACCTACTGAACAAGAATTTCTAGGGAATACATGGCTATACCCTGTATTTTTCAGGTCATTTTAATAGGAAATGTTTGATCTGCCTCAGCAGATTTCAAATTTTGTAATCCCATCGTATCTTGGAGGCATCTTAAGGGTAGATGCTGTAAAAGGTCATATTAACTTGTATATTCTTGGCAGAAAATAACACTGGATGACTGAAATACCAGCCTGGTAACTTATATAGGCTTTTGTGAATAATGAAGACTGCTCTTTTAGTAATGGTCTTTACAACTGTTACACAGAACACCAGTTTCCCACAAAGGTGATTGGTGTGTCTGTGGCAAGGATACATAAGGGGAAGAAAGAAACTCATATGCTCATCTGACATAAATCTACTTTGCTTTACTGGGGCATTCTATTGAAGTGCGCGGATGTGCTCTAGCAGGATTTAACCTCAAGGACTTAAACAGCAACTGGAAATGTTTGATTTCTGATTGTGTCTTGAGAACATCAGGGAAAAACAGGAGTTTTGCTTAGTTCTGTGGGCTGAAGTAGGAAACAGGGAAGTATTAAAACATTGCTGACCCCTTGGTTATGATCCATGGTGTTGTCTGGGCCCAAAGCACTTTGCACTGTGAAGGTGTGTGACTCTGGCAGTGTGTTTCCTAGTGATGCCTGAGAAGTACCTTGCTGTTTCCATAGGTGATATATAAAGGTCTGCAGTCGGTGTGTTGTGTGTGCTTTCCCATATGCAGGTGCAAACAGCATGGCTGTGGTTGCTGCCCTGCTCAGCATTGCTCCTGTTAGTGACTGGCAGAAATGGTCTGAACCTCTGCAAATCAGCATCTGCCTGAGCTTCACTGTGGCCATGGGAAACTATGGAGGAAAGTACAGTACATATAGGAACCATCTGTTCCCAGACTTAGAAAAGAGTCTCTTGCCACCAAATTGAAACTCTTTTTGTTCTAATGGAGACTGAGGAGCGTGTGTAGCCCCAGACTGTGCTTTACTGTTGCAGCTGAACACTCCTAAGCTTTGTCCTCTCTATATTTGCTGTTCCGCATAGGGCAAATTTACAGAGAAACTCAGCTGGGACTGAGAGTAGCTCCTCTGATTTGGAAAATGCCTCTGAATAAATTATCTCCTGTGAAAGAGCAATGCATATTCTACCCAAGAGATGGAAAAGTGAAACAATAAAGGATTTTCTTAGAATAGTTCATAAGAACCTGGGCTCCCTGAAGGACAATAAGGCATCTGGATGGTGTTGCAGAGAATCCATTGAAGGATTCTGCCTCTCTTCAGTAACTGTATAGAGGTGAGGTATCAAACTGGGAATGCCTGAAGTTAAATGATATGAATGCCCATCAGTTGGCAGCTTTGAGGGTGTTGAGCAGCACAGGTACAGCATGTCAGCTGTGGCTGAGCAGGTGGCTGCACCCAGGAGTCGTGCTGGGGCACAGAAGAACTGGACCCACATGTTGCTCCATGCAAACCCACAAAGGAGGTAGTGGTTCCCACTGTAGGCTTTCTAGTCAGCAGTTAAAAGGTTAGTTATTTACTTTCTATGATAATTTTTTGATGATTATCATTTCTTGTTTTCTGAGAACAAGAATGTTTTCACAAGCTCAACGCTTCTTTCACTGCATGGCCAATGTGAAACGCTTGTAACATTTCATTTGTTTCTGTTGTTGTTACAACATATATGTAGCTGAATTCAAGCTTGTTTCCATGCTGAATGTGTGTGTGCATCTCTTCAGAAATCAAGAAATATTCCGAGGAACACAATCGCTTGTGGACACATGGTGAAATTAGTGTAGTTTTTATATAGGAAACAAGATTAAATGTTCATAGGAGGACCTTTAGGCCCTGCAGCCAACAGGTGCATAAGGTTCTCAACGTGTCCCTGCAAATAAATAGTTTTTTGAGACAAAGCAAAACCCATTGATACTGAAAACTGTAAGTAAAGATAGTGAAAGCAAGGTCTTTATTTTGGGCTGATTGGAAGCCTGGCTCACAGAAAGCTGACTACTGCCAAATGTCATGGGGATGAGGGACTTAAACGTGTCACTGAAGAATGCACTGCAAGTCCCTTCATGATGAAGTCTCAGATAAATTGGAAACACCTCAAACCTACGTCTTGGGAAAGCCAAACAAATTTCAGATGGAAATGAATGGAAATTAATTCAGGGTGTAGACTTAAATCCAGCCTCTAGGGACACAGTAATTGTGCCTTTTAGAAAATGGCCTCCTGCTCTTTGCATTTTAACTGTCTGTAATTACTTTTGTGGTTTGTTGGTTGTTGAGGAGCTTGACAAGCCGGGAATTGGCAGATTCAGTGTTGCCTTTATTTCCAGTGCTTGTGCCAAGTCATTAAGGCAGAAATAGGAAGCTTTGTTCTGACAAAACTAATCCCTCAGTATGGTGAGAAACCACACTTTCCTTTTAACTTTGTGCTACCATTTAAAACTATGTTGGCCAGGACTTTTGTGTTGGCATGAATTGCCAGAACACCACCAAAATCAGTACAGATAAGCCAGATTTTCTTTCCTCCATCCCTGTCATATTTTGTCTTCTCTCACAATATGCTGTGCAAAGCTGATTATGGCTGGGGCATTCTGTGGCCCTGGGTGATTTAAATTGCTCCAGCAGGGACATTCTTGCACTGCCAAAGGGACAAGGGATAGGAAATCGCTTCTGCAGGAGGCATGGAGAAAGGCAGATAGCCCCAGGGGCTTTCAGAAGTGTTGGATTTGCTTGCTCCATAAATGCAGCACTATTGCCCTCTGCCCATTCATCTGATCTGCCTGGCTCTGCCAGCGCTGCCTTTGAAGGAGGATGAAGGGCTGGTGCATAACTCCTGTGCTGCTGAGCACAAGGATTGCTGAATAACCACCGTGGGGCAGAGCCCAGAGATGAGCTTTGGAGACAGCTCAGGGATACTCTGACACTAAGCATAGCACAAATGCTAATCGATGTTATAATTCTTTCTTAAGAAGTGGGGGCATGTTTTTATCATTATTCTGCAAGTCTCGGCGTCCTTGTACAATTAGGCCCTGACCTCATCGAAATAACATTTGAATTGGAAAGGAGCAAATATCTAACAGTGAAATTCCCTCAATTCTATTAACCCTGAATGTATTAAAAACTGATGTTAATGGTGATTCTTCGGCACCAGCAGAGTTTTAAAGTGCTTTATACTTTTTGCAAAGTGACTTATAAACTCTGGGTTAAAATCTGTGCTGGCTGCTGCAACTGCGCCTCTTGTCCTTTTTGCCATAGATTATCGAATGGTTTAAACTGGAAAAAACTCTTAAGATTAAATCCAAGTTGAGTTAGGAGGAGGAGGAATCTGCTGAAGAACTTTCCTGTTTTCAGGAATGAGGAGTCCTCTTGGTACTTGATTTAGTGCCCCTGTAAGCAAGCTCTAGGCCTGTACTTGGTGACACTGACTGAGGACTTTTGTGGCTGTAGTGCTGTTACCTTCTCTGTGCTCACTGTTCACACGGGGACTCTGCTTTATGAATGCTGGAGGGATGGAGATGCTTCCTCCTCTGTCAACGGATTAACAAAATACTTGTCAGTGTTTTAGTATTCATCTGAAACTAGAGAAGATTTTTGTAGGCAGAAACAAAGGAAGGTGCTCAAGAAGCTGCAAGAACATTAGAGAATGCAAATTGCTAAGACCTGGGTACCTGTGTAGTAGCAAACCCTCTGTAGTAGCCAAGATGATTATATGAATTATAGCTTCGTTATTTCCCATAATGTTTGGATTTTCTCTTGGATTCTCTTTTGGGCATATGCTTCTGAGCCATTAGCTGCTTTTGTTTTTGCTCTCTTTTCCTTTATTTTGGCCTGTGAGAACCCTCTCAGAGATTTAGATCTCTCCCTTGCTTGGGCACCTCAGGTGGTCCTGTTCAGTAGGAATCTTTTGCCTCCACAATGACCAGAGTATTGCTTAGAATCTTTGATGTGTGCTAATATTGCTGAAACATCAGTCCATTTATATGTTATCACAGAGTACAAATTCTTCAGACTTTACTGTTTCACAATGAAAATTAACAATTGATAAATGTATTTTCATGTTTCAGTCTTCCAAAGTGAGTTGAAATCTGCTTGGGATGCGTTTGACTCAGATTATGATGACTGGTGTTGATGTTCAGTCACTTGTTCACTTCAGAAGTAAGTCAGGTTTAATTTAGAGGTGGTGCAAAAGGAAAACTTAATGCTATGAGAGCAAGCGTGAAGTTCCCAGAGCATCCTTTCATGGGGTGGAAAAGCGAATTGCTTTTCATTCAAAAAAATGAGAAGAGGGGATAAATGATCAGGTCCTTAAACAGGACATTATCTGATCTGCAAGTTGCTTTTTGCCAAAGATGTTGTGACTGTTTTGATATGTGTAATATCTATGCATATCTATGATATCTTTTCCAATCTTAATTTTGCTTATACTCGCTAAGGTTTTCCTTAAACAATTTTATCATGTAACAGCCTGAAAACCATTAGAGATTTCTGATGGAATATGTTCAGGAAAACTGTTGATTTCTGAGGCACAGAAGATAGTTAATGCCTTCAAGACATTACAGATCTGAAGGAAACCCTGAAGTCCAAAAATCAACTTTGTAAAGCAAGAGAGGATGTTTTATAAAATACTTTTTTTTTTGATTATATGAAACAGGATGCTAGCTACTGCATAATACTATGGAGGAAAATAACAGTGTTTAGCTAGTCAGATTTCAGAGCTGATGGTGTTGGTGGTAAAGGTGCTTTATAAGTTTAAAGAAACAGCTTCAATTTTCTTCTTGCCTGAAAGATTTGCTGTTTTTTTTTCTATAAATTATTTCATTAAATAAGATAAAATGGCATTTGTTTGAAGTGAAAGGAAACAGCAATCTTAATTTGAGGCAAACCCCCCCTTATTTGTAATTTATCTCTTGCACACATGGGACATTACTTCTGCAAGATTCTTATCAATTAATCTCTTCAATTGGAAGATTATGCTGTTAATACTCTCAGGGCTCAATTTCCTGACATTTCATTTTTTTGGATGGAAAACAGGGACTATTTCAAATGGTAAATGGAAAGTTTTTTGTCTTAATCTTATCAAGCACAGTGCAAGACAGTAACTAGGGTAACAGAGCTACCTGCAAGAGAAGTGGAAAAAGAAAAGGTCGGCCTTGTCTGAGATAATAAATAGATAAATAAACTTCCAGTTTTCAAGGGGTCCAGGTCAGAATGGTTCGAAGTAGTGGATAGGACTGTCATGGAAACAAGATATTATCAAAATCGATAAGTGAGAACAGAACCAAGGGTAATTGGATATGTCTCCTGGCATGGCAGCTCACCAGAAAGAAAGTATGTCTGTGTTTACAAAGTGGCAGATTTTGCATGCTTTGGACATTAGGTTGTTTGTTAAAGACAAAACAACACTAATTTGAATAACCTTCTGAGTAAATCAGTTAAAAAGCAGGTTTATTTCACTGGGCTATAAAAGAATTAGAGTACTCTGATGTCTTTTATTTGAAAACCATCCGTAGGGTAAAAACATTGACAGGACTTGAAACTAAACCTCAGTGAGTAGATGTTCTTTTATTACTCCAGTTGTATTATTGTATAAGTAATATGTTTCCTGTACTGATATTAAATGCAACCATAGAATGGCATGGGTTGGAAAGGACCTTAAAGACCATCTCATTCCAACTCCCCTGCTGTGAACAGGGACATATCCCACTAGATCAGGTTTTTAAAGCCCCATCCACTCTCACCTTGAACACTTACAGCAACTGGGCACCCACAACTTTTCTGGAACACCTGTTTCAGTGTTTCATGACCCTCATAGTAAATTTCTTCCTAATATCTAATCTAAGTGTACCCTCTTTCAGTTTAAAGTCATTCCTCCTTGTTCTGTCACTACATGCCCTTGTAAAAAGTCCCTTTCAAGCTTTCTTGTATGTCCTGTTTAAGTACTGGAAGGTGCTCTAAGGTCTCCCTAGAGCCTTGTTTTCTCCAGGATGAACAATCCCAACTCCCACAACTTGGCTTCAGAGGAGAGCTCCATCCCTCTGATCATCTTTGTGACCTCCTCTGGACTTGTTCCAACAGTTTTGTGTCCTTTGTATGTTGGGGTCCCCAGAGGTGGACACAGAACTCTAGGTGGGGTCTCACCAGAGAGTAGGGAGTCACTTGGCCACACTCCTTTTGATGCAGCCCAGGACATGGTTGGCTTCTGGGCTGCAAGTGCACATTGCCAGGGCCATGTTGAGCTTTTCATTTGCCAACATCTTTGAGTCTTTTCCTCAGAGCTCTTTCCATTCCATTCTCTGCCCAGCCTGTATTTCTGCTCAGCCTTAATGAAATTCATGAGTTTCACACTTCTGAAGCCTGTCCAGGTCCCTCTGGATGGCATCTCTTCTCTTCAGCCTGTCAACTGCACCACACAGCTTGGTGTCATCAGCAAACTTGCTGAGGATGCTCTTGATCCCACTGCCCATGTCACTAACAAAGGTGTTCAGCAGTGCCGGTCCCAGTGCCGACCCGTGAGGAATGGTACTTACCTCCGCTCTCCTCTTGCACTTTGGGCTGTGGATCACAACTCTTCCAGTGTGACCATCCAGCTGACTCCTTATTCACCTAGTGGTCCACACATCAAATCTATGTCTCTCCACTTTAGACAAAAGGATGTCATGCAAGACAGTGTCAAGTGCTTTCCACAAGTCCAGGTACATGGCATCAGTTGCTCTTCCCTTGTCCATCAACACTGTAACCCTGTTCCAGGAGGACAACAAATGTGTCAGGTGCCATTTGCCCTTAGTGAGGACATAGTGGCTGTCCTCAGTTACCTCCTTATTATCCATGTGCCTTAGTATAGTTTTTAGGAGGTCTTCTCAATGACCTTGTTGAGCACCAAAGTGAGGCGGACCAGTTTGCCATTCCCCAGGTTTTCTTTTCTACTTTATTAAAAATAGGTATTAAGTTTTCCCTTTTTCTGTCACTGAGAACTTCACTGGACTGCCATGGCTTCTCAACTATGATGGATCATGGCTTAGCCACTTCATCCTCCAGTTCCCTCAGGACCTGCAGATGTATCTCATCAGAGTCCAGAAAAGATTTTTGTATGCAGCTCCCATTAGCCTGGCTTAAATCTCTGTAGTAAACTAGAGTTTAAGAACGGATTTTATTTGATTGATATTTGAATAACCTACATGTTCATCTGTGACTCAGGGATCTTGCACTGTAGGGTAGATTACTTCTGTGACTATTCAATCCACATTTTCTCATTTAAATAAAGCTGTGTTCACGCAGCTACGAAGCATTATTAGATTGTAATCGCATGCAGAGTGGCCTTCGTTATAGAACACTGTTAATTACAAACGCCGTGCAATTTGCAGGCCATCTATTCTGACTGTAATTATGATGTCGCTTGCACACCTGTGTCTGAGAGTATTTTCCTCTCTAACTTGGGCTCATTCTTTTGACTCAGCAAGGAGCCTCTCTTGATTGTGGAAATAGCTCATTTGTTGTCTCCATGGGTATAGAATAAGACAGAAGAGAGGGAAATGTTGGGAAGCAGCCAGCAATTGAAGCAGGCAGTAAGCCTTAAGTGACTGTGTGGGCCTACACAACAGAGGGAGCATGTCTTGAATGTAATATGATTTAAAAATAGGCTTAAAGCAGGCCTGTTTGCTGGTGTACTTTTTGTTTAGTGCAATACATGTTAATTAGAGCTTTAGCACAGCTTCTCAGCAAACAGCATTTCCCCCACAAAGACAGAAAAACAAGGAGAGGGAGAATAAGGTATAATGAATAAGCATCAGCAACAATGGATTTAGTTTAAGCTGGACTGGAATTTATTGCAGCTTTATGTTTTTATAAAGGAAACCTGTGTGTCAGCTTCTGGTAGTGACAGGGATGCTGAGAACTGGCATGTGAGGATAATGTGGTAATACAGAGACACCAGGGAGTATGTGTACACAAAAATGCATCTCAGTCAGCCAGAAGGCCACGCTGTGATTTCAGTAAAAAGCTACGATAGAAAATCAATAGCTTTGAGAAAGGCCTGTGGTAAGGCAGCAGCATTATCTGCGCTTTCTTCATTCTGCTTCTCCCCTCCCTTCATAAAGAAAGAGCTGCATGAGCTCATGTTTGAGTTTTGTTAACTCTGTGCCTGAGTAGCTCAAGCAGTGAGGCAATTCGGGGAATACAAAGTATCTGCAAACCAGACCCTAGCGATGGAGAATAGGGATGAGTCAGGCAGGGCACTGGGTTTATTGGTAGATTCTGATTACTTTGTGGTCAGGCTGTGTAGACTGTGGTCTCCTGCTCGGTGCTCCCACCACAGCTGTGTTCTGATCGCTAGAAAAACTTCTCACTGTATCTCAGAGCAGCTTCACTCAGCTCTCTACTTGGATGTGTGGATTAACAGTAAATCTGTCTTCCAGGTTTCCACGTGGGCCAGGATGTTCTGGCAGAATAATCTAGCCTTGTAGTCCCAGACTGTGGAGTTTACCTTAGGCACTGCCTTTGCAGACCTTCAAAGAGTTCAAGTGAAGCTTTTTAGGATGCACTTTTTTTCTTCTCCAATTATTTTTTGTCTAAAAAAGGTAGAATACGAAGTGTAAATGAAAAGTAGAGCAAACGGTGGACTGTTCAGCATTAGCTGATACATAGTTTGTAATCACCTTATTTTATTTCAATCTGTGATGCTACCTCTGTATTCTATAGCTAGGCATGCAGTACATTCAGAGGGGATGTTGCCTATACATGGTTATACATTTTATTATTTCCTGACATTTGAATGTTTATTCATCCTGCACTAGGATGAATGTCAGCTTACAGACACGGGAAACATAGGGCAGGCAAAGACTGGTGAGACTATTCCTTACTGTTCTATCCTGTTAAAAGAGGATATTGAGTATCTATGAAGCTGCATCACATTACACAAACACTTTCATTGCACACTGGGCAGTGAAATGGGGAAAAGGGAGGACTGCAAACATTCCCCATTAATCCATGCTTGTGTCCATATGCAGGTTTCAGTACTTATAAGTATATGGCTTGATTCTATGAAAAAAAAAGTTAGACCATCTAGAAAATAATAGTTTTATGTCAGAGATACTGTTTAGTCAAAAAAATCCACCAATAAAATTCAAAGGGAGGAGACTTGATTAGGTATATGGAGGGCAGAACATGATGTAGAGGAAGTCTGCAGGAGAGCAGAGGGTGAGTGAAAGGGATAAATCTATCATCTGATTGGTGATCAGAGTATTATTGGGATTGATTATTCTTCTATTTTATTGAAGATGATGCAATATCTCACTTGCAGATGATGTTATAAAACCAGGAACTCTATAGGGTTTTGTTGTTCTTGAATATTTCCCTGTGCTTGGGTGTTACAAGCATTTTGGAATTGGGAGACCTTTTCCATGCTGGTATAGAAAGGTAATGTGAGCAATTCAGAAAGTAATAATCCACTTGGTTTCTTTTCCTGAGAGTATAGAGAAATGTATGATTTTCTAGCATAGAATTAGACTGACACAGCAGCCTGGAGAAAGTGTGTTCTTTTTGCTGACACTTCTGATTGCTTCTCACCTTACCCAAGAACTCAGTTCTTTCACTATGAAAAATGATGAGAAACAGCCACAGACTTGGCTCATTAAAAAGAGATGATTCTAATTTGAGTTTTTCCATGAAGTGTTCTTTTTGTCAGAGCTTAATATTTCAATACCCCCAGTGCATAAAAGATTATTCAAAAAGTTGTTCAGTGAAAAACTAGCATTTTCTAGCACCTAGGTGAATCTTCCATAAATAAATATAGTTTAATGACTGCTCTTTTTCTAGGTTGTGAACACTGAAATTTTGGCAGGTGTTGGTGAGTTGGAAAACATAAGGAAAAGTCTGTTAGGGTTTTGTTCTTAGTGGCAACTGAGTTGCATAAAATACATGAAAGTAAGAACATACTATATATTTCATCATTAAACTTTCAGGGGTGCTGGGACTAGCAGGTATATTAATTGCCCTTCAATCACAGTTGTACTGTGAGTCAGAATTAATTTGAGGATTGTTTGAGAAACAGAAACACCCTTACAGTATCAATAGGTTAGGGCTGGGTCTAGATGACTGTAAATTAGTGATCAACACCACATTCAGGTTTTCCTGGGCGCTAACTAAACAACTGTTCCAGTCTCCTAAACACACTAAAATGCCACTGCATCCCAGATGGAAGACTGGAGCCTGCTAAATTGTCTGATCATTTCCTTCCTTAGCCTCTAAACTTCGTAACTCACTGCTCCTGAGCTGTAGTGACACGAGGAAAATTAAGACCTTCCTTTGGGAAATGGAGAGCTCAGGATTAAATGCATGGAGAAACAACATACAAATCTTTGACTTAACTGCCTTGAAAGCCTAAGGGCATTGGAGCATGGCATGCCAGGCAGGATTTAGAGGTCAGGCGGAACTGTGATGGGACATTGCTCCCTGAGGATGCTCATGGAGGATCTCTTGGGTTTCTTTCCCTGGTCTGTGGTTGTTTATCTACAGTAATGGCTGAAAGCAGGGACAACTTATACTGCATGAAATAAATTACATCTTCTGTAAATTTTCCTAAACCTGAATGTTTGAGGTTTTTTTCTTTCTTATTTCTCCTCTTTCTGGATTCCTAAAAATCCTGCAATTCTTACCATTGTTCCTAGTATCTTGCTGCTTCAGGCCTAAAGTATCCTGAGGTTGACATATGATGTGTGTGTGTGTTTATGTATATATATACATGTGTGTGTGGGGGGGTATATATACACACACACACATATGCACTGGGGTTGTGTTACATTGTTATTCGAATAAATAATACTCTCTTGTACATTTCAAGGAAAATGATTTCAAAACAAGCCATGTCAAGCTGAAATCTGAGGCTCGTGCCTTAAATAACAATCCAACACATTGACAATCAGTGGCAGTTTTGAAACAGGTGTTATTTTTTTCAAAAGAGAAAATGTATCAAAGTGGATTGTGCCCTTAGGGGGAAATTATTTTTGGCAATTTGGTTTTTGCCAGCTCACCAGAAAGCTCTCAGTCAGTAAGCACTTCCTAGAACAGAGCTAAGTGGCATTGGTAGGAATTGCAAAACCTTGGCAAGGCAAGGTTCATCAGGAGAGAACTTCTTTCATTAGGTGAGCAGAGCACTTCATTAATACTTAAATGGTGAGTGAGTCTGTTCATAGGCTGCAGGTTGGAAGAGAAAGGCTGTCATTTCTGTAGCTGCAGAACTCATGAAACCATCTGTGTGGTGTGAGGTGATGTACACACTGGCTGGAAACCAACATTGTCCGAGCTGGCAGTGTCCTCTGTTTGTAATGGTCACATAGGCAGAAGGATCTGTTGGCTATCCCCATCACTAGTAATTTTTAAGACATATTATGAAGGTGGAGGCAGACCCACATCCTTGCTGGTTGCTGACTTTTAAAGAAAGAAGTCAAGAGATGCCTGGGCATTTCCAGCTCCTTATTTTGAAGTGCCACCCCATTTAACTCAATTAAAAGCAGGCCCAGCACAACCAGATGAATGTGGCTCCATAGCCCCATCTCAGTTATGTGGCAGTCAGGGAGAGTCATGCATGGTAATCACTTGTTCTATTCCTGATGTGGAGGTTTCTCAGGAGGTGGAATCTTCAGGTCACTTATGCCAAGTTTATCACTTGCTGAAGTTACCTGCTGAGCTGCAGTTTTCTCGAACCGTGCTGTCTTTGCTAATTTGATACTCTGCCTCTTACAGGAGCCATAGATTTCCTGTCAAAGCTGGCATTATGTATTCAGCAGAACTCACCTTTCTTCTTGATGATTCACAAATTCTTCTGTGCAAACCCAACTCTTCAAGGATGTCGTCATCTTGGGCTATAATTGGGGTGAAATATGTTTCAGAGGAAAAAAAAATACAGTCTATCCTATGCTTTAGCAGTTTGAGGAAGTAAAAGATCCCAACCAGAATTGAATAGCCAGCAGAAAGTGGGCCTGTGCTGTTTGCCAGTTTGCCCACCAATTTTTGGTGTATGTGCAGCCACTGCCTGACCTCAGACTTAGCAATGTGCTGTTCAAGGGGAGGACCTGTAGCCACAGTTATATGACCAAGATTCCTGTAACTGAATACATCCTGGAACATTCAGCCTGACACTGAATGCTCTTCCCTTCAGTGAAAAATGTTGCTTAGAAATCTACACTGCAAAGGCAAGTCTTTTAGCTGTATGCAGTTTCCAAAGGTCACACAGGGTCTGGCTGCAGGAAATTTCAGCCACTCTCTCCCAAACAAGAGTAGACTTACTGAAGCGTGTTAATCCACTGGTCTAAGGCAAACCTCTCTCCCTCAGAGTTCAATGGTGCAGGTCTTAATCCATGCTCTGTGAAAGTTGTTAGTTTTAATTGCAATATAATCTGCTTGTAATGAGCTTTGTTTTAAGTCAAGCAGTCAAAAATAATAACAAGAATAGTTTTTATTAGAAAAATACTGTTGTGTTAAAAAAACCAAACAAAAAAACCCCCAACCAACAAACCTGTCAGGAGCTGGCTGCTTTCAAAGAAATTGAATATTTCAAACAAATTATTTGGAATACTAGGTGATCTAACTATGGCTTTCTCTTCTCTGATTTCTTCTTTTTTGCTCCAAAATATTTCATTTTGATTCACTATATTGTACCATAAAATGAGATTTAGGATGGCAGATTTTCATATACAGTGTGTCTAAAATTACGAAAGGAAGGAATAAGCAGAGATAAGTAGTTTGACCCATGGAGTTTTTATTCTCAGGCATTTTTGAGACCTGGAAGTTGAAGACAAATTTTGAAATCCTAGAATTTCTCCCAAATAAAACCATTTTTTCCTCCCATATTGCTTTAATCACAAGCTTCTGGTACAGCATGGACATATTGGGAAGGCTTCCCTCTTTAGTGGTGTAGGGAATATTTATTTTAGTCCAACCATTTTTGTACATGCTGTTTTTTGGTTCTACATACGGTAACTGAGGGCAGATTACCCATATCAGCCAGGACCACTGGGATTGTAGTCCCATGTGTTTTCATTTTCTAGGAGGCTACATAGAATGTAATGGAGGAAATTACATCAAATTATACTGAGCACATCTTGCCTGACCACAGCATCTCTGCAGCATCATCCAGTCTGAATACAATAACACCACCTGGATGAAGCACATATGTGTTTACAGTGGTTGCTGCTTCTGACTCAGAGTTTAAGATCCCCTGAACCAATATAAAAAGACATGGCAATATGAATGGCAAATTCAGCCTTAAATCGATGAACAAAAACATTAAAACTTTTCCTTTCCATTTCAGTTGACTTTTGAAAACTGTCATGGGGCTTACAGTTATATATATATATATTAATTAAAGTTAATTTTTACAGTAGCACATTCATGCCTTAATCAAGAACAAGGGCTAGATTTTTGCATGGACAATTAAATGTTCTCTATACCCTTCCTAGTCCCATCAGATGTGTTGGTCGTGGGTTGCTTTTTTGTACCATAATTACAGTTGCTCTGTCTTTAGTTGCATTTTTACCTACATGTTCTCATCCCTGTTTCCTTCTGCTTGTCTCAGAATAGCAAAGATCATCATATTTGTTTATATATTTAAAAATTCAGAACATAGCCTGAGGCTTTTCAATGAAAATACTGTGCTTTTGATATAAGCTTTCTAAATAAATTTTATTTCCTGTCCATGTTGCCATAAAACAATGAATAAATACCTAAAACTGCTTACTGAGAGTCTTAAGGATTTGAGTGTAGTTTCTACTTCTCGTGTGTGTGATGGATAATGACATTTTGACTTGTTTGCTCTGTAATTGCACTGAGCTTTATCTCTTTGGAAAGGAGGTGACCAGACAGCAGAGAAAATATTTGCCTGTTTTTGTTCAACTTCTGTACTTTTGGCTCATAAAGACCTCTGAAAGGAGGAGGTTGCTCTTCCCTTAGGAACAGCTTTCAGTGGTTGGTGGGAGAAATGTGTGGAGTACAGGGTAGGTCAGAGAGACTCAGCCAGAGACTGAGGCCATGGTGTGAAAAGCAAAGAGCAGAACCGGTCTTGGAAGAAATGGAAAAATGCTGACTTCTCCATGGGAACTCACAATGAAGTGTTGATTACCAGAACAAGCCTGACTTCAAGGACAAAATGACAGGGAAGGCATTGTTGCTGCATCCTTTTTTTTTTTTTTTATTTTGTGTGACTCGTTCTGGGTTCTGCCTCTTAAAATGCCTTTTGTTATTCTGAAATCCTTTGGAATTTTATATGCTCTTTTGGAGTCTCAAGGAGTGCTTGTTAAGAAGAGATGCCTGGGTAGTTTCACTTAATTCTGACTTATTTCTGCCACTCTGCTCTGGTTTTGTGGCTGGATTGCAGTAGTGTCTGATGGGAAAGAAGAGCCCAAGCACTGGCAAAACATCCACCCACTGTGTGTGCTGAGGGTCTTGCATGGTATGAGACCTGTTAGCCTCAGAGCAAGCACATCCTATCACGCTCTCCAACGCCCCCTGACTTGCCAGACCTGATCCCTTGGCTAACCCAGCCTTTTTTTTTTCTTTTTTAAATGACTTAAGCAAGAAGTGCTCTTCCAAACAGCTCTGCCAGAAAAGTGAGGCCTTCCCTGTTCAGTAACAGTCATAGAGATAGTGGCAAGCTGAGGGCTGAGAGCACCAGCTGAAATATCCTCTTTCATGGTAGCTGATATTAGATTTGTTATTATGAAGTCAATTGCACCATTAAGTATACACACCATGGTACAAACCACCTGAGTGTTCATAAAGCATCTGCAAATAAAACAGTAGTACAAACCAAAAGAGTGACTGGATCACAGTTGTCACATATTTTGGCTGTTCCTGTGCAGATGCCCAGGACAGTCAGTTGTAGGAGAAACAGTTTCAGAACAAGAGACAGCCTGCCATGATTCTGCAAGTTTGGTTTGAAGCAAAATGCTGTCCTTTTGCCCTGTCAGTGACTCCTTTGTTTATAGTCAGGCCCTGCACTTCCACACGCAATCAACTCACTCAAACTTAAATCAAATATTAAAATGAGTGACTCATAAGTCATTCAAGTGTTAGCTTAGCAGAATCTTTTAATGTGCCCATTTTAACAAACTGTCATGCTGATGTTCCTGGGCTTGACACCTTGATGACAAGTAATTCCAGAAGACAGATACGTGAGTCCAGGGACCTTAGAGCACTTAAGTTTCAACTGTTGTGTTATAAATATAGAAATTCCCGGTACTAAATAGCTCTAATGTGGAATATTGTGGAAGCACATTCACCCTAACACACACAGCTTTTATGTTTAGTAGAAAAGATCTCTCTGCACCCCAGAATGAAGGTGTGATGGCAGCATGTTGGGAGTCCCAGACTCTAGAGCACCTTAGCCAGGAGAGGTAATGGTTATGATTGAAGATGTGTTGGCATGAGCTGTGGCACATGTTGGCAGCTGCATTGCACACCTTCCAGACACCAGCCATGAACATAAATTGGAGTAGAAGTAATGTTTGTGCTTTCTTTTTTATGGTGCAGAAGTATCCAGGAGTGTACTAGAAAGGTTGCCTTTAGTTTCCATCAATCTGTGTAGAGAAAAATTACTGCCAGACCTTACAAACTTTGCCTGGATGCAATGCATGATAAAACAAAATCTGCTCTCTATAAGTTGGCTGCCAAAGAAAAGTGAACATAAGGGACACATTTTAATTAACTGTTACAGTAATTTATTGAAGAAAGTGATTTGTTGATCACTACTTACAGCCTTTAAATAAGAATTCACTTTCTAAGAGGGATGCTTTTAATTCAACTGCATTTTGTTGCCTTTGGTATAGGAATTTCTGGGGATCATTCCAAATATTCTCAAGCAGATCTGGTTAGATGGTTGCCACAGTTCTTCCTGCCATTAAAATTGTTAACATCTCCTGCTCATGTATTTCTGGCTAAAATTAAAAAATAAAGAATGGCATGTGTAATGAGGTATTTTAGTTTATTTTAAGTCTTTAGGTTCACGTTTTGTTGGAGAGGCAGGTAAAGCATCTCTCAGTTTAAGTAGTGAATTGAGCTTCTCAGTGAAAAGTAGAACTTTCTGATCTTTCTGCCAGGGAAATAAAGCTTGGTAGGACCAATTTTTACATCTCTGACCTCTTTAGTTCCTCAGCATTAAACTCCTATTTCCAAAATCTCCTGCCATTGCAATTTGGGTGTTGGAAATAGATGTGTGTGTCTAGAAAAAAGAAGCTAATGACTGACCGATGTCACCTGGACTTAGCCAGGGCAATCACTGGTGTCATGTCAGTAAAACAGTTGAGATGATTTCACTAGTATTGTTTTCTTGTTCTTTCTCCTGCATAATGATGCCAGCTGTAGGTTAAGTGGCTTGTAGAGATGATGTATTAATAAGTTATTGAACAGGGTTTGCTGTTGATCAGACTGTTTATTTAATATGTGCTGGTTCGATTATATTATCACTGTAAGGTTTCTTATTGATTAGCTTAGAAGAAGAAATTTCCCAATAGATTATAGGAGCCAGCATGTAATAAATGTTTCTGACATTAAAATCCTATTAATGGAAAGTATCTGTGCTAGATATCATCTAGAATAAAATATAGATATTATAGATTACATATATATCTCTTGATAAGCTTGTAATAAATAATGAAAAAACATTTTTATCACATCCTATCACTTTTATTTGATAAGTTTACTTAAAATCTATAAAAGTTTGTCTCCATATTCTTGAACAGACTCAACTTGTATGAATCATAGAATCATAGAATCGATTGGGTTGGAAAAGACCTCCGAGATCATCAAGTCCAACCCTGGTCCAACTCCAGTCCATTTACCAGATCATGGCACTCAGTGCCATGGCCAATCTCAGTTTAAAAACCTCCAGGGATGGGGAATCCACCCCCTCTCTGGGCAGCCCATTCCAATGCCTGATTACTCTCTCTGGAAAGAATTTTTTTCTGCTCTCCAACTTCAATTTCCCCTGGCAGAGCTTGAGCCTGTGCCCCCTTGTCCTGTTGCTGAGTGCCTGGGAGAAGAGACCAATCCCCACCTGGCCAGAACTTCCCTTCAGGTAGTTCTAGACAGTGATGAGGTGAAATTCTTTTTATTGAGTCAAGACAAAAAAGACAATGTTTCTTCAATTTTTTCTGATGTGAAATAATTTTAATATTATTCCATAAAAAAAAAAATCTGGATGGATTTGAGAAGAGAAAAGCCTTGCTGTATATGCAAACTGATGGTTCTATTGCATATGGATTTTGCTAATAGGTAGGTTTGATTTTTTTGGGCATGGATTGCTTTTCCATGAATTCTTGGTTGTTTGTTTTTTGGTTTGGTGGTTTTTGTTTTTTTTGTTTGTTTTTTTTTTGGCTTAAGTGAGCCTGTAGAGGTTTTAAAATCTGTGACTGGAGGCTTTTCCCAAACAGTTTTCTTCTCAGCTGGAGAAAATTGTGTGATGTTATTACAAAGCCTTACTGGCAAGGCATTTGGGTCGGTACAGCATTGCTTCCCTTCTGCTCCTAAAGAAAATTTTCACCAGATGGGAGCATACTTGTATTTTAAATCTTTCTCCCTGAAATCCTGAGGCAGCTAACACACAAACTCAGGGAGGCACAGCTCCCATGCATTGCATTTTCAGCCTTCTCCCACCTGTTTGTGTCAGTGTGACCAGGTTATCTCTGTACACGGATCGGGGTGTGTTGGAGCTGTGTGGCTGCCCGTGTGCCTGGCACCAGCAGGTGGCTGGGGAGGCACTCTGGCTGCCCAGGCACGTACAGGAGGTGAGGGCTAATGTATGATGGAACGTGACCTGAAGCTGTGAATGCACCTAACACAGCGAAAGAGGATGACAATGGAACTATAATTCAATAGCCATTGCCTTCTCTGACCAATGGGTGCTGCTACGTCTCTGTTACATGACTAGAGCCCCAAAGCCTGGGAAGTGGAATGTCCACTGCAGTTTTGCTCTGCTGAAGTGCCCCATGTAGGCACCGTAGCACTAGACCCTCTGGATCTCTTCAGTGGGGTCACCTGCATGGAGCAGAGATTGGTGGGAATTCTGGTGAGGGTTTGTGAGGCAGGATAGAAAGTGCAAGTATTTTTGTTTGCCTGTGAAGCACAGCTGTCTCTCTGTGTATTTTCAAGATAAAGATGAGGCTGAACAGAATGGCATTATGCTTTGTACAGTGACAGCTTTCACTTGAAATCTTGCAAATTCACTCTGCCATGTCTCATATTGCTGTTTCTCTCACTCCCTTACTGCTTAATAACAATTCTGTTAGTGCATTAGCAGACAAAGAGGATTCAGGGTACTGTTATCTTAATCATGTGAGGAAACTGGGTTTGGCTGTTTTATGTATCAAAAATATATCAATAGATTTTCTTAAAACAGTTACCATTTAAAAGAGGCAAGAATTACAAATGATGATCCATAAATTTGGCCTTTTCTCCAAGTCATTTGGAATAATTCATTATAGTAGAATTCACTTTATAGTTATATTTTCACAAACAAAAGATGATCATATTATAATCAGATAGTTTCTGGTGTAGGCTTGCATTTATTTTAGTAAAAACAAGGATTGACAACTAAGCGAGAAATTCTGTGTTGATAATGTGGGGGAGTGTTTATAGTTAACCATCTCAAATCTGACTTTGCAAATTGGTTTACATATACTACATACTTTAGGATTCTGTTAATGAGCTCAGATAGTTTCAGATACAGCAACACATAATTTTAATGTGTATTTACATGCACTTTTTCATATCTATAGCTGTGACTCTATTTAGCTGGCACTTTATATAATAAAAGGCAAATGTGCTTTCAATTTATTGAGGGTATGGGCTGCTGCATGTATTTCAGCAGCATGTATTTCATGTAGAAGCTTTGTAGTTAGCTAGAGGATGGAGTCTGCTTGAGGGAGAGCATGTGAGCTATTTTTTGGCCACCAAAACATCTGTGCTTTGCTGCTGACCTGTCCTGCCATTGTGCTATATTTGTTGCAGTTGTCTGGAGAGGTCACTGGCTTGGGGAGAGGCAGGGGCTGCAGGAAATGCCAATACTTAGAAAAGAGCTGGTGCTCCTGGGGAGAAATTCATAGTGTAAAAAATGTGAAGCCAAAAGGGAGTTTGGATTTTGTCAATGCACATGTGTATGGGACTTAGACCACATATTGGTCCATGAAGCAGAAATGCTGCTCCTTACCAGTGTACTCTCTCAGGCTTCTCTCCTGAAATTGGTGCATTCCTCTCTGTGTTCTGGAATGCCAATATTGTTATCAGAGCCATTGATTATACTTCTGTGGAACCATTACAAGGTAATGGTCTGTATTTATTGCTTCTGCTTCCTAAAATGAATGTGTTAAAATAGGCTTTTCTTGAGTTTGCACAGTCTGTGTAAAAGACTAGCATGCGCAAAAGTAAACATGAACTTATGGAATTGTATTTTTTATATCTTGACATTCTAACAAGCAACACATAATAGTATTCCTTGATGTTGACCTCTAAACTTCTGGTATCTGAGAAGGAAGGTGGGATAATCTGGATCTGTTTGGAGCTCTAAAGGCTATGCAGGCCAAATTCTGCCTTCATCTTTTGGTGAGCAAGATGCCTGCAGAAAAGGTATTTGCTAAAATCATAATGGAGATCAGAGTTTGGCCTTGCACTGAGAGTCACTTAATGCTGCTGCTGCTACTAACCCTTACAGCAGGACATGGTCTGTTTTATTGCTGGGTTGACTCCACCACCAAAATCAAGTGTTCTTACTGCTGTTTTTGAAGGTGCAAAATAATTATTTTTGTCATCACGGTGAAAGATTGGAGAAGTCTCCACCAGAAAAGGAGAAAGCATTTTCAATTTATTATTTTAGGTAAGCTACATACTAAGCAGGTGAGATGTTTCCCATGTTTATTACTGCAGAGTATTGTCATCACTTTGAACTTTAAGTATGTGCTGGCTGGAAGAATGAAAAGATAATGTGATAGTGAGAGCATTAGTGAGCTTGGTCATCCTAAATGACGTTTCTGCATCGGTTTCACACTGAGCCTTAGCTATGTACAAGTAGGCAGCTCTATAATATTTGAAGGAGGAACTAGAATAGTGAAATATGGTGCTTTTGCATGCTGAAAGTCAGTGAGACTAGATCTTTCCCTTCATTTACTGTTCACTGTGAAGATGTCTTTGCTTCTGTTATCTTTATCCTGAGACTCTTTTTCCCTGTGGTAGCCTGGATAATAAGGGAACTTCACCTAAAACTTCAGGCATTCACAAAGCTGATCTTTCAGTATTGAACTCTTGAAATTCAGAGGGAAAAGGTGTGAAATTAAATGGTACCTCTGCAGCAACCCACCCAGACTGATCCTAAGAGAGAGCTGAGGTATTTGACTCTGTAACCCTCTGATATGAATCTCTCAGTTCCATATAAGTCCACCTATATTGAAAGAGGTGACCAGAGCACAGCCCTGACACTCCCCTGTTTACTGTCCACTCGCCCTTTCTTTTCAGAAAATTCTTTGAGCTTTTGTCTTCATCTTTTTTTTTTTTTCAATCAGATCTGGAGAAATTGTTGTTCTCCCCTCTGATGGAGTGGTTTTGGTGAAGCAGCACTGTTCTGTGTTAAGGGAAACTGGGGAATGTGGTATCTTTCCTTAATTTCATCTGAGTGGTGTATCTGTCCAGACACATCACTGGCTCCTTCTAGCAAGGGCAGGTGAGCTATCCAATAAAAACTGGGTCTTATGTCCTTTCACAAAGGTTTAAGAATTTTTAAACTCCCCATTTTGCCAGACATATAGTGAAGAGTGGACTTGTTACCCTGGTTTGTGAACACTCTCATTCCATACTTAGTAAGCTTTACACCTTGTTGGTGGGACCTGTATTATCCCTGCATTAGAAACATGCTAAAGTTTTCAGGAGCAGTAGATTAATTACCAAACAGCCCTTAATACAATAAATCTAACATGAGCCAAGAAATAAATAATCTCTTTGGGCTGCTTGCTCAGTGATCGTGTGCTACTTTAATCATTATAGCACAGCTGTCAGTGGTTGCAGCAATATCTGTAACCTGGAACTTTTCATCCTTCTGACAAGGTGTTGAATCTGATTAGAAAAGTTTTTGGCTTGTTTGTATTTATCTGTTGTGAAAAAAGGTAAAGGAATGAGAAGCAGTGTGAATCCACATGGTCATGGAATGGCTTTATTTTGAACCTGGGGTAGCCATTCCAGTGGCTTTATTTTGAGTGTGGCAGAGAAGCTTTGGCAAACAGGTAGGGACAGGCAACCTTGTGCCCTGTGTTGGTCAAAATCCAGTTTGGGCTTCAGGCTGGTTGCTGTAAGCAGCAGTAAGTCCAAGTTCCCCAAAATGGCCTTTTAGCAATTTCAGACTTACTATATAGTGTAAAACAGGAGTAGGAGGAGTGTTGTTGTTTATTCATACACAGATTTGCTGGTTTTCCACCACTGAGCACTCTTGAGGCTTGAACAGAGTAAATCTGTATGCAACCCCACAGCACAACACTGACAAAATTCTTCAGGGCAGTCTGCAATTACAGTTCTCATCAACCATCCCCACCTTTCATGGTGATGTTCAAACAGCCTATTCACATGTGGGGCCTTCAGGTGGGAGAAAAACAACAATAAAAGTAGGTTAAAAAATGTTTGTTCATTTTTAGTTAGGAACAAGGTTGATAGAATGAGAAAGGTTGAAGTATTATGGGTTGTCAGAAACTCAGCAGGAACCTCGGAATGAAGAGAGGAGGATGTGGATTGAAGAAACTGGAGCCCTGAGGGCAATCCTCTAAAAATATATTAGAACAGCACTGTCAGAAATAGTATTCTCAAGACATGCAAGTCCTGCACTCTTAATTGAAAAGTGCCAGGGGTAAGGTGCTCACCTTGAAACTCATTATCTGTTTAAGATAATTTCTTTCATTTTCTGCTAAGGACTTCTTTTAAAATGAAGTAAGAGTTGGAGTTTGAAATGTCATTTTCTTGTTGTTCTGAGAGACAGTTCTCTCAAAGGAAATGGTGGAGTACAGCTAATAAAGCCTGGTTTTAGGATATATATTTATGATTTAGCAATTATTTAGTGCCTCTGAGTTTAATAATATTCCTCTTGTCATCCCAAAATATTGCAATATAAGAGACTTAATCACAACTCCGGTTTGAAGTGTACCCATCTGTGTGGTATGTGTGTATGTATGTCTTTATCATTACCTCTGTCTTTGGGCACTACCATTGTTCAGGGGCTGAAGTGGTTGTATTCTAGCTAAACAAAAGAAGCAGAAGAGAAAACAATCATTTCCTAGAACAGATTGAGAGCAGAAGCATGAAAAAATCCAGTGACTTATGTAAAGTCACATGCAGAATCTTACACACAATCAAGGCTTATTGAATGTGATTATTGATTACTACAATTTCTCTTGATCTTTATAAAATGAGAGAAAAATTTGTGCTGTGATTAGAGTATGATATCCTGTCCCTAAAGTTCAGTGGAAATAGTTGAAAAACCAGAAAAATAGCAACCCAGGGCAATTTACTCACAGGAGAAAGATAAGGTCTTGTCTGTCAGTTGAAAGCTGAAGCCCAGGGAAGGTGGTGATTATTGAGTAATTCATATCAATCTGTTGCAGAGAAGGAGAGAAAGAGCAATTGAAAACTGGGAGGAGCAGTAGGGTGTTACAGCTTTAAGGGCTACTTTACTTATCTCCAGGGCTCACATTTAATCCGGAGTTCAGTTCAGCAGTTTGCGAAATCAATGTCTCTGTTCCTGATTCACCCTCAGATCTTTAGGCATCTCTTCATTAACCCTGTGAGTCAGGAATAAGGCAGCCAGTTGTGCCTGAAAACAGAAAGCCATAGCAGAGTATTGCTCTAATTTCTTCTGGGATCTGTTTGCATAGTTATCTTAGTCACACAAAACAGGAGCTGAACGAGCAATGAGCTAAGTGACCCTTCTCCAGCTCTGCAGCTTCATACCTTGCTAGGAGTAAAAACACTCATCAAACTATGTGCTATTGAGAGTGGCAAGGTCATTGGCTTGCTCAACCTGATAAGAACTTCATGCTTCCTGAGCCATGCAGTAGCAACAGGAATTAGTCTGGCCTTTTCTTGCCTTCCCTGCAGAACTTCCAGAATGCAGCAAGGAAACTGCTCCAGCAAAAGCTATGGATGCTGAGGCACGATGCTCTGTGCTTGGCAGGGGACCAAACCTGGCATTAGCTCAGCAAGGATGAGGGCTGTGGCAAACCACTGAGCATCTTTGATGGGCTTTTGACACCCCTACTGCTTATACAAGGAGATAAACAGCAATACTCAAAACTGGAAGCAAATCGAGTGGCTTGCTGCTCCCTCTAGTTTCGTGTTTCATTTCAATATTTAAGTTGCAAATCCAAAGTATCATTTACTGGGTTTTCTTCTTGCTCTTCTTTTTCGTGGTGGTGTTGAGCAGTGTGGCAGTGTCTGATTATGTGAAACAAATGAACAAAAAGAGTCCTGACTCATTCTGGGAGGAAGGGGGATAGTGGCTGCTTGATTTCACCAGTGGGAGCTCCACTCCAGACTTCATTAATCCTTAGTCCTGTCAGACTGAGACAGAAGGAATCATGCAGCTCTTTTAGGGACATGAAAGTCATGTAATCCATCATCTGAATACCAGATGTTGGGCTGAGGAAAAGGGTTGATTATTGATCCAGAACTTACTAAAGTCAGTGGCAGTTTCCTTTCTCTAAGCAGTCCTTGTGTCATGGTCCTCGCTGTATCTGCACTTTTAGGAACAAAGTCTGTCCCTGACACTGAACTACAGGTCTCAGACCAGTACATTTCTGAAATTCTAATGTTCGTTTCTCCCAAGCTAGCTACACTTTTTCATTGTCTTCTTGACCTGTTCATGGCAGGATAAAGTTGATATTTAAGGCCACTTTCATGAGCAAGTTCAAGCTAAGCTCGCTAGAAGCTGCCATTCAAGTCTGTGTTCTGTGACTGCTCTATACTTCCCAATCAGTCCTAAGTGTGTTCTTTGAAATCTGTTTTTGTTTTTGTTTTGTTTTGTTTTTCCAAACTTTCCAATATACTTGAAGGATAGCAGGCAGCCCAGGAAAGATCTGATTCTGTGGGATGTAGACTTGCATAAGGTAAGTGCTGAAGAAAAGTTCCTTCCTGTGCGTCTCCTTAGCTTATATTCACATCAAAATATTTTTGTGGTTTATTTAATTTTTCTGAAAAAAAAAAGACAATCTAATTTACTAAAATATTTAAATAAGCTTCTACATGCTTGCTTCCAAGGCCTTGGAGGCAAATAACTCTTAGCAGCACTTGCTGGAGCAGTGCCTGTTCAGCAAAGGGTGCCTTTAGAAAGGACTCTCCTCAGTGCTTTCTGTGCTGTGCAGAGAGCCAGAAGTTGTGGGACATGCTGCTCTTCAAGCTTGCTCAAGATGCCCACACCAGGAATGGTAATTTTATCCTGTTGCCAAAACACCTCAAGAAGCCTTACCTTGATATGGTTAGACATTACTGTGGATGTATATAAAAAGTCATCCAAATTAAATTAAAAAGGAAGAAAAAGTATCACCTTGGTTTTAGGAACGTGAAGGAAGCAAGAACAGTCATTGCTACTTTTAATTAGCCAATTGAGGTCACTTTACAGTGAAAATAAAAATCATGGCATTGTGAATTTATATTTCAAATGAGAGTCATGATTGTCTTCTTTTGTTAAAGAGAAATATTAAAATGTTTGACCAGAGGTATTTATAGAAAACCTCACATGTCTTCAGTGGAATAATCGGAATGTGACTGTCATAATTTTCTAATGATACAGTTTACCTTGGGGCAAGCAGTGTGAGAAAGAAAGCAGCAGGGAACTGGCATAGTGAAAACTTATCAATGCTTGTCTTCTGTGATGAAGAACAAATGTTCATTTAGCCCTACACATTTCTAATTGCTCATCTCAGGTTCTGGGAGCTGGTGGTCTGAGGGGCATCCTACTTGCAGCCTCATGATAAGCAGCTGTTTCCTTGGCGAATTAATTTCTGAAAGTGCGATAATCCGATTTGAATGGAGCTGCAGACCTGCACTCATTCAGCCAAGCGAGGAAAAAAGGGAGGGGAAAGAAAGATTTTTCTCTGTCTTCCTTTGTGCTCTGCCAATATTCAAGGACAGATAAAAATCTTGGACTTGTTTCTCTTCTCCTTGTTTGTAGCCCTTGATATCTTAGTAAACCTGGTTATTTTTGCTGGAAATTACAAACTGGCTTCATTTTCCTTGGTCTAAATCTTGAATCAGTATGGCTGAGACTGTACCAACACACTGGATTTTCATTCTGATTCAGCAAGTAATGTAAGCAAGAGTTTAATTTAAAGCACAATTTAATCCCACCTGTATTCAGCAGAGCTCTCAAGATATTTGTATGGAGGACTTGCATTGCCCAGGAGTGCACAGAACTCCTCAGAGTATTGGGAATGTGTGGGCATCTCTGTGCTGGACACCTCCAGGAGTCCATCTCTTATTTATCAGATGCCAGGGTTGTTCAGCAATTTCACAGGAAATTTTGGAAAGTTTTTCACCTTCACTTTAGAAGAAAAAAAAGCTTTTATATTTTATTGTGACCTTGCTCCTAGCCCCCATCTCTATTTTTACATTTTCTGAAGTTGGTGCAATGTTCTCAAACTTCAGTGACCTTTTCTCTGGGCACAGGTGTCTCACACAAAGTGCCTGAGCAGTGCCATGTGCAAGCCACATTGCTCTTTAATCAGCTTCCCCCAGTCTATCAGAGACTAATCAAGAGTCCCTGAATGACAGTGTTTTCTCCTCTCTGCACTTCACACAGTGAAGCTGTGCATCAACCTAAACCAAGGAACGAGTTAGTCTGAGCCTCACACAGCACGAACTTGGAAATACACACTGAAGTGAAGAAAGGCATGGACAATGGACTGAAAAATGGGCCAGAGGCAGTGGGGCTTTATGGAAGGGTAGACAGAAGAAATTCCCTTTTTTAATGAAAATTGGCTCCAAGTGTTGTTGGCTGCCCATCAGGCTGCACAGTAGAGAGAATGGGAAGCAGGGGTGGGAGCTGGCCAGGGCTCAGCTGTGTTACACTGAGAACAGGAGGAGCACAGATAAAATACTGAGGCCCAGTCTGAAGAATGCACATCTTGGTAAAGAAAAGTGTTTGAAAAAGTTTATATCCAGCACCTGGTTTACTGTGATTTAGATTTGCTGGGATGTAGGTTAGATACTAGGAAAAGGTTCTTCCCCAGTGTGTGATTGGGCGCAGGAGCAGGTACTCCAGGGAAGAGGTCACAGCACCAAGCTTGTCGGAGTTCAGAAAGATTTTAGACAGTCCTCTCAGGCACGGGGTGTGACTCTTGAAGCTGCTGTCCTGTGCAGGGCCAGGAGCTGGACTTTGATGATCCTTGAAGGTCCCTTCCAACTCAGCATATTCCATGATTCTTACTGCAGAGGGGCAGTGACTGCACACGACTCATCTGAGACAGGCCCTGCCAAGTGACCTGCAGAGATTTGCTCTCCAGAGACATGGTTTGCAGGGAGATAGGTCATCATGAGTGCACTGTGCTTGTAGTGTTTCCCTGCCTGTGCTGGCAGCCTTGTCAGACACTTTGTGCCTATTATTCCTGAGTTATTCTTATCTCTGATTTTAATGTTATAAGCTCTCTTCTGTCACAGATGCATTTTTTTTAGATTAAGGAAAGTAACATTTCACCCTCTCTGCAGCTCTGTGCAGTATATTTATCATTAGATAACAACATCCTTAAGGCAGAATCACCCAAGCCTATATGTCTGTAAAATTATACCCCAGCCTTCCCAGAACATGTCTCTGCTATGAAAAAGAAGTTACTACAGTAGTGTGAACCCATGCCAAGAGCAGTGAGTGCCTCTACAATAGAAAACCACATTTGTACTGCCTGCTTAGATGAGGAACTTTTTGTCTTAGAAAGATTATAGCTTCCAGATTTAGAAATACACTAATTTTTTCATCTTTAAAGTATTTATTAGCTGTAATTGATGAATCCTCTGTCTGGGGCCTGAGTGGATCAGACTTCATAGGAATAGAATAGGTCTCTCCCAACTGTAATTTCCCCCACTTAAAGGTTTCACATGGATGCTTTTGCAAGCTGTGTAGCAGTGGCAGTCCAAAGGTTAAATGGCTGTCTTTCAGCTTCTGCACAGCAGTTATAGGGGATGAGATTTTCTCAGTGGGTCTCTAGGTACTCATGGATCAGAGAGTTCTCTTGCTGTGATTTCTTCCTTTTTCTGTAATCTTTCCAAGGAACCAAGTGACCTCTTCTCCCTGAGATCCTATCCTACAGATGATATTTTTCCCTGTAGCAAGCCACAAAACTTTTCTGTTCTGTTCTTAGAAGGTTATTGTTGGGGAAGAAAAATATCCAGATGCCATCTTATGAGAGTGAAAAGTGGTAACTGATTTATGACACAGTCTTTGTCGCTTTCCATATTCTGCTGGCCCCCATGTCCATTTGATGCATTTTGCTAAACCCCTCATCCAAGCATGATTTCTTGTTTTACTTCCTGAATTTCCTGCTGGACATATGAGAGTTTCTTTTTGTATAATAAAAAAGTTAGGCGAGTTTGTGTGCATGAGATGGAAAATGACGAAGGGCACAGAGTAAAATATCTGCCTTCAACCAGCTGCCGATGTGACTCTGCTAGGTAGTCTGGCTGCCCTTCACTTGTTACACTCCTATGTAAATATTAGCAGATTTAATATTTAGTAGTTCATAATTTTTCTCTTACAGGGCATTTCTCAGTGTCTGGTATTAAAGTGGAATACACTAGATCAAGTCCAGCCAGTCTGAGAGAGATTTGTTTAATGTTCAGCCCATCCTTTCCTCTCAGAGCATTATTTGTCTGTTAATGGTGCTGTCTATGATGCCGGAAGGAGATTCTGTGAGAGAATATTTCTTCCTTACTAGATATGTGTAGAAGTCAGAACAGAGAATAGAACTGGCATGGAATTAAGTTTGTGGATTTAGGCTCGAGGCTGAGAATAGTCTTTAAGACCCTAGGCTGAATGGTTCCTAAGGTAATGGAAAAGGTAACATTTGAACTTTAGAGACTGATGGAAAGAGGATTGCAGCCAGAGCTTACCATGGAGACTGCAGGGGGTGCAGCTCTTTCTGTGGCTGAGATGTGCAGATTGACTGTTTTTATTTGCCTTATCTTGTCTGGCATGGTCTGGGACAATCCCACATTCTGCAGCTGGGAATTTTCTGGTGAAGTGTGCTCTTCTTGGGAGAAAGCATGTTTATGGAGTCTAATATGCATCACGGAAATTTTCTGGTTTTGAGGAACTTCTGACAAAACATATGAGGGGTTTGCTGCAAATGAACCTGGCTTGCTGCCATTAGAACTGATGTATGGCTCTGGGGTAGGGAATTCTGGAGTGTCTAGGGTTCTGCTGACTCAAGGTGGCTGCATCCAGAGGTATTGTTCTAGGGAACCTGCTCCAGGACTTCCATGTCCGCGTTCCAGCACAAGATGGTCCATGCATTACAGCTGGAAGGTCTCTCTGAGATCCCACATGCCTTCCCTGCTAAAGGCAGATGACACTTCCAGGTGGGCTTTGGCTACTTGGTGAGCAGACTGTCTGTCATGGGGCTGTTGTTTGGCATTTAGGGACTACAAGGTTACATTTGGGTGCTGTTTGCTGTTAATTTGGATGCTGGAAGCAGAGTGTAAACTAGAGGGGTCTATGATACCAAGTTACAGAGGGGTAAAGCTGTCAGAGGTCAGCAGGTTCCTACCCACAAAGAAGATGGGTGTGACCCCCCCAGAAGTCACCAAGGCTGGGAAGGCAGGGAAATGAACTGGTGCTTAACACTTGGTGGAAGAATTGCAAGGCACCTTTACAAAGCATCCAAAGACAGTACGTGTTGTCTGGGAGAATTTTCTCCTTTAAAAGGAAAGGAAATAATGGTCATGAGGGTAAATCATGCCATGTCTTTCTGATTTGAGGCAGCACTGGATCACTTAGCTGCAATAACTGTCAAATATCAAAAATAGTATATGACAAGCAATAGATTGAAGAATTATAAATATATGCTGAAAAATTCACAAAGGATCAAAATAACACCTTTCTGAGAAATAAAGACTCTTATTTAAAGGGCAATAATTTGCATGAACTATCCTTTGCTGTAACAGCAACTTTAAAAAGAGGTCATAGCCCTCAGACTTAAATATTTAGCAGCTCTCAGGCTGAAAGCTCTTGTAATCCAGAAAATAAGAGAAAGCAGATCAGCTTTCTTGAGCTTTAATACAGCAAACTGCTGCCAGGCAAATAAACTGATCTCAGGAAAGGAAAAAACAACAGAATTTGGAAGTGCAATAAAAATAAGATGTAATCATAAAACACAACATAAAAAAATATGTTTAATGCATTTTTATTTTTTATTTCCATTTAGCATTGTGATTATGCCATAGCTATCATCAGCCATTACACAAATCAGTGGCAGACAGGCTGAAATACTGTTTCAATTACCCTACTCACAGCAGCTCACCCCAGCCCAGCTATAAATAACTAGCAGATCCTCCATTGCTCCCTGGATTAAGAATAAAGATATGCAGATAATTTAAACCCTCTACATACATTCCTCCAGTGCAGAAAGTATTTTGGAGCCAATTGCTTGTGTCCCCCAGAAGAGAGCATACTGCTGTGAGGCTACCATCAAATGAAGCATTAGGCTAATAGTGTTTCATAACAAGGTAATGATAGACTACAGCAAAGCAATTAATCTCTCTCTATATGTTTCTTTGTGTTAAATAATTAGGAAGTGTGGTTTTCCCTCCTCTAACCTCTTCAGGCTCCTGGAGAAATGAGTCAGTCTGTGCCTGTGTGTGTGACATGCTGTCTCCACAGAAGGGAGCTGTATTCCACCAACTAGGCTGGAGGGAAGCTTGTTCCTCAAAATTGTAGTGTGTTTAACCTTCACAGATTTCCCAGAATATTCTGAATGGGAAGGGACCAACAAGGATCATTGAGTCTAACTCTTAAAGAATGGACCATATGGGGATTGAACCCGCAACATTTGTGTTATTAGCACTGTGCTCTAACCAGCTGAGGATGGTAACTCATACAAACACAGACATAACTCCTCCATTCTCCCTCTATTTTTTCCCTCTGTTTCTGGAGAATTGGTGCAGTACCTGTAGGACATCCAAATGACAAGTAAAGCTGAATTATGCATGGAACAGCATCCCCCAAAAAGTTTTGTGATTGTTTTAATACCTCTGGGCTTAAAATAAGCTGGATTCTGAGATGTAGAATAGGAAGGAAACAAGACTGAGTCAGATGTGCCTACCAAGTTCTGTGCTCTGGGTGCATTGCTTACAGCAACTGATGGCTAATTGACAGAGAGAATGGGATTGCCTTTGAGCTACTCATAGAGAGCTGGGTCATTCAATGCAGGATATTGCAATGTCTGAGCAGACAAAGTCCTTTCAAGGTTCTTGTCCTTAGTTCTAAAGTTAGCTCAGGATTTATATTGATTTACATTGTTCTAGAAACAGGCACTTGAAACAGCTCTTTGTCACTAGACAGGTGACAGAAGAGCAACACTGTTCCTTCTTTTCAGATTTTACTGAATATGTCAGTGTTAAGAGCTCATATCCACGATGTGTGAGATGTGATTTTACTACCCTTAACTTGACAGGACCACTGCCTGCATGTTGTATGGGCTGGTGGAGTGCCCCAGCCATCAGTCTGCTGAGGTTTTTTTTGATTTTCAGTGAGCAGCAAAATATTGATTAAAGCCAAGTGAGTAAGAGTGGGTAGTAATGTGGTAGCTAACTCCTTTCTTTGGCTGCAAAATCTTGGATTTCAGACTTATTTATGTCACAATAAATGTCCTTGGATTTAGCTTCTTTTTCTCCTCTCCCAGATGGAACTTATACTCAGCACGCTGTGCAGTAATTAATTTTCTTTTTTTTTTCCTATTGTTTTCTGTGATTCAGGGAGTATTTTACAATATTAGCAAGGAGGTTAGATAAAACATTTTTGTTTAAACTTCAGGGAATTCAATTGGGATCTTGTTTATAGTCCCTGCAAAATGGGAAGAACATGGAATCCAAATGTGCCATGCTTTAGATAAATTTGTCAGTCACTGTGCTAAGAGGTCAGAGTGAAGGTTGGAAGACAGCCCTGTAAAATGCAGTCAGTTACTGAATTTGTGAGCTTTGCTGTATATGTGACCTGGGCAGCTTACTCCTCAGTGTGTTGTGGATACTGGGAGAAGCAGGCATGCAACACATCTGGAGAACTTACAGCACTGGGAAAATCCAGTTCCTTGGTTAGATGGACCAGCTCTGCCCCTCCATGTTTGTCCATTTTGCTCATTTCCATCCCTCTCTGTGCTACTTGGATATAATTTATTGCTGACAGTTCTGAACATCTAAATGCTTTATATATCCCAAAGGAGTTTGAGATGTCTACACTGTTTATTGGTGTGCTGATTAATTAATCCCAACTTTTAATGAAGATAATTTCCTCTAACTTCTCAGCACACATATGCTGTGTCTGTGAATACCTTTATTCACAGAGAGTGGGTTTAGATGGGTATCAGGAAGAAATTCTTTGCTATGTGTATGGGTGGTGAGGCACCACAACAGGTTGCCCAGAGAAACCGTGGATGCCCCATCCCTGGAAGTGTTCAAGACCAGGCTGGATGGATCCTGGAGCAACCTGGTCTAGTGGGAGCTGTCTCTGCCCATGGCAGAGGGATTGGAACTACATGATCTTTAAAGTCTCTTCCAGCCAAAACCATTCTATGACTCCTTCTCCTTTTTCAGTGAAATTGTTGTTATTTATGTGGTGTGAGGATGTGACCAGATGAATGTGTGTGTACACAGCAGGGAAATACAGTGAGTAAAGGAAGAGGAGAAAAGTAGCATCATAGGAACAGTTTTAACTCTGATTAATTTCAGTGAATGAAGGAACCCCGTCAGATGTAGTACTGGCTCATGGGGGTCAACCAGGCATAATCTTCCAGAAAATGTCTGTGACATTTTATTCCTCTCTTGCTTTCCAGAACAATGATTGAGATATTTGCAGAGAAGAAAAGTCTGTTCTTTTTTATTGGTATCGTCATGTGTTTGCATTATGATTTCCCCCACTTCAGGTTGATACATTGAGACATCACATTGGAGACCTCAGCAATTTTAGTGGGAAAACAAAAGTACAGCATGTGGTAAATAGTTCAGGAGTGAGAGAAGGTATTGGTAACCGTGACAAGGAATATGTCTATGAAGAAAAGAACAACCTCCTCAGATAGTCTTGAGAGATCTGGGGTCCTCATGCTGCTGGAGTTCCTGAGAAGTCTCTTATGGACAATTTTGTAATTGCATAGGTGTGTTGAGTGTCTTCTGCACAGAAGAAATGCCCTCAAGCATGGTATCTGTGTAGAAGACACACAGATTGATTTGATTATCAGCTGTGGAAGTTTCCTATACACAGGTCATTAATCCAGGGCTCCAATCCATTGCCCTGTGATGGGGTAATTTACTGTAAAGCATAACTGTAACTTCTATGCTTAAGACCCTTCAAATGAGGTCAGAAAGTCATTTTCTGGGCTGCAGTTGGTTTTGTACTTGAAAAATAATCCTGGGAAACAGCTATTTACTTTTATCCCAAATGTGACTTTAAAGGGAATTTGTTTCACAAATAACAAAAGAGGGGTTTTTTTTGCATAAACAGCTTTGAAACTTTTGTTGGGGTAGAACTCCGCTGAGTCCAGTCTAAAAATATGCTGATCACCTGAAAGTCCCAGGGGTATAGCAGTGATTACTAAAGAGTCTGAGCCATTGTGAAAACTCAGCACCCTTGCTGGCAGGCTCAGCTGCTTGTCTCAAGGAGGGAAACTCTCCCCCGATGAAGTAAATCATTTCAGCTCCCAGGCAAAGCAGTGTCAGAGAGATGCACCTGAGTGGCTCTGCTTTTCATGTGCATTAGGTACAGATGGGAAGGAATCATTGGAGTACAGGGCAGGTAGAGAAGGAGAATTCAGGTTTTGCTGAGAGTTTTTAAAACAGCTTTGGATTTTAGATGCTTTTAGGAAAGACTTGGTGCCACCTCTGGGTAAATATAGTGAGGGAATAATTTCTGTGGTGTGATTGCTTGGATGCCAGAGTGCGCTTTCAAAGGAAGTGGTTGAGTTACCTTGAACAAAGCCAGGTAAGCTAAGTTCCCCCTCTTCTACCTCCCACATTGCATTAATCTTTTGGGGCAATGCAGTTCAGTGACTCTCTAGTCACTGAAAACAGCAGCAAAGACAGTTACCACAGTGGAAAGTGTAGAGATTTTAAGAGACCAAAGGATGACTTGACAGTGTTTTGCAAAGCACATTATTTTCCCTTAAATGTGTGGTTGAAGAGCTGTTGAGAGTTAAGAAGTCTCTCAGTTTCTTTTCTATCTGGGTTTTAAAATCACACACAGCAAACACAATTGATGAAGTTTGCCAGAACAGAAATGAAGATATGCTATGTACATAGTCTGGTTTCCTTTTAAAACAGCAGCAAATTGAAGAGGCTGGATACAAAGTGCTTCTTGCTGTCTCTCTTGCAGAGCTTCTTAGCAGCTCCTTGCTAAGTGCTGTCTCCCACTCCTAATGGCCACTAATGCAGTTCCTGATGTCTCTGTACCAGGTGTAGACAAACCATTTGAAAACAAGTAATTTTTCTGACAAATGTCTCTTTTCATCATTTCCTTGAATCTGCTCAGAGCGTTACATCTTTAAATTTTATGGAATAAAGTAAGGTGGGATCTGTACCCATCTGAGGGAATATTTTGAAAGTAGACAGAAGCCACAGTCTCTCTGTCTTTGCTTAGGTGAGCAGAGCCTGCTCTCACCAGCATTTCTGACCTGAATGCTAATTCCAAATTCAGTTCCTGTGAATAGTCTCTATGTGAGCTTATTATTCACTGTTCATTTGCCTGGTTCCTGCCAACAGTCACATTCTCTGGTGTGCTCAGCTGGAGAGAACACGAAATGGGTGTAAATACTGTTGATGTGAATTCACTAAGGTATTCAAGTGACTGTTTCTGTTAGTTCTGTGGCATTCCCTCTCTTCTGTTTGTTGCCATGCAGTCAGTTCTCAGCCACTGCTCTCTAGAGGAATACACCAAGGCTCAAAACATTGTAACTTGTTGCAAAAGGAAGAATAGGAATAAGCTTCTATCATAAGTCAAAAGTAAAGCACTCATTGCTCATCTGGTGATTGATAAAAGTTTTTAAGCCCTGGCTTTCCCAGCTCCTCACTTTATCTGAGCTGGAAAACCCTCATTTATTCTACACATATTCCATGAAAGCTGTTTGTCTTTACTACTTTCACCTCCTTTATGCCCACTGTCTGCTCAGAAGTCTGATACTATCATTCTCACTGTGTTTTTCCTCCCTCAAAGTAAACCAAGAAGGGAGGTTTGCAGAATGGAGTTCTTCAAATGCCTGCCCCACTCCCTGGTGCCAATATGAGGCAGTTTGCTTCCAGTTGTACCTGTCAGGATGCAAGCAGTGATGGTGAGCCTCTAAAATGAGGACCTAAATGGCTCTTTTAAGTAACTAGTACCATTATCTTTTTTTTTCCTCCCTATAAACTTAGTTTTGAACTGGAAAACCTTTTCTCTGTTCTTATTTTTCATAACTTCTCATCCCTCTCCCCCAACACTGTAAGTAAAAAAGCCCTAAATGTTTACTTTACAGTTGAATAGTTTGATAGGCTCTTTAATGCTGCAAAGAATTATAGTTGTTCCAAGGTGCTCTCTCTTATGTATTTCTGGGCTTTGAGAGAGTGAAACCACATGGTTTAGCTGCTTTTTTACCCAGTTTCTCAGCTGACACTTTTCTCTGTAATGCAAAGAGCAGACAGTTCGGCCTTGGCCTGATCTGTCCTTTCACTTTCACAGCTGCAGCACCGTGTGTTAGTTCCGCAGGGATATCCTATTTTCATAGCACTGATTTCCTTGTTGTCAGTGGAAATTCTTTAAAGTACAGAGATTGGGACCTTTTTGTGTTTTGATCTGGCCACCTCCACTGAAGAGGTTCTCCCAGATAAAACCATTTTTTTTTTGCAACAGGGGAGTGAGATATGATTATCTCCTCAGGCAAATGATGTGGGGATGGGATTGGATCAAGCAATAGCACTGAACTCCGAGTCCTGACGAGAACATGATGGCACTGGTACATGTCCACCCAGTCAATAAAATGTGGAGTGGCAAATGGTTTACTTTATGAAAACACTTTCCCACTAGGAAGAGGTGCTTTTCATTCTAAAGATACTGTACAACACAGCAATTAATGTTTATTCATTACCTGCACCCTTTTAAAATGAATTGAAGGAAATTCAAGCAGACATCAAGCTATTAAAAGCTTCTTGTAAGGAGGTCTGGGGCTACTTCTATTGTTGCTTTCACTGCACATATCATCATTCACACATCTATTGGAGACAGAGATTCCTAAACTGTGTTTTTTCAGCTTACACACTGAGATGTGATAAAGGGGTTAATTCCATCCCAGAAGCACAGGCATACCATGGATAAGAAGCCCAGAAAATGAGTTCAAAATCTGACTATATTCTTGGTAATTAATCTGAGGCAGACCCACACATGATTTTGCCATTTGATCTGCAATTGGAAAAAGAATTTGAAGAACAAGTGCCTGTAATCATGCTTTTAATTGTGGAGAATGCATTCTGTGTTATGGCACAGAGTTACGAAGCGTGACACTACTCTGGGAATTCCTCCATCAAACAGTGTCAGGATGAACAAGGAACAACACACTGAATTCTCCTGCAAGGACTCCAGCAGCTGTGACCATCTGCAGAGGCATCACTGGGCTACAGCAGTGGAGACTATTTCTGAAACAGCTTCAGGAAGCTGCAAAAGCTTCATTCCCACAAAGCCCCTTCCCAGGAGGTTTGTCTGAATCTCCTGTGGCTGCCATGCTGCTCCAAAGCAATGGACATTTTGAAGGGTTTCAGTAGGAACAGCTGCTGCTTGGAGGAAAAGGGTAAGGGGCAGGGGACTTGCAGTGACAAGTTTTGCCACCTGGAAGTGTGTGCAGTCATGGTTGTAGCTCATGTGAGCAGAGCAGGAGGAGCTGAAGAGCTCCTTATCTTTCATGGTAATGGGTACCTACCTGATTCTTAAACGCTCTTACAGCTCTGTGGTTTGATTCAACTGTTGATGTACTCAGATGAGTTTCAGTTGGGTATCCATCTCCATCTAGATCTCTGCATGCCTGGCCCTCCTGCCCCACTGAATTCCCTTGGGAACACACGCTGTTTTATCAAAGCAGACCCTCCCCAGCTGACTTTGGGTACTTTTCAGATTTTTCACAGCATTGAGATACACCCCTTTGTGCAAAGGGATCTGTGGATGTGTTGTGTTCTAGGAGGAAGCTCAGACCTCAGGATTTTCTCATTTGCAAGCAGTATCTAAAGTGTCACCACTGCATATAGAGGTTGCTGCAAGCCATTCATACCAATTTTTTAAGATGCCTGTACAAGTGCAAAGGAGGTTTCTGGAGGAGACTCTACTGCTGGTTGGGGCCAGAGATGTAGTCTTTGTGCTGATGGCAAACACACCGTGGAGTCAAGAGTGCTCATCTCTGTCCAGCCAGGCACCTTACACCAACGCTTTCCTGCCAAAAGTAGCCCAGGAGAGTGATATCTAATAACAACTGGAAGAGTGGCAAGGAAAAGGTGCCTTCCTCCTTGTGTTCAGTAAACTGAACAAAGCCTGAGCAACTGCGCTTTTGGGAGAGGAAAGTGAATCAATAACTCAATGAGGACTGTCAAGTAATGCTGTTGTCTGCAGTGCCTTTAATGGTTTTGGTCAATAAACTGCAATTATTTTACAAATATGTGTTGTGTTCGCTTTGAAATCTATCTCTCTGCTTCCTGTATGAATTTTTAAAAATGAGAAATATCCTACGTGCTTACATTGTATAAAATCTGTACTTAGAATCAGTCAATGTACAACAAAAGGCCTCTGCTTGCTTATCCAAAAAGCACACTTATGAAATGCCAGGTCTTCTGTAACATATTTTCCTGTCCTTTTTTAAAACAGAAAGTTCATAATAAATCATCACTTATAAATTTTCAGAGACATTTCAGAAATATATATTCTCTCTGTTTTCTTTAGAGGTTGGAATTTGTCTAAGTATCACAATATAAATTGCTTCACAGAATTTAAAAGCAGAAACTAATCTCCAGGCACCTCTACTATGCAAATTTCTCTTTCTAAATAATTTTTATTTCTGCTGTGCTGTAAACTTTAATATACACCTCCCTTCATTTTAGAGTCATAATGTGACAACATAAAGATTCTTGTTACTATACCTCACATTTGGTTACTTAAAGGGAATTTGCTTTTCCCTTTAAATATTAAAAAGAAGCAATTGGGAAATAGAAGAAAAGGAAACAGTTTATTTAAAATAGAAACTAAGCTGAGCATAGGAGGTGGGGTTTTGCCGTCTACTCTCCAAAGCACATCATGATAACTTTTAAGTATTTAAAGGTGTGCTACTTACTCAAATGTGCAAGTATCTGTAAAAAATGAAAAAAAGAAAAAACCAACAGCAAAGAATGATCTTATCCTTAGACAGTAGTCTTACCTCTCAGTCCTACTAGAGGATCAGCAAGAGCAAAGAAAAGAAGAAGACTATTGACAGAGAGAAAATGGGAACATTTTCAAAGGTGCAGAAAGTGCTGAGGGACCTTTCAAAGTTCCAGGGTATCCAGCTCCAGGGATTGGAATATTTATCCTATTTTATTTACCAACTAAGTGAGTAGTGTCGGACACAAGTCCTTGGCCTTACTGAAAGAAAATATTCTGGTAATTGTCATTGAAACATATTTGCTTTTTTTTTCTGCACAATGTTCTGATTTCCTAAAGTGTATTTCAGTGGGAGCAAGAGCTTCTTGAATATTCTTGACATTTTATCTTTGGAGTATCACTAAAACCTGGTCTCATTTGCCCAAGTGGGCTAAGCAGGTAAAGCTGGGAGGGGGAAGGAAACAGGGAATTAAATCACAGAGTCACAGACTATTCTGAGTTGGAAGGGACCCACAAGAGTCCAGCTCTTAAGTCAACAGCCCACACAGGGGATTGAACCCATGACCTTGGCATTATTGCAACCAAGTTTTAACCAACTAAGCTAATTATTGTAACAGGCAGCAGCATTGAAATTCTAATGGAAAATACTGACCTTGTGGGCATTCAGCCTCTCCCAGCCAGCTCCTTTTTGTAGGAATTGGTATCTCTGCAGACAGTCAGCCCTCCCTGGGGCTTTGGTGTTGAGGGTTCATCTACCTGAGGAGGAGGTGCAGCCTCTGTGTGTGCTGGTGGCAGTGCAGGGACTCACAAAGGCACAGTGTGCTCGTAAACTGAGAGGGGCTGAACTTAGAGAAGGACAACTGCAAATCTTGTCCCTTCAGAACAAAATGCTTCCCACCAGCAGAGTCTCTGCTTCAGCAAACATCTGTCAGAACCTTGTCTGCCTCAGCTGGGCTCTTTAAGTCACAGGGCACTTACCTTTCTGCTATAATAGCCTGTTAATGTCATTTTAACTTAACAGTGTTTATTTCAAGTAACCTCTTTTACAGACCTGTCAGATGGTTGCAGGAACAGAAAATGTAAAGATTCGCTGAGGTAAATAGAGTATTGCCTACTGTGTATTTTGTATCTATTGTATGTCTTTACATAATATAGAAAAGCAACCTGATATCACTTGATATATGAGCTTTTATTCTGTTGGCAAGAGCAGTTTTGAAAGTGTGTGGAATATTTTTAATATGGACCTTTTGCCTCCTTTACTGGGAAAAAGCAAAAAAGCTACCCACCTTACAATTTGAAGGGTATGAAATGTGAGCAATTATGATGGTGTTCAGAGTGCATGCCTGACTCATGCTCACTCACAGCTTTTGCCTATGCAGTTTCTTTCCCAACATTTGACAATAGGGATGTGAATTCTCTGGTTCTTTGATATTGCCATAGGCAACCTTTCACAAAACTCCAATTTCAGTGGCAGGAGTGGTGGGAGCACCTAGAGACACTATTTCACCTGGTGGTAAATAGTAATATATTTCTGGGATTGTGTTTCTGGAATTAAGGACAGAATTCTCAGAAAGGCATTTACAGGTCTGCTCTTGGAGTATATTAGTGTGTGGAACCTGGAAATGAAGCACCAAATTACATCTTGAGACAGTTAAAGGTGGGACATGGATTATCCGAACACACAAGGACAAAAAGGACCCCAGACCAAATTCTCCCCATTTCCAGAGTGCAATATGTGTTTAAGAATTGGTAGGATATTGCCATTCACATTTTAAAATAACAGCTTAGAGTTTTGAAGGCCTTCCTATTTTTTGCTTATACCCTGCTAATCATGTGTTCAAGCTTTGTATTATTCACATGAGAGACAAAATTAAAGAAGGTCTTATAAACTTATAAAGTGCAGGGTCCTGCACTTTGGCCACAACAACTCCATGCAGCACTACAGGCTGGGCACAGAGTGGCTGGAGAGCAGCC
>VWZD01008010.1:1302439-1735255 GCA_013396695.1 Sakesphorus luctuosus | reverse complement strand
CCTGAAGGGAAGTTGTGGCCAGGTGGGGGTTGGTCTCTTCTCCCAGGCACTCAGCAACAGGACAAGGGGGCACGGGCTCAAGCTCTGCCAGGGGAAATTGAAGTTGGAGATCAGAAAAAAATTCTTTCCAGAGAGAGTGCTCAGGCACTGGAATGGGCTGCCCAGAGAGGGGGTGGATTCGCCATCCCTGGAGATTTTCAAACTGAAATTGGATGTGGCACTGAGTGCCATGATCTGGTAAAGGGACTGGAGTTGGACCAAGGGTTGGACTTGATGATCTCGGAGGTCTTTTCCAACCCAATCGATTCTATGATTCTATGAAACAGAAAGATATTTTTCATCATGTTTAAAACCCATTTAATAGTCTCTTAATGGGCTTCCTATGAGATAATTGAAAGTATGGTTGCATAGGTCCTACTGGTGTACCAGAACTGTGTTCCAAGGAAAAGGAGGTCTGGATATTGCTGTACTCTTTGTGGTTAGTGAGAGTTTTGTTAGACCAGAATCTTTCCTGGAACAAATCAAGGCTATTGAATTTTTGCTGCAGCTTTTAAAACAGTTGCTTCAGGGTGTTCAACAGGTTCAGTGACTGCAGTACTGGAGTTGTAATCTTTTGAAAGGTGGCAAATGGATTCCCAGAAGGGCAGTGCTGAGGGACAGCAGAGGGCCCAGTCAGTGCGTTCCCTGAAGCTCAGGTTGCACTTGAGTGTTTAGGATGTCCTAGGAATGTTCATGATTCATTCATTCCTGTACACCCAGTCTCTAAAGAACAATTCATCCCTTTCCCAAATCTAGATAGAGAGGCAATGATGCTTTCACATGTGTCAGCACTGACAGTGAGTGGCAAAGGCCTGAAAATTATAAAGGGCACATCAGAATAGGATGAACCTTTTGCATTAAAATTTTGTAAGTGACAGTCCTATTTAGCTGCTTTCAAAACTGGAGGCAACTTCCTCAGGATTTTCTGGGCAAGATTTGCAGATGCCCTTAGTATTTACTGGGAACAAATAAAAGACTGAAGAGGGACTTAAAACTCCCTGATTTGAGTCTGACTTTGTTCTGGCCTTGGTATAGACCAGAACAGCTTGAGTGCAATCCATTAGGAATGGGCCACCAGAGGCCAGCTATGACATGCTGTGGCCATGTCTGAATGTGCTCAGTACACAATCCCTCTCATAAAGGAAAAACATTTTTCACATGGCAAGGAAAAATGCTACCTCTGCTTTACCAGTAAGCATTTTATGTATGTGTATACACACAGGAATATTTGCATCGTATGTATTTGAGGTGCCCTTTCTGTGTAATGCACAGGACAGTGATATCACTTACTCTCCCTGGACCCTTTTGATTTGCCTCAGTAACTCAGCTGGCAATACTCTGTCTGCTTCTCCACAGATGATCCTGGGGCACAAAAACAGAGCTAATGCAAATGCCATGGCTTTCCCATCAGAACAAAAATGTGGAAAAGGAAAAAAATAAATCAATGTTGGCAGGTGAGCAGAATCAATAGGGAAAGCAAAGTTAACATCAGACTGCTTGGAGAACATTGCCAGCAATATGAAGTTGCTTATATACCACAGAACAGCCACAATAAGGTGAGTTAAAACTTGCTAATGAGTCTGGCAGCCTGGAAGGTAAAGGCAGTGTATTGAATTCAGATCGGCATGGGTTTCAGGAGACTTTACAAGCCCTTGGAGGCTTTTTAAAGAGAAGATAATGTTTTGGCTCTGTGCACTATTTGCAGCTGAGGAATAATCAGAACAGTGAAGAATGGCTTGCCTTAGTGTCTGTGCCTTGCAAGGTGCAGGCAGACACTGGAACTCCTAATCTGATTAGAAGGTGTGTTAATATGCTCTTTTCATGTTGTGCAAAGTGCATCATTTTCCAGAGCTGACCTAAAAAATCTAATGAATAGACTAGGAAAGCAATAACCCCTCTGGCTTGTGAGCAGAGGCCTGCAGGGAGGTAAGAGGGGTAAAGGACCAGGAGTAGCACTCCCATGCAAGCATCGTGGTGCTGCTTTCACAGGTTTCTGCTGGGAATTCTTTGCTGTGATTGCAAGGTTTTCATCACAGAAAAATAGGCCATATGTTCCCTTGTTGTCTGCTTGTGTCAGTAAAAAATGACAGCCTGAATAGCAAGAAAAAGGAGACATAATATTCTAGAAAACATGGCTGGTTTTATTCAGAAAGAAGGTGGGTAAAATTAAGCAAAAGCTTTCTGCCCTACCAGTTTTCTCCTTTTAAGTAAAAATTTATAGAGTGTTACCCAAAACCAGAATCAATATCTTATATTTGGGCTGGAATTTCAAAGATTGAGATCTTGATTAATTTTTAAGTAATGTATCCAAATTGCTTGTGCTGATTCAAGGTCAAAATTTGAAGATTGTATGGAGCATCTGGTGAGAACCTTTGAATTGTTTCTATTTGTGTCTTGTCCAAGCATACTGATAGGATGGTACTCACTACTAGTAGTAACTCCTTTTATGTTTCCATCTGCTCATTCAGATGATGAGTGTAGGATTCAAGTGGATGCTGAGGCAATTTCACAAATCCACTTTGTATGATAATGATGTTTAAGTCCATCAAAGCATTACACTGTGCTCAACTGAAGAACGTGAACAGATATAATGGATATAATGGTGATAGTGACTTCTGCACATATTCAAAATTATGCATAGGCTTAAATACTCTTCTTTTGAGAATTCTCATGCCTGGTGAATTGTCATTTCAAAGGAAAAAATATTCTGGAGAAAGATGAACTTGGGAAGGTCTCTTCTTTAGACTTGTATGTATTCATAGCTTAAACTTGAAACTTCAATGTTATGTTTTTGTGCCACTTTCTAGATAGCATAATATCTTTTATTTTCTAGCTGAATAGACCCTTGTAGATATTGTTGCAATAAGCAGCTGGAAATGTGAAAGAAAAACATGCAGAATAGATGTGTATCATATTTATACTGAAAAGTTTAAGTCTGACAATGTGAACATCTGGTTCCAGTGTGTGAACATATGGATAAGCCATGCTGACAATTTACCTCCATAAACAGTGTTGTCTGAAAGTACTCATTTGGTCTTGAATCCTATACTATACAGGCCACTTCTGACTGCAGACACCTTTGACATAGCTTCTAATGTAATGAGATAAGACAAAAGGCAGAAGTTGTTCTCCTTGTCAGACTGAAAATTTGTTTGAACCATTTTAGGTCAAATGTCACACAAAAATGTCAATAGCTTCTGTTTCCCCAAAACATAGACAGAGTGCTACATCTGGAGATCAATCCACTTGGATTATTTTGGTTTAACTTAAGAAGTAAACACCAAATCCACACTTTGGTTATGGAAATTTTTTCCTAGCTAGTCAGTATCTGTCCACACTGCAAGAGTATGGGTCTGCCTGTCCACAAGCGCAGAAGCTTTGGTTTGTGGCACAGAAATTGCAGTCATCTGAAGGATTTAACCAATCAAAACTGCACAGGCTGCTGCCTGCAGAAAAGAGGCTGCTTGCTATCTTGTGCCCCACAGTATATTGGACTTCATTCTCTTGTCTTTTCTTTCAGCTTTATTTTCATTGTGTTCTGCACAATGGCAGCACTTCGGAGGAAAAATCCCATTAGAGAACTGTGTTTTAATTTCTACCACAGCAAAACTCTTGATGAAATGAGGGAGAAGGGGAACTCTTACGTTAGCCTCCCTTCCTGGAGGGCTGTGTCCATCATTCCAGCACAGCCCTGAGCCTGTTTGTTTCAGTCCTGCTTCATGGTGAGTTGTTCTGGCTTTTCTCTGCATCTGTCCATGCCCATTTGCCTGTTCTGAGTTGAAACCTTTTGAGTTACTTTCCAACAGTTCCTGCTCTATGTGGGATTTCTGCCGGGGATTCCTGTCCTCTCTGTTTTAGTAGGTATGGGGAGGAGATGTTGCAGAGGAACTCCCAACTTTTCCTTTGTGTCAGTAGCTGAACAGGCCCTCTGCCAAAGCCTTTGATGGCTCCGATTCAATTATGTGTTCCCAAGATTCCCTGGAATTTAATGGCATTCTCAAAGGGGAAATGTAAACTTTGCTTTAGGCATAATATATGCTTGAAAGTTTTGAAAATAAGTTTTCTCTGCCTTTGAGTCTTCACAGTTATATTCTTCTCTGTGGCAAGCTCTGCCTTTCTTAACTAACCCTTAGCTGTAAATTGATACACTTCTCTTTTACAGAATTTGCTCTGTAGGGATCTGAATATATTAGCTCTGAAAGTTGTTGGAAATGTTTTCCATTATTGTGGGAGCTTGTCAAATCCACAGTCCATGTGGAATGCAGATGCAGCAGAAACACTGACTGTTGTGTTGATGACAATGCATTCCAATGATCCCGGGGCTGGTGCAGGGAAGGGTATTTTTGGTCCTCGGGAAGCACAGTGGCATGATGCCACATGTTGCAAGAACAAGCCACTTTCCTGATTTCAGATATAAGTGTGGAGTTAAGTGATACAAGAAATCCCAGGCTGAAGGAGTCCAGGAGCGAGTGGTGAAAGGAGACTGATGGAATTACAATGACATATGGAGATAGAATTAGAAGGCTGAATTTCAATTTCAGCTACACCTTTTCAGACACTCAGGAGACAATCAGGCATTTTTCATAAGCTGAATCTCTGTATGAATTGATTTGTTATTGTTGCAAAGCCTTTTGTGCTGGGCTCAAAACCTTTTAACAGTCTGTCTGCTGAGGGATTTGGAGCAAAGCATCTCCCTGTACCGAAAGCCATTCCTGCAGCAGAGTGTTGTCAGGGATGGTAACTCTCCCCACTGGTCTTTTCATGGCTCGAAGGCAGGACCATGGCCCTCTGCCCTGCAATTACATGCCCCACACAGGAGAACACATGTGCTTAAGAATGAGTGAAAAGCACTTTTGAAAAATGGAGAAATTGTGTTCAGTTTTTTGAATTTCAATTTTCATAAAACGTTCAATGGATGTTTTGCTTCAAGTCATTCTGACTTTTTTTCTTTTTTCTTTCTTCCTGCAAAGGCAATCAGTTTACAATCTGTGAGGGAGACTTTTGGGACTGTATTGCACCTGTCTGTCAATCACAGATCAGATCTCACAGAAGTACTTACATTTAGGTGACAAAAGCAAAAGATTCCTGAAATCATTACTTTATTCTGACAACTCAGTACCCCAGGTTTGCAATAAGTGAGGAGGCAATCGATATTTTTATTATAGTATTTGAATTTTTTTATTAATTTAAAGTTATAGTGGCAAATAAGTTTTGTGTGAAATGTCTGTGCTGACAAGCCTGCAAAGGAAAGATCTCAGGAATATGTGTAAGCAAAGGATAACATTTCTAAGCTCAAATTTGTCAACAACAAACCAGAAGGCAGAAACAATGTGAAAAAGTCATTTCCCAGTGGAACCAGTGCCTAATTGACACTTGTAGTCTGCAATGCCTGTTTCTCATTTAACAGCTTTCACAGCAGAGGTACTTAAACTTTACTCCACGTTTTCTTGTTTAGTCTCAATTTCTTACTTTGACACACAGCAGAATCCTAAGGGGAAATGAAACAACAACCTTGCTGCTTGTAAGCTGATGAAACCTTTCTGGGAGAATCAGTCCAGAAGAAAACTTGATATGATAGACTGCAGCTGCCTACATGCATGGTTTACAAAGCACTGTCTTGAACCATGTCGATTTTTTTTCCCCGGGAAAAGAAAAGTCTCCAAGTAGAGCATCCAGTTCATTTTCAGACTGTAATTTTCAAATCTGGTGAAGCAGATCCTTGCATGTTTTTAAAAGATATTACTGTTTCCCTCCCTATCCTTTCACCATTTAAAAAAAACCTGCAGAAGTTAGAGGACCTTTTTGTATTTCACCATATCAGACTGTGTAGTCAACTGAGTCTGTCCTGTCAGGTTAAGTGTCTTATTTGAGGTGAAGGTCTCAGCAGACTAAAGTGCCCATATTGAGAGGGTTTGTGTCAAAGGATAAGTATCCCAGGCCTGTTGGTGGGTGCTGCTGGCCACCTGCTGTCCCTCAGCCCTGCATCTGTTAAAAATGGCACTTAAAATGTTGGCTACAAAATTGTGAGCTTGTAAAGCACTGATAGTAAATTACACTATATTTTTTGTGAATATTTTAAACACTCAGATATCAAAGAGGCTGATAGTGATGCTTTTTCAAAGAAAGGAAAGGAGAGGATTTTACTTGGCTTTGAAGAAAATGGTTAAGGGAAGTGGATTTGAGGAGAGGGAACAAGGGTAAGACTCCTCCAAGCAAGTGTATTCTGCTAATTTTAGTTTCTGGAAAGAGTGAGCTTTCAGGTTTGTCCTCAGGAAATCCCTGCTTGCTGGAGAGATGCCTCTCTACTTGGCTGGCTGTCTTGGCTCCTATCTTATTATCTGGCTTCTGTGGTTCAGAATTCTGAGCTTATGACGATCAGAGGAAGGGCCTGGAGGCAAAAGTTTGGGGACAATTACATGTGAACACCTGTCTTGATAGGACACCACCTCACCTTAGACCTGGAATCACATTGCTTGGGTCAGAACAGACTCCTTCTTCTTCAAGGGGACTTGTCAGATAGTCATGATTTTCCCTTGGCTCTGTGGAGTTTTTCTGGCATATTGTGCCTTTAGGTCTCCTCATAGGTAGCACACACATCCCAGGTAGCTGATTCAGGGCTCTCCTGTACTACTTGCTTGGTGAGAAGGTGGATGCTGTGTATGCTCAATATTGTGCCACCCAAAGGTGTTTGCAAGTCTGGACCTCTGGTTTCTAGGTCTTAATTCAGGAAAAAAGTCCATGCATGATTAAATGTATGAATCTGGTCCTCAGGGACCAGTTCTTGATGTTGAATGTAATTATTTTCCATTCCTTTGCCCTGTCTCCTTTAGCTCCTTGGACTCCAAGTGCACAGCATAGAGATGGCCAGTGCTGCAGTGTCCTGCTCTGAGGCTGAGCTACAGAGATAATGGATTCTGTTGGATCTCAGCAGGTGAATTCAACCTTTCTGCAGCAAGAACATTGGATGCCCTGAAATCCACAGGAGTCATAGACCCAACAGAACTGTGCCTTTGGGCCATCTGGCTCCTGGTCACTGAAGAAACATTCACAGTAATTTGTCATATCACAATGCTCCCAGTTTCCTGTATTGCTCAGGGAACAGCTGAGCACTTTAGAAGAGCTCTCATGCTAGGTGGAGCTGGCTTGACAGAAAATCTGCTCTTGCATTCTTCCTGGGACATGGGCATCACTGGCAGGAAGAGGCAGGCAGGGAGTAGAATATGGTTCATGGAATGGGCTTCCAGCACTTGCTGGTGAATGTTACAGTTGGAGGTGCAGGATACTCCTTTGCCCTCTTTTATGTAGTACCATCAAAGAACAAATCATATATATTGATCAGCTGGTAGCTGATTTCCTCAAAAGTGAGTGAAATGGAATATGGTCTTGGTGAGAACTCAGTGTTTATTTCATATGGACGGAAATGGCAGTGACTCCCTGTTCTGTAACGTGGTGCTGGTTACAGGGTTCAGGTGCTGGGCACCCACAGCTGGTCTCTGTCTGTACCCTGGTGTACGTGCCCCAGGAAGCTGCCTAGGGATAGCCACATGTGCTGTTGCTGCATGGAAAACATGCAGCAAAGGTGATGTTGCAAAGCACAGGGAACTATGCAAAGGATATAGGAAAGGGAAAGATGAAGAAATCTGGTGCTTTGAACTCCAGTATTAGAAAAAAATCAGATTCATTTTAACCAGAGCATCCAAAATGCCTTCCATGTTCCTGAAAATGTGGTCAGATTTACCTTTCTTCAGCTGGACACTGTCGGGTTTCAAATGATTGATTTATTTTTTATCATTCTTTCTCCTTTTTTCCTTTGTCATAGTATTTTGTCCCTTTGGTCAAATGTGCTATAGAGGGTTATCTGACTTTTACACTGCCATTCAGCACCCTAGAGACTCATATACTGGTTTGTTTGCTATTATGCTATTTATGTGTTTCATATGGGCTATTTCTCCATGCCTTTCCACTCCTGCTTTTTAAATAAACAAGACAACAAAGTCAGTGCTAGCTTTTTTCTAGCCTACAGATTCAAAGAGTGAGGATTCAAATGGCCACCTCAAATGCAAAGTTGCTTGCAGGTCTTTTCCTGTAACTGTGGAGTTCTTAAGCTAACATGTCATAGAAGACTTTAAAGGCTTTCCCCTAACAATATAGGATATGAGTAATGCCATTAGTTTGTTTAGATGAATAACAGATCAAACTAGGGAAAAAAATCTCCAAACTCATCTTCCATGCTGAAGTAATTCTGTATGTGACAGCTTTGTTTTTTCTGTTTACCAAAATCTCTTTCATCTTTCTATTCCTTTCACTGAGAGACATTACACTTGTTTGAAGGTCCTTGATCACCGTGTTCAAACTCGATGGCAGCGACAGCTCATGTGCACAGGACTCTTGTTATGTCCTCATGTGCTTGCTTTGAGGCTCACCTAATTGAAGGAGCTGGTGAGAAAAAGAGTTTTGGGCTGTCTCCTGCACTACAATGTTCTGCAAACTTTCAGAGTTTGTGTTATGTGCATTCCTGGAAGCTAGAAGGCGACAGTGGATAGGATACAGGTAGGATGGTGGCATTTTGGCCCAAACTAAATCCACTCAACTACCAAAAGGAGAAGTCTCAACTTTTTCTGTTGGCTTTTAGCCCATGTTTCAAATTTTCCCAGCTGCCAGTGCCTGTGCTCCCACATCTGCCTGAAAGATAATCTGTTTCTTTGAAGTTTAACAGTTTAATCCAGGTTTTAGATTACATTATCTGACCTAAATTTTCATGTTGATTTGGATGTTCCCTTTTAAGGACTGACCTAAAATGCTGAAGTGACATGTCCAACAGGGGCAGGCTCATGTTTCAGCAAGTCCCCAGCCCTAGAAAGCCTGAGGTATGTGTACAACCACCCCTGACTTTGGCAGGACTCACAAGATTCAGGCAGAAGGGAATAACATGCAAATCAGTCCCTAAAATTGCACTCAGGGTTTGTCAGTGTGTATTCAGCTGCTTCATATTACACAAATTTTCAAAAATATCAGTGCTACTTTCTACTTTGGAAAGAGCAAAAAAGATCTGCAGAGCCACCTTTTTTCTTGTGGGAATACCCCCAGTCCTTTTAAAGTCATTCAGGAAGACTCTCTGTGCTGCAGGGAGTCCCAGCATCAGGCAGGCCTGTTAGCCAATGTATTTGCCATGTGTTCCAAAGGAGCACACCAGTCATTCCCTTCCCTTTTATCAGCTCTCTTCCGTTGTTCCCCTTGTAAAGTTTAGCACGTTTCGTATCCACAACTTGCAGTTTGTTCCTTAGTTATTACTCATCTCAGCTCCCTCGTTTCCCCTTTCCAAAAGAGGCTCTTGGTTTTGCATGAAATTTGGTCTGTAGGTGGCCACAACTGAAGCTGTTAAGAATTTATTTTAAAAACAAGAAGATCCCTCCTGCTGCGAAGACAATCTGTTACAATAATATGCACAATTGCACATGACCTAGTCCCTTTTTAGGCGGTCAGAGTTTCCAAACAGAAGGGAAAGTGGCCTCCCTTGTCCTGAAACAAGGGGATTTTCCAAGGTTATCTCCTCTGGAGTGTGAAATGTCTTGCCTTTTCCTGCAACACAGTCAGTTCCAGGTAGAATCCCGTTAGACTTTATTTTGACAACCACTGAGGGAAAGGCCTTGAGGCTAAATCTGAGATCTGTATCTTGCACATTTTAAAACTAAAAGCTCAATGGATACTCTTCAGGGAACTCATCTTTATGTGAGTAACATGTCAGCAATTAAAAATTAAATGATTGGCTTACATTTCGTTTACCTGAGACTGTAAAAAGCGAGCAGCCTTAGCAAGCAAATGTGATGTCTTAAATTGCCACACAACTCTTAGAAGTATTTCTATCAGCAGTTTGCTATCCTTGAAAAAAGATACAGAGTGGGTGCTGCAAAAGTCATTGGAAAAAGTAAAGAAGTAAAACTGAAATTTGAAACACTCCTTCTCTCAGTCTTCAACACATGTATAACTCAAAACAAGATTGATTTGTTGATGGAAATAAATTATGCATTTCCAATCTGGAGAAATATTTAATTTTTTTTTTTTTTCCTCAGATTAAGGGATAGAGGTAGAATTCCATGCAATCACTGTTCCCATTCCCTTTCTGTTCTTTATAGATAGGTCCATAATACCTACGGGGTGAATGTGGTTTGGTTGTACTTCATTCCCACTTCCCATGGGCATAAGTAAAAAGCTAAAAAGGACATTATTCCTGCATTACTTACATTTTTTAGAACTGTGTCTCAGAACAAGGTGAAAAGACAATTCTGAATTTATTGCCTGTTTGTGCCTAGCGTTTATTAAACACAATGCATTTTGAAGATGGAAACATACTGACCATGTTTGGAAGGACAAGCAGTATTTGTATTTAAGGACAAAGCAACTCTGAAATCTCCTGGCCAAGATTCATCCTTGTATTTTGGTGAGGCACAGTGCTGATGGCTGAGGCAGTGCCAGCAAGGCCAAGGCTGCCTCTCTGTTTTTCTCTACAGAAGTTTGAGTGGTGATGGATTTATCGTGTTATCTGTCATAATTTTTTAATGTATTGTTTTGGCAGAAAATCTTTTTCTCCTAAAGTATAACCATTTTGACTTGAGCTAAAAGTGGCTCGTTTAATTGTTGAAACAACTGACTGACTGAGTAAATCCCTACCCCAGCTATGCTGTGAAGGGAGATTTGCATCCTGTGCTCTTTCAGATCTCCTGAGTTAAATAACACTGCTGGAAAAATGGAGCCAAGAGCGTTCCCATTGTGTATATAAACCAGTGATTTGCATCTGATTTGCCAGGTTCTAATTTACTAATTAGCAAACGCTATTTAAATGTGTCTAAACCACAATTTCAAATTAGTATGCATGGGAATATAAACAAGCTAATTGAAAATAGGCAAATTAAAGTTCATATGAAACCATACTGATTGCTAAAAAACCTTCTCTTTCAGACACACAGTCTTCTATCTTTTGCCCAAGTACAGTGTTGTTTCTGGAAGAGGGTCACAATGGTGCTGGTATTCACGGGGCTCAGCCTCCTGCCCATGTTGGGGTTTTCTGGACGCTGATATTAGTGTGAAATGCAGTTGTGTAATATAGTCTTAGTATCCAGGCTATAACAAACTCACCTTTGCCTTTAAAGTATGCTTGGAAATACTTTCAGTCATTTTCATATATTGAATTTTTAGAGAATATTAATAGCAAGCTTAATGTTTTAGTTACTCAGATTAAGAAATGAAGTGCTCAAGTTAATTAGCAAAATGTCATGAATTTTCTGCTTTGTATCACTGGGGAATAGCATTGAGTATCAAAGAATATATCAAACTTTATTATCATGCCCAAATGTGATTATGGAGCTACTGAGATGCACCTTAGAGTTCTGATTTCCTTTTTATTCCAAGTTTTCAACAATAACTGTAGGCATGCCATTCTGGTTTGTACATTGCATTTTGCAAATTATCTGCTACAAGAGTACTACAAATCTAAGACCATAATTTAAAGAGTTGTTTTGGTCAAATGTCAAAGACCCACCCCAAAACTGTCTTGTAACAATAATGAACAAATTAGAACAGTTCAGTTTGGTATGAAATCTCAAATGATATTCAAACACATTTTGTTAGGCAAGGTTTGTCAAAATATGTGTTTTCAGGCTGAATGGCTGTAATCACCAAATTCAGGGGAAATGACATCTTCTCAGTATAGTTAACAGTCAGTCTGTTCCTCATGAACTGATAAGGGTAGTAAAATAACTGATAGAGCTGCTGGGCCAACAAAAAGAGAGTTGGGCTGACACTGAGTCTCAGCCAAAACTGGTAAAATATATGTCTTCCTAATTCAGAAAACAAAACAAAAACAAAACAAAAAACCCCAAACAAACAAACAAAAAAAACCACCAAAAAAATCCCAACACTGAAAACCTGAGTAAAGTAACCAGCTACCTTTCCTGCTTGCTCTGTGAGTTCACATCTTGTGCTACTCACCCTTGTGAGAGAACCAAGAATAAAAACATGCAGCAGCACCAAGAAAAAACAGATATTTAATGTTTTCTTTTCTTTGAAGTTTTGGCAAAGAAGATGAAGGCAAGAGCTGCCTAAGACTGTGCTCATTTTTTTCCTCTGTAGTGACATGAAGGGAACTGCTGTTGCAGTCTGAGTGCTTCCCAGGTTAAACATGGGGTGCTGTATTTCTGGGAAGGGAGGACCAAGATGATGTTGGTAAACAGAATTAGAGTGGTGTAAGTTTGACTGATAGATTTAATGCTCATAATGTTAGTGATCATCTTGTGACACCACGTATTGTGCTTCTTGGGGACAAGGAGAGGTTTTCTCTCAGTCCAGAGGGGTTTCTTGATCTTGCTCCCATTTACCCCTGAGACAGTGATACAAACTGGACTCTGTTGTAGAGGATCCAAGCAGATGACCCAGCTGGATTGATCATATTTTGTTTTCATGTTTTAAGTTTTCTTTTCCACTAACAGATGACAGCTGCTGCAAGCAGCAGGATCTGGGAGATGGGGCAGTTCTTCCCCTTAAACACAGACTTGGGTTTAAGCCACCACTTGACTTTATTGACAGAACATGTCATCAAACATATTCTGACTTTAAAAGTTTTCCAATTATTCATCATGCACAGTTCTGCTGCCAAAAGGGAGCTTTGCTCTTTTGTCTTGTTTCTTGCATGAAAAAGTTTAGAAACTTGTTCTTCAAAATTCTTCCTCTCTTAAATATTAGGGGCTGGATATGGCACTCAGTGCTGTGATCTGGTAATCACAGTGGTGTTGGATCAGGGGTTGGACTTGATGATCTCAGAGATCTCTTTCAACCCAGTTGATTCTATGATCTATATTTGCCACAGGTTTGTTGGAGTCCCTGTAGCAGCAGAATATCCAAAAGCAAGAATATCTAAAGCAACCTCTACTGAGCACTGGACACATTTCCTCTTTCCAAGCCCTAAGTTCTAGAACTGCAAAATTAAAGTTTTGCACAATTGATGCACTGGGGAAACTTAGTGCTTACCAGATTTATTTTTTTCCAAATTAAGTGTTTTCATCTTAAGAAAAGCAGGAAAACTTTGTAATTTTTAAAACAGAACTTGTGTTTTTTCAGCATTTTAGTCTTGAAGAAAGTATGAAGCAAGATTTAAAATGCTTGGTTAATGTTGGAAGTTAATTATGAATGGTTGGACCCCTGTATTTGATTATGAGTGTTTGGAATATGTGGTTCCCAACCAGCCTGATTTACAAATTTTGTTTCTCCCAGAGGCTTGATACTTCTGTGCCAAATTGTGATTTTTTTTTTTTCAGTGTAGGCTTCACATGACTTCCCCCAATTATTTCCACCTCCATAGTGAACTGAAAACCCAAAAGGACTGATACAAGGCCAAGAAATGAGAGGTTTTCACACCAAATCCCCATGTTTAATTGATTTTTTTATTGCCTCAAGCAAAAAGTAATTGTACTAAGAACTTTTACAAAAACTGGGTGTTATTTTCATCCACTATTGTGTGTCCTGGGGATAAGCCAGAGTAGCTCAATTCTCCTTCTGCAAAAGTGAACTCCTGTGAAGAGAAATGCATATAATGAATTTCAATGAAAGAGTGACAGGGTCTTTGCCATTGAGGCTGTTCCAGAAAAATCAATGAAAAACATGTTCTCAGGACCTACTAATACTGCTAAGTTACAATTAAAAGTGTCCAAGGCCTGGTATTGTGGGACACCAAGAAAAGAAACTTCATAGAGCGTGACAGCACAAGAGATTCCTAAAATGAATTTATTCCTTATTCTCAGCTGTGTCTTTGAAGCTCCAGTTTGATTTCTGTAGCTTGCCCTCTAGCTTCACACTTACTTTTCTTTTTTTTTTTTTTCTAGTTTTGCCTGTTTAGTTACTGATGAATGTGGCCCTGATTAAAAGAGGAGGTGCTCTTATACCTCTCAGAAGACCCCTCCAAGATCCTGAGATCCAGGCTCTGTGGCTTCCTAGGATCCCCACGGGAAGCCTGCCTTAGAACTGACATGGAATGAAGTGTAGTGTCATGGTACCACCTTAGGAAATCAGCCAGAGGCTGTCATGAGGTCTGTTGCAAAGGATGTCAGGGCTTAGAGAAATACTTGCTGCCTGCAAAATGCCAGAAACAGGTCTTTGAACTCTTCAACTGACATCAAGATTTCCATCAATGCACAAAGGCACCTGAATATATATATATATATATATATATACAATATGGACAGCATTTACATTAATAATCTTCTGTCCCATCAATTTCAGGAAGTATTAGTATGACAAGGAACTCATCTCCAAGACTTTGTCAGGGTTTGAGGCCATCAGTTCTTGATTCACAGAAGTATTTTTGATTCAGGACTCTGTTGAACAAATTTTTAAACATGATTTTCTCTCCTGAGCTTTGTGGTTCTTAAAAGGATCACAGCTTAGGAAGTTAAACTGCCAGATGTTTTCCAGTCACAGCCTTCACCTGTCAACCAGATTACTCTCCCTGCGAGTGAATTTAGATTTCCTTGGAAGGTGGAAAAGCCTTTGGCAAAACCTTGAACTGTCTGGCAGTGCAAGGTTGACTTTTGTGGAGTATGGTCTAATCTGTTCAGTGTTGAATCTCAAAACCTGTCAGACCTGTGATTCCTCTGAGGTATATCTAAACCCAAGTGATTTGCAGATCTCTTAGCAACAAACCAATTTAGGTTTAAAGGTAAGAAAGACTTGTGGACTTCAGTCTGGACAGCTGTGACTTACTTACCTGGAGGTCTGTCATATACATATTTCTGCTTTGAGCAGTGAATTGTGCATACAGTTTCAGATATATACAGATATTCTCTAGCAGGTTAGGAATACTTCATCATTCCTATCTTCCTTGTAGCCATGTCCAGTTTCACTTTCATTAGTTCTTTTCTTTTAACTGAGAGATCAATCTCTGGCTCTGTCTTCTTGAGATGCCTCCGAGAAGTAACCTGGAGCTTCAAGAAGACATAATGTTACTCACTAAAGGGCATCATTCCTTTCCTCTGTGATTGAAGCTCAAGTGACAATAGATCATCTGCACATTGGTAGTTCTGGGTAGAGTACAACCATTTTCTTATTTTTATGTAGGTGCTAGAAAGAGAAATGGCAACTTGCTGAATATTTTTGACCCTGTAGGAACTACATTCTGTGTCTGGGAAGAGTTTTTAGCAGGTATTATTTAGTAAACGAGCTGTAATGGCCCTTTCACAAGGAAGAGTATTTCTTGTGTAAGTAGCTTTCAGCATCAAATCAATCACCAGCTGACAGGTACTGTCATAATGAAAAAGGGGTGGTATTTAGCACCAAAATATGAAACACAGATACAAGGATGCTATAAAGGCAAACCAACAGCCTTGATTCCTATCTATATATATCACATTGCAGTGCCAACATAGTTCCTTGTATCTCCTATTCCCCCTTATTTACCTCTTTCACAAGAACAGTTTTCTCAGGGATTTTATTAATGCAAGAGAAGTAGAAAGAAATGTTCTCATAGCTTTCTGTCCATAAACAAAAAGTTTTTTCTTTGTCATGGGAAGGAGTCCAGGTGTCTGTGTCACTCTGACCACTACGTTGGGGCGGTATTGTGTTTCGGATGGATGGATGGATGGATGGATGGATGGATGGATGGATGGATGGATTGATGTTTGAGAGCCCCTGCATGCACATGGTTGCTCAGTATGGAAACCTTTGTCTTATTCCAAAAAGTGTCAGCTGGAGCCAGCAATGGGAGCAGGGTATATCTGCCAGGGTGAGGAACAGTCCTCCAAGGGTTGGAAGGCAGGGGATGAGAGCTGGAGTGAATTACAGCCCTGGGAAGCCTCTCCACCAGGAGCAGAAAACACCCTGTTGCCTCAGGAGGGATCCTGGGGAGGTGTCTGTCTTCTGGATACCTTCTTTGTAGGGAAATACACCTGAGATTAGGTCTGCTTTAGCTCATGCTGTGTTTCTAAGGTGGGTCAGTAACAATGTGCCAGCCTTTATCACTGAGAGACTGATGGAAGAACAAACCCAGGTTTAGTATTGGCATGGAGCACATTTCCCTTGGCTGGGAAATGGTAGGATTAGGGTTGGGGGTGGGTTCCTGAGAATTTGGAACTTTTTGAAGAGACCTTTTATTTTGGCCATTTTTTTTACTACTTTTTTGTTTGTTTGTTTTAATTAAATTTACTAGACATCCTAGTTTGGGTATTTTCTAAGCCAAGCATTTCTGGGTTTCAGATCTGCTTCTCTTTATTTTGAGATGACAATTATATTTAAAAAAAACAAGCTTGCCAAAAGCATGAAAACAACACACAAACATAAGGAGTCCAGAATACTTTGACTGACCCAGAAACATATTTTCTTATCTTTATGTATTGATTTCAAACCATTTTTATGATATTCATGTTTCACCATATTTCAGGATTGGACAACTTTCCAGAACTTTAACCTTTGTGCAAGATGAAAAGGGTATTTTCCACACAGATTCAACTTCTTTATGTGCCATTTCTCTTAGTGGTTAAGGAGAGGACAACCTTTCCTGTGCTGTTCAGAGGCACTAAGGAAATCTGAGTACTTCTTCATAGAGAAATGTTACTCAGAAAATTGTATAAAGACCAGGTATGGTTAGTCATCTGTGCCTGGAGGGAGAGTAATATGATGCAGTAGGAAATATAGAAATGCTGCTTATGTGAACCAAATTTCAGAAGAAAGAAGTGAAATTGTGAACTATGTGTTCAAATAAAGAGGATCCCGGAATCTGTTTGGACTTTTTTTCTGTTGTGCCAAGTGTAATGTTTGGCTTTCATTAATTTCTTTATTTTATTGCAAAGTTTAATACAATGATTCATAAATCTTGTAGCAGAGAAATAAGGAATAATGATTGAGCCACATGGAATATATTAGATGTCAGAGGAGCTGCTCTGCTATCAGCAGGTTTCTGTAACATTGTCACATCCTTATTATCCAGGTTATTCTTCTCACAGCTGCAAACACTACAAGATACAATGATAAAGAACCTTCAGCTGTGTTTCAGGCTTGGAAAACAGTGGTGCTGTTGCAAAGATGCTTTTGTTCTGCATGTTTACTGGACAAAATGTACAATATTTCATATTATTTTTTGCAGGATAATACAGTTGAATTTTTTTCAGATAGCAGGGAGGTTATCAAAAAGACTGGTGCTGACTCAGATGTAGGCTGCATAATGAAACCTAGTGGTTCTTTTAATGGCATACACATTTTCAAGATGTTTCTTGCTGTTCCTGTGATCTTATTTGAATAAGAATTCACAGATTTGAAAGTATTGGATGGAAACCCTTTTTCATTCTTCCATCACCATTGCCTTTTCTAACATACACAAACTATGAACTGTAATATTGAAGAATTGGAAACTTTTTAGGTTACACAGAGGACGGAATTAATTCCACATTTCCTTTATAAATGTCCTCGAAAGTACGAACAAAAGCAAGTTCATAATCCAAATCAACTCATTGTGTTTTTAGCAAGGAACATCGGCCTGATCCAGCAATCTCTCTGCTCTCCAGGAGAGTTCTGTTATCAGCATCACTTACATGGTTAAACCTGTCTTATCAGAGACACACCAAAACTGTGTCTATTTTGCTTCAAGAGCAATGAGTCTTATGTGCAGCTTGAAGAGAAACGCGGTTCACTGCCATGGACATTCTGGGTGAATACCAAAGGTGCTATAGTTAATGGCCACAAAAACCTGTGTAGTTTTCTCTCCTGCTTTCATGAGTTGTTTTAGTTTTTACTGGGTTTATATTTGAGCTCCAAACTCACATTTTTCCTTTTTTTTTTTTTTTTTTTTTTCCCCCAAACAGGGACTGATGGGTGATGTTTTACCAAGAATCCTGACTGTGTTAGTTCCTCTGAGATCTTACGGAGATCTTTTGGATTTGATAAAAACAGAATAGTACTGAGCACCGGATCGGTGGGAAGATTATCAAGACACAAATGGATGTGATCTTCACTGTGGGTAAATTCTCTTTCATTTTCACATTTCTTTACCTGCAATTTCCAATTGTCTTGCAACATGTTTGGAAAGATTTAGTACAAAATACAGCCCCAGCCCTGAAGTCAGAAATATGTGTGTGACCTTTCTGTCTGAGTGAGGATCCTTTTTATTTCAGTGTCACTCTGCAAGGGTATTGAGGTCCTTTCTCTCAGGCTGCCATAGGTGAAGCAGCAAACTTGTGCAGATGGCAACTTTTGTTGCCTAGATTCTTTTGGGAATGTTTCCAAACAAAAGTCAAAACAGAGAGTTGAGAAAAGTGGGTTATCCGTCCTGAAAACAACTTAGAGATTGTCATTTTATTGAGCCTACCAAACAGGCACAAATGAAATTCAGCATTCTTGTGCCTCTTTTTAATTTGTGCAGTGTAGTAGTGAAAAGATGTTCTCCCTCTTTGTTGGGGAATTCTTTAGAGGAGGGGAAGGAAGCGGTTTGCTGGAAAAAGAAAACTGCAATCCAGAATAGTTGGGTTACTTTGACAATTGGTGCTGAGACACAGCCTGGGGATGATCTAGACTGTAGCTTGACCTCACTGGCCCGAAAATCTGCCAGTGCAAAGAACATTTCCTCACCTGAAAATTAAAGCAACTGTGGAAAAGGGCTTCTGGAGAGGAAAATAATAAATTTTTAAATGAAGAATAAATCCATGTAAAAAAAGAATACTCTCTTTCCTCCACTTCCTTACTGTTCCCACAAAGGGCTTGTTGCTGCAGAATTGCAAGGAGCTTCTATAACTCTCACACCTGCCATTCATCTGGGCTCTGCTGCTGTCACAAATTGCTATGATTTAGATACCTTGTCAGAAGATGTCCTGTGTGGCTGGCTCAGCATTCTGCCAAAGTGTCCTGCCTTCCCCTGGAGCCACCCTGCTGAACCCTGTAATTTCCATGCTGTGCTGGGACAGCACTCACCGCTCCAGAGAAGCTCCAGGGAGGTCTTTTGTCTATGCCTGGGAAATTAAAGAGCACATCACCTCACTGCTCTTGGCAGTCTCAGTAATCCTCCAGTGGATTTTTGAGGTTCTTGGGGCCCAGTGTTGCCATATGCAAGCACAGGAAAAGACTTGTGGTGCTCTAGGTCTAAAACATGCACAATCTGAGCCACAGAATGAAAGAATAAATAAATAAACATTTAAAATTTTAAAAGCCCAGCTGCCACTCCCTTTGAGTTTATTGCTGGGGGATGCCACATTCCCATCATTTTATGGGTCATATGCCTTGGGTCCAAATGCCCTCTGTTTTCTGAAATGAAATTCAAAAGTATTAAGCAGACTGTGTTAGAGAATCAGCTGGTCTATACCAGCCCAAAGTCACTGATCAGATTAATTGCAAAGGATTCTGACTAGTAGATATAGTCAGACTTGTTCCTTTGAAGCAAACATCATTTTGTCTTCTCCCAGTAGGACAATCCTGTCTGTCAGAAAGGAGAGGAAGGTAAATCAGGCTGCAGTGAGATGTCAGCAGGTGAGTTGGCCTGAGATAGCAATGGATACTTTTCCCTCAGAGCTAACAGTCTTTTGTTACTGCCCCAACCAGTGCAGTTAATATTAAAAGGTTTAGAGTAAAAAAAAAAAATAACAATAGAAAGATAAAGAGATGGACAGGTAGATTTGCCATTTGACTAGAATTATAGTGACTGACATTGGGTTAGGGAAAAAGCTGATGTGTGGTTGTATTCCCAACTGTGAGTTAGCAGTAAGCTGAGCAGCTCTGGGCATCTTCAGAAATACCCAGAGGAGCATGTCCACTCAGGCTCTGAGATACCAACTGAGCAGATCAAAAAGTCAGACCTGTTTTGTCTGTCACATCAAAAACCTGCACGTGAAAGCTGAGTTTATCGAAAAGTTTCACTAAGCAGCTTATCTCACAACATAGAGTATTTCTTGCCTAAAAAGCTTTACTGAATGCTTGAGAGGTATAGATCTTCTGTTTGGGTCTGAGAAAGGAGTAGACCTTGAAATAATGCCAATAAATGTTTTCTTGTTGCATCATGAGATAAGGTCATGCCAGAGAAGAGACAATACAAAGATAATAGGCAGGCTGTTTTTTACCTCAGTCGGAAGTTACAAGGGCAGTTAAACTTTCTAGGGATTTTCTAATAAAATCCAGAAAATGTCACTAATCTTATAATGTCTCACATAAAGGTAATGTAGAAAGAAGTCTCTGAAAAGAAAAAGGTAAACCCAAAGCAACACACAAGAACTTATATTTGGATTGAATTTGGAGTAATTCAACACTGAAGATTAAAGGCCAAACTTATTGTGGGGAAAATTAGATCTAAAATGTAGTACTGAGTCCACCAGGCTCATTTGAAAGCTGTGACATCATTCAGCTTTTCATGCTGAGAGTGGAGAGAAGAACTTTTCAAAACATGAACACTGTTGTTGCAGATAAGTAAAACTCACTCTGTGGGCAATGTTCCTTTGTTTGCAACATTGAAAACAAGGCCATAGACAGAGTGCTAATAGACAACAGTATGCAAGATCCTTTTGAAAGGTACTAGTGTATCATCATAAGGGTCACCAATGAGAAGTTTATTTAGAGCTTTTACTTTTTGCTGGGACCTGGTGTTTGCAGCTGACCCAATGACTAGAAGCTCTGATTTAGGCAGTGAAATGCTGATATGCTCCATGCTCTTTAATGGGCTTAGAAAGGTTTTACCTTCTGAGTGACTTAAAAAATTGCCCTGAGACATTTCAGCTGTCAAAAGATTCAAGCAAACTCCAGTCAGTCAATCAAACACTTCCCTTTGCCAATCAGCAGTGCACAATCCACCTCTACAATACCTTGAATAGTTCAGTGAATATGTAGTCAGCTACTTTTACTATTTGTGTTGTCACTCTCGTTTCATTTACTTCATTATTCTTGGAATTCCCTTTACCTCACTATAAAGCTGACAGCACTAAGCAGCTTTATTCGTCCTTTCACTCTGCCTTTCCAGTAGTTTAATCAGATGTTTAGTAGAAAACAAGCACAGATTGAAAGCTCCCTAATACATCTGATGCAGCTGTCCCTGTCAGAAACACGAAAACTAGCAGGTAAAAACAAAACTTAAGCTTCCTTATGGAATCAATCCCGTTGAAGCTCCAGGTCCTACTTTTGAGACTTTTTGTACAAAATTCTAGTTTTTCTGCTTGTGCTGCAAAGGATTTCAAGTGCTCATTTGAGGCCAAATTACCAGTATCCCTCTCTTCTCTTCCCTTTCTTATGCCAACCTCCTGGGACAGTGCCTTGACTGTTACTTACTGCAAGGGATATAAATGGGCAGGAGAAAAATTGCTTCCCATAAATTGCCTGATTTTTGCAACTAGAACCTAAGGGTAAAATTTTTGATGGTGATAGAGGTCAGAACAGGAACATAAAACCTAGTAACATGAGGAACATCTGTCTGGGCGGCTTGTGTTAAAGAGCGGCAAAATGTGTGTGTCCCATGAGGAAGGTGGAGCAGAGGAGCAGAGCCGTGGAAGCTCTCTGGTGCTGGAAGCACTGCCAAATTAACTAAGCCTGACTGATATCTGGTATCAGAGGTGTATAAGGAATGATCCTCATAGGCACACGCATCTGTAGATTTCTCTCAGGTACATGGCTTCATATTTACTGCATGTCTCAGGCTCAGCCATGTTCAGACATTATCTACGGAGAGACGTGAAAATAACTGTAACAGTCATAGAAATGCACATTTACACAAAACTTCTCTTGCGTGAGGCATATGTAGAGTCACATTTCCAGGAATTCACATAAGTGAGCTACAGCATTGACATATAATGTTTGCCTTGAATAAATAAGTTGTTCCAATCTCATCTTTTATAAAGGTTAATTACAAAACCATTTTGAACATCGCAGATTCTATTTTCAAAACTCTGCATTCTTGGATACGAAATTTGGTAAGTGACATTCATGAGATTTTGACTTAGAATAGTTCCATAAATTACAAACTTCTCTGGTGCAAAGTTGTAGAAATGCTTTTAATATGTGATTAGGCAAGTTATGTATGGGACATGCACTGATTTACATGTGCCTTTGAGAATCTTCAGACTGTTGCTCATATAATTGCCAGGCAAGGCTCTCCAGAGTATGGTATTCACCATTTTATGACTGGCTTATGCCACTTGTTCTCAGTTCTCTACAAAAGTTTTGTGACAGTACCTAAACATAAGAGCAGAGTGGGAAAAAAGATTGTAAAAAATGATGTTGAAAGCAGCAATTTAAAAAAAAGGTAAGAGTCTTCATGCTCATCTCCAAACTGGTTATACATAACTGCTGAAAAAAGATTGGAAGAAAACACAGGAGAAACACAAATACAACCCCTTTCCAAAATCTTGTGCACTTTGTTATGCAAGTTTTGTCATATTTTTCATCTTCCTCACTTGTCAAGCCAAGGTAGAAACGAACTTGTGTCATAGCAGAGTGACTGGGACAGATGGGGTATGGACTCAAGTGCACGAGTCAGGTATTTTGTGTTCTTAATATGGCAGGAAGGTCATACTAAACTTAGAGGGTTATAGCACAGAGATGAGTGGAATAGCTGGAAAAAAATCTGCAGTTATTTCAAAGTTTTCCCTACAGTTACCAGTAGGAACTCAGTGGCAGTTGAGTTCGATTGTTCATTTAGTAATCAAATCCACGACAGGAGCTCTCTTTGCACAGCTCTCCTATTTGTACAGTACAATAATTCCACTGTGCAATAGCCTTTAACATTTCTAATGATGCACAGTTTCGTGGGCACAAACACTCATGTGCACAACCAACACATCAGATTCCTTGACACCTCTGCTGTTTAAATTCCAGCCTGCAGACAACTCTTCAAAGACAGCTCAGCTGCACCATGGAGATGAAGCACTTCTGTGCGCTGAGGCTCAGGCATCCCAGATTACATTGTGGCTGTGGGATCTTCATCAAAAGTACTTTACGGTCTGAAGAGTCACAGAAAGGGAAAGCAACATGCATTTTTGTTGTATGTTTTCTAAATGCCAGGTTACATTTAAATTCTGTATAAAAAGTGTCCTTGTGATTTCTAGTGCTTTTTTTTTTTGGGGGTGGGGGGGGAGGGAGGGGTTGTTCTCAAAAATACACAGGACCAATTCTGCAATTTGTTCTAATGGTCCATTATTGATCTGGAAATCCTATTCAAAATCCATTCGGGCACAACCTTTATGGTCTGCTAATGATGCAGCCCCTCAAAGGGCAGGAATGAGTGTTACAGAAGCAGAGCATGAAAATGTCATCTGCCATTTCTACAATGTCCTGCAGCCAGGGCTTCAGGCTCCACCTATGACTCAAACATTCACCTTCCAGATGTTCAGTCTCAGTGGGCTGCTAGGGACATTGCCCTTAAGCAATTAGTTGCAGAATGAGGAGAACCAAGGTTTAATGTGTTCCCAGAAGCTTGAATACTGTCCTGCAGCATATTTGTGCAATGTTGCTATGCCAGGGGAACAAGTAAATAAAAATCTTTGCCTCTTCTGCTTTTTTTTTTTTTAAGGTAGTTTCTTCCTATTGGATTTCTTGATACCTTTCTATTCTTTCTTTTTGGAGGAGAAATGTATTCTGTGCATGTTTGCAGGTTTCTGCCAGCAATACAGCCTTTGGAAAGTGGATGTGTAGGAGATGTAAGAATATTCACAGGACTTCAAACATTAAAGTATGCAGCCTTATTCTTCTGCTTTCCATCAAAGTTAAGAACTTGTATCTAAACTTACTCAGGTTTACTCATCACTGGTACTGACCCTGGAGAAAAATTGCTTTGACAGGTGCCCTGAAAGTTTAAAAATTCCAATAACTGTTCTTTGCTTCATGCATGTGTCATGTTGCATCTACTTAAATTGGAGGTGTTTATGTTTAGCCCCAGCTGCAGTGGTGTAATTGTTAAAAAGAGCTGCTGCTATGACAGCAGCAGTAAAACCCCTTAGACTGTGCTAAATCTGTATCTTTGCCTGCCTGACTCCAGCAGTGCAGTCCTTGGTTGATTCTCTTGAAATCTTTTTTGGCATTCATTCCCTCCCATTCCTGTCCCATTAATGTTTTAGTCCTCCTTTCTGGCATTATCCTGCTCTTTGATTCTCTTCCTTCTTTCTCTCTTTTGCCCACATGATTGAATACAAAATTTTTTAATGCACTAAACTCATGTCTAACACTCACTTCACAAGCTTATGTCTCTTTGATAATGCAGTCTTTACAATTTTTCCCTCTTTCTTATCTTTCCACTTAATTATCTCCTACATTACTTCCTTTTTCAAACATCTCTTGAAATGAGAAGACTTTTGACTTCTTGCTGTAGCAAATCAACATTCTCCCTTTTCTCTTCTGAGACCTGCACCCAAAAAGATTCCCTAGCTTGTCCTGTTGAGTCTGGAAAGTCTGTTCAGAGATGGGTGAAGAGATAAAATGCAGCAATTTGTTTACTTGTCTGTAATTGATTTCCAGGGGTCTTTACAAAGGAACCTGGGATAATTTTGGTTTGCACTTACATTACCAGTGAGTGACCAGCTCCAGCCAGTGGTGACCTTCTTAGTCCCTCAGTCTGGATTAAAGCAATCTCAATCACACCTCATCCAGAACTGTCACACCTTTCTTAGCTTTAATTTTCCTTCCAGTGGCGTGCAGTAATCAATATCCTTTCGCTGCATATGGTGTTCTTCTGAAGTTTAAATGCTAATGGGGCCATTTGGCAAGGTGAGCTACATTAGATTATACACTGGAAGTGTGAATTGGAAATTGTTTAAGCTTTCAAATTTGTTTTATCCCATTAGATTTTCTCATGATTCGTTTGTCATTCTAATTGGATTTTAACGTGTACTTCACGTTTCAAAACTTGAAATGATAAAGACTGCATAACAAAGAATCTTTAAGAACAGGCAGTTCCCCAAGCCGTGTTTAATTTATAAAAGATCAGTAAATGAGGAAGATGAAGAGTCACAGAAATACTAAGTAACAAAGTGATGCTGCCTCAGAAATTGAATGATTAATTGTAATGACAATAAGAAGAGTGATGAAGTTGATTTATTTAAATCCTCCTGCAGCATTGGAATAGCTTGGCTGAACAGTATACTGAGGAAGATTTTTACTTTTCCACCTTTTTCTGGGTCTTTCATCTACTCTTGACTTACTTGACCTTGCACAGGTTTACCTGATGAGTTAATTGAAACTTTTTCTCCTGGGAATAGAGCAGAAAAATAACTCATTGATTCCCCTACTGAGCAACAGTAGAAGACATGTAAGTCTGTGTGAGAAGAGCTTTCATGTGTTTTCTGATTGTAGAAGTCTGGATAATCATGTTAATGTATAGTTCTGTAGAGAATCCCAAGGTCTCCATGAGCAGAGTTTAAAACAGGAGCCTGAGATATCTCCGGGTACCCTGGCAGACTTCAGAGTTCAGACTCTCAGTCTCTTCCTAAATGCAGTCATCACAATTGGGTAATAGTCATTAAAACTCAAAGTATATTTTATTCCTTGCTTTGAGACACCAGACCACAAATCATAGACATCACAGTAGCATTTGATGCTATATTTTGGAAACAAATATTGAATCCTAAACTGTTTTTTAGCCAGCTGGGAAAAAGCCATGTTTGCACTACTGTCCTGCTGTAATAGCAGACTTTTTCGTAGCAAAGGAGAGTGAATTGAGATTTTTTCTCTAGCCTAGGAAGTTATGGCAGTGACCTCAACACCAACTGTTATTTCTTTCCCATCCTTTTATCCTGAAGATTAGAAGTAAGACTTAGATACCAATGTTCTGCAGGTCTCTGACATTTAAAAGTATGGCACTGAAAAAACCCAAGAGCCATAGCCCTTGTTTGGGATGGAAAAAAAATGCCTATTTAGCAACATCACTAAGTGGAATTTATTGGTGTATATCTGGTAAACCGTTTCTACAGTACTTAATTTCTTTCCTTGCTCTGTGACTTAACTATCTTTTGGAAAGATGGAGAATAATGTCTTTCTACATCAGAAAAGAGCAGGAGGAGCTTAGTTTAGGCAGTTGTAAAGAACGTTATCACTGAGATATGCAAAGTGGGCTGATAAGTCCTTTTTCCCTTTTTTGATCTTCATGTTTTCTTTCCTCTGTCCTGAATGCCCATCTTCATGTGAAAACCCTTTCATTGAAGAATCCAGAAAATGTGTATACAGTGAAGTCAAGGATACATCACTTTGAGAGTATACTAAAAAAAAATATTCCCTTTAGTATCCGTGACTTATTTTTACAACAAGGAATATTTAGCACTTCAAGCATCAATAAATAAAAATTTACACAGGTGCTGTATGTTTTTAGACCAGATGGGGATTTTAGACAAGAGACGAGAACATATTGGATGCAACAAAACAAATTAACATTTTTATGTTTGGGGTTTTTTTTTCAGAGTGTTATTTCTCATGAATGCATCAGCAGAGAGTTGTGCTTCTCTCTGTAAAACCAGTGTAGGACAGACAGCAGATGTGCCAATATCCCCACATTGCTCTGCCCAGCCAGTGCACACCAAGCCATATGGATGGATTGTATTTCTGAGGTACCAGTTCCAGAGGTGTCCAGGCCTTTCCCTGTCAGGTATAACATGACATAGGAGCAACTGTTTGTGGTGGGGATTTAAATAAGTCCAGTATTTGTTCCCAGGAGTTGGAATATGACTCTCATTAGTTAGCAATAGTACCTTACCTGGCCTAACTAACTTCCAAGTGAATTGTTCTCTGCAGGAGATGATTGGAAGGAGATGAGTTATTTAAAAACAATAGCTCTGGATTATATTAGTCATAATTTGTATTATAATGATTTGCAGATGAAGGTTCATCATTGTGCAAGGTATTATATACATAGTACGAGAAATCATTGTCATCTTCCAAACTGTTTTTTTCTTCCAAATGGTTTCTCTGTGGATCACTCATTCTCTGGAACCTGGGATTTCTCAGGAATCCTGAAATGTTCCCCTGCATTCACAATGTTCTCTGACTTATTCCCAGATTAAAAAGACTTTATCATAGGAAGGAGCAATGTCCTTTTTCTTTTCTTTCTTTTTCTTTTCCCCCCCGGGAGGACATCATGTCTGCTTTCCTTATTGCTGTGGTTCCCTGATCAGCCAGCCAGTTTGTTAGAGGACTGTATAATGAGGGACTTTTCCAAGAAAAATGTAAACACAAAGCAAATCAGAACATTCTTTACCATAATTTTCCTTACAAATCATCAGCTCCTTATCAGAGAGTGTGAAGATCTTCATCTACAGAGAATTTAATTGAACAGAGTTTTACGAACATTTAATACATACTGTGAGAAAGACAAATTTCTTGAAATGTTTTGTTTTGTCAGAATCTCATTTTCCCCTAACAAATGGATTTCAGAGGAAATTGTCCAGAAAAGCCCTGCTTATTTGTCTGTGTGACAGGGTTAAAAAAAAAAAAAAAGAAGAAGAAAGACCTGAACCAAGAGAAGCAGAGACCCAAAAAATTTTGTGGTAAAACTTAATGTCTGATGTCAGCTGGAAAGGAATAAAGCTAAGTGGAATACAGGTCAAAACTCTGGAATTATTAATTCTGTGGTTTTTACCCAAGGAAAGCTTACACAGACACTTACTGCTCTCCAGTATTCATGTCTGGTTTTAGGCATTGCTGGAGTCCAGTATGTTTCTACACCTTGTTTAACATCTCACTTTTAATTTTAAGTGGAGAAGAAACACTTATGATCTTGACTTGAACTTCTGAAAAGCATAAATCATAGTCAGGAGTTAAGCTGAGTAATTCCAGACCTGTTGAGGCAATTCGTTTAAACTGCTTCAAAGAAACAAAACCAAACCCAGTTTTTGGGGAATTTTTTTGACCAGTTTTTGGCTCCTGAGTATTTTGAGCCCTTTCATCCTGCATATCTGCTTCCCATTCATTTTATTTTGCACCAGGGTATGTGCCATTTGTTTCCATCATGGGAGACTCTTTCAGCAGTGCTGTGCTGTTGGTAACCAGACTGTAGTCTATTAACCTCTTTGATTAAATGAATCTAAAAGGAATTACAGATTCTCTTGATGTGTGTATATGCATTTGATCATACATTTGGAGGATGCTCTGTTTGATCATACAGGGATTCTTAACACTCTTAAAAAGTAAAACCAGCAGCAGAACTAACTCAAAGGAGAACCCCAGAATGGCTTAGACTTAATGAGTTCTTATTCTCTTCTGCAGTGAAATCATCCCTCTCCAATATCAGTCCTTTTATTTCCCCACAAGAACTTGGGAAGGTTTTAATATAAGTGTTGTTCCCCGTTGCCATGAAACACAGCTATTTACAAGGCATAAACCTCTCTGCTGAAGGGAATTTTTTTTGTGTATGGATGGATGAAGCACACACTTCTGCATGTCTCAGAAAGGGGGGTGTGTGTATGTGTAGGAGGCTGCCTCAGTCATGTTAAATTCATATTAGGTAGCACTTCCAGAAATGACTGGAAAGTAGAGCTGTTGTTGATGCAAAAGGTCACAGACATTAATAGCCTGCAGAACAATTCCAGGGTACAGAATTATTCACAGCTGCCAAAACACAAAGGAAAAGAAAAAAAAAAAAGAATGAGGGAAATGAAAGGTTTGAAACAATGGCATCTCCCTGTTATTATTGGTGTTGTACTTTGGGTATTTTAAAAATGCTCATCTTGGAGGGGAACTGGGGGGTTAATTTTGAGCTGTTTTCTGCTTTCATCTTTTAAATAGCAACAGGAAATATGTGTCTTTTGACTCTGCTTTTATTACATTTAGAAGTTTTTGTGGAAACATGTACAGCAGTAAATCTTCATGAAATGTGTGTTCTTCTGACTGAGAGTGGCCTTTAAAAGGAGTCCAGTCTTTTCTTGCAAAGACAGAACAGGTGGAGGGTCAGAAAAGGGAAAGGCCAGAAGGGGAGAGGAGGAAAGCTGTGAAAAGGAAGAGAAGTTGCTGAAGGTTCAAACAAGAATATAGGGTGTTCTTTAGGATGGAAAATATTTTGTTGGTCAGAGAAAATCAAACTCCCTTCTTTTTAAGGCTCGTTATGTACCTGTGGCAGAGGCACAGAAAGGAAATACATAACTCCTGAAAGCCTTTACAGAAAAAGAGGAATGAAAAGCACCAAAAATATAAAATGTTAAGGTTGTATCTGTGCTGGTCTATCTCCCTCTCTCTCACAAGACACACAGCCCCTCTTATTTTCTTCCCAGTCCCTTGCAGACAGTCAGGGGTTCCAAGCAGGAGACAGAAAATAACGAAACCATCTGTGTTTATAGTTGTCTGTATAGCTGGTATGATATGAGGTAGCCAATGGTAAGAAAACACTCACCTGTATATGTTGGCATCTATTATGCCAACAAAGTCACAGAACAATCATTTTCATCGCTGCTGTTGACAGATCAGGTGTAGACTGACAGCAATTGAGATTGGGCAGATTAGAAACCAGGACTATTGTATTGTTCTGATTATAAATCACTAAGTCTTTGATTTGGTGCGTAAAATAGGAACAGACATTTTGCCTTTTTTTCTTTCTGACTGAAAAATAGAATTACTGATTTATTTTTAACCACCCTTTCCTTCTCCACCAGCATTGCCCTCCCCCTTAATACAGATCAATAGTTCTGTCCTTTCCAACAGATACTTTCAAAACTCCACCAGCCTGTCTGCTCTCACCCTGTAAAAGGAGAAAGGTCCTTATCTGCATCCTCTTAATGTGACAAGTGCAGTCCTTGACTGTTTCTGTCTGTGTTTCCTCCATTGTTCCTCCTACAAAGAAATCTTTGCAGGGATGGCTCAGGGGACTGCCAATGGTCTGTAACATCTTTTCCTCCTAAATTTGCTTCCAGCAGTGATTATTATCTTGTGTTGTTCTGGGGAAGTGAGTTCTCTTCATGGTCCTGGCAGATAAATGTCTAAAGAACAGGAGTCATGGCACTCATTTAGTCATAGTTTCACGGAGGAGGCAAACAGCTAAAGTGATAAGCCTGGAAATGTAGTGATGGTGGGCTTGGAAAGGTAATGAATGTGATCTTGGCCAGCAAGGGATGAAAGGCAGTAGGTGCTGTGATGCCACTGCCACTCCTACCTGTTTTCTGGGAGTTAGAGGGAAGGGGTCGCTCTGCTGGTCTGTTAGTCTGTGTGACATTCTTATGAAAATCTGAAGGACCTTTTATTTGAAGCAATGATTTTCTTAAGTGAATGAAATGACAAGAGATGTTTGAGTCCAGGAAAGGTGTTGAACAGAGGTGGACAACTCCAACATTTTCTAGTTTAGCTGTAGTTCTGGCAGGAGGAGGGAACATGCCATTTTCACAGTCCTGCTTCCTCTGATAGCTCTCCAAGGAGCACGAAGAAAAGACATATATGGAGAAGAACTCCAAGCCGGTGCTAATAATAAATCAATGTTTGGGTAATTGAGTAGGCTGAATTGGGCATGTATGATCATGAAAAAGTACAAGAAACTTGATAGTAGTTACTGGAACTACTGGGACAGCTGTAGTGTAATTTGGTGAACTGGAGCTGATATAAGCTGTCTAATGCTCTGAGATATGTATGGAACAAGTGTCCCTTCCTGGAGGTGTTTGGGGTTGGATAAAATTTGATGGGTAATGGAAAATTATTGTGTTTGGGGTTTTTTTCCTTTTTTTCCCTTTTTTTTTCCTTTCTTTTTCTTTTTTTTCCCCTTCCCATCTTTACACGATAACTGCAGTGTTTGAATTGTCTGTCAATTGATAGATTATGGTGTGTTGTTAATAAATCCAGAAGATACCGACACGTGAGCTTGCCTCTAATGAGTGTAACAAGGTCTTTTCAGATTTGGGCAGAGACTGAATTACCTAGTGTGTGAATTTTTAATCAAGAACTTTTCCTAGAACTTGCAATCAGATGTCTATTAAAAAACCAAACCAAACCAAACCAACCAACCAAAACAAAGAAAAAGGAAAAAAACCCAAACCCCTCAACAAATCAACCAACCCAAAAAGTTCCTAACCACCAAAAACAAAACAAAAAAAAAACAAACAAAAAAACCCCCCAAAAAAGCAAGCAACCAAAACAAACAAAAAAACACACCCCAAAGTAACCCACAATCAACTCCTCCAATCTGAGATAGCTAAAATAAACCTTACTGCTAAGGACATAAAGAAAAATGTAATAACTTGTAATGGTTTAGCCAGTGAGTCTCTAACCTATGGCTTTCATGAGGAGATGTTCCTGATATAAATATAGCTGAAGCATTACACATTAGTTTGTCCAAACTATTGACGTGACACACAGAATCAAATAACTGTCACTCTGAATGAAAAGGGAAAGGAGATGAAAATCCAGCACAGCAAATCCTTTTTCTTTTAAGAGTGAAAGAAAGAATCTGTATTTGTTATGTGACTGCTACTGACGGAAACTCTCCCAACCCTGCCCTTTTCCTCTGGTCACTGGTAATCAAAACATCCAGAGAATCTGAGACAGGCTTGATTGGGAATTAGATCACACACAAGTGTTGTCAGCGCAGGCTTTGACAGTAAAAAAGGAGCTCTATTGATGAAGAGCAGAGGAGCTGTCTTCATTATGCAGTGGTGTCACTGCATTGTGCTTGCCTGATTCTGTGTATCAGTTCATACCTTGCAAGGTCATGAAGGAGGCTGGAGAACTTGTTCTTCTGTTTAGCTCCTGTTCAAGTGGCTGCCGTTTGCTTGAGCATTGATGACTCAGAGGACAGTTTCTTCCTTGAATGACGTTGGCACCTGTGGCAAAACTGATCTCACGCTATCTCTGCCAGCTAATTCTTTCAGAAATGAAGTTGGGAAACTTGCTCATGTCTGTGACCGTGGCCCTGGCTATAGTTGTGTGTATGTGTGGCAATCTCAGATGGAGATGGTTATTATCTAAGGAGGTAGGAATAGTCAGGGATTGTTGTCAACTCTAACATTTAACTTACATTAATTAGGACAAGGAGAGTTCAACAAGTCTTTGAAAATCTGTTCTCTGCTTCATACTTCCACTAAACTTGATGTGGGATATGTGGATAAAGATATCAAAATAAGCAATACCATCACTAGAGCAGTGGAGATTTCACCACTGCTGGCAATTAAATCTTAGCTGATTATTTAGGTAAAAAGCAATAGAATTATTTCCCGTAATTCAACTCCCTTTATAAGAGTTCCAAAATTTTCCTGTAAAATGAATCAAAATTATGCCACTTTCACAAAATTTCTTATGGCTGTTGTGTATCAGGTTTTGGGACTTTTTTTTTTTTTTGTAGTAACTGAGACCTGATTCCAGGGGGTAGATCCTGTATCAAATAGACTCAGGTGTCCCTGCACAAATGTCAGAGATCCAAGTGCTGCACTTGGTGTTACATGAAGTGAATATAAGCACAGGCATAGAAGACTGCACCAGATGTTTCTTGGGACAGCAGGAACCTCATGCATTTAAAATGGTTCTACTTTAGCTATTGCACAAGCTATTTTTAACTTCTTACTTCATATTTCTCTGTCATCATGTCAGAAATAATCTTATAACAGTGCTGGTGTCACCACTCCAAGCTCAGCAGTCCCAAAATTCTGATGTGCTGTTTGCCTGATCTCAGAGACAGCAGATAAAGAAGCCCTGAGGATGTGTAGGCACCACTCACCAGGAGCAACAGAGATTGTAGATGCTTTTTCTGCAGCAGGATTTCCTTCTCAGCATTTAAACAAGAGCAAGCAAACTGATGAGATTCAGTTGCACAGTTCAGCTGGGCTGCAAGATTTCCTGGCAATGTTTTTTTCTTGATTTGCTCAGTCCAAGAAGAAAAGTAAGATTTAAAAAAAAAAAAAAGAAAAAGAAAATCCTTAAGAAATTTCTGGTGGTTCACCTTGCTGGTCTCTCTTCATTCCCGAATCTGTGGAGGTTTGTATGTCAGATGGAGTTGTTGAAAATACATTTCAGCGTGTAAGTGCCATAGGCTGTGTTTGAAGTGGCCTTGGCTTATGCTGAAGATTCACTTCACTTCCAGGGAGAGTCCATTCTGCTGTAAATGGGTATAGCTGCACTTACCCTTGGAAGGTGTCTGTCATCCTCTGTGAGATGAATGACACGTGCTGCATGCTGGCTGCTTTAATGTGTCCCCACACAGCTCTGTCTGAACAACAATAGAAATGCTACTGCTGACCTTTCCATGCTAGCATCCCATGATATCCACAGAAAGAAGGACTCGGATGTGACAGGACAGGCTGTTACTTAATTTTGCATATGTTATTGCATCCTGTCTTTCCTGGTTTTGCAGAAGCCACAAGTGTTAACAAAATTCAGAAAAGACAGAGTCTGACCAATTACATCCACTCATCTCAAGGTCTGCTGCTGCCAGTCCTGTTCCACTCTTCTTTCCTGCTTTAGATTGTGACGCAAGTCTTTTGTGACAGTATTTATAAAAGACATAAGGAAGGACAAGTCCTAGGCAATGTTTTTTATGTTAAAGCTTCACTGCAGTTTCAGTTTACATGATTTTGAAATTTGTGCTAAAGACAATCTGGGAAGAGACAAAGGCATCCGTTGCTTACTGTCAGTATTTTATACTTGTTCAGATTATTGCAGGACAGAGTTTGGAACTCAGCTGACATCTTCCTGAGGTGTTGACACTGTTTGATAGCTCCTCACCAATGTGAGAATAATAGAGGGGGAATACTGTGGGGATTTTTTTCTCTGGCACTTTGATCCAATGTTTCTGGTTTTGGAAACACATAATGCATCAGACTGAGCCACTGGAAGATGTGGTACAAGTATTTTAAGAGCACCAGCTCTCCATGAGCAAGGCTTTGTGGAACAGCATGGTTTTGAAACTGCTCTGTGTACAGCATACCCTCTGATGCATTGTAGAGTTTGCATAGTATGATGGGGATTTGGGGTTCTCATGACAAACACCTGCTTTTGGAGCTACCATGCCCTGGCTGATTTTCAGGAGCTGTACAACCAAAGGGCTCTTAGAGAGCACCCTGCAAGGCTGATCCACTCAGGTCCTGTTTGTGCTCCTCCCGTCACACACGAGCCCATGGCCTCACTCCTGCCTTACCCTGGCAGAGCCAGAAGCCAGTGCCCAGGTGCCTCAGAACATCACCCTCTGCCTGCACAAGGCAGGGTTGGCATATGAGAAATATCTTTTCGAGACTGTCTTTCTGTGCAGGCACTCTCTGAGATGGGTGACCTTAGGGAGACTCTGGAGACAGTAAAAGGCAGAAAATCTTTCAGCTGGTGCCATTTAATAATGAAAACACATTTCAGCTCCTCATTTGCAGCCACATGGATGGGTTGCCTTTTTCACTTGAAAAAGAAATCTTCCAGAGAGAAAGAATTAGCTGCTGATTTTGAAAGAAGAGTTTTGCCACATGAGCTGTAACAAACTGACAGCACTATAGAGCTAATTATAGATCTGTAGCTTTAGACCAGGACGCTCAGTAAAGGCGGATGAAGTAGATTTATTAAGTGAATTTAGGTTAACTTAGGTAAAGACATTGTTTCTCTGGGGTGTCTGGTTCTTTTTTCTTGCTCTCTAGGAGTTCTTCCTAGCAATACTTTGACACCTGAATTACTTCTCCAGAGCAGTGGAAATGGGGAAGAAGTGGTGTGTTCTTCATGTTCACATTGGAAACTAGATGGGAAGCAAAGAAAATTTCTTTGGAGAGCTCTTGTCTTCAATAGCATTTACAGATCCTCTTTGGCTCTACCTCTTTCCACACAATCAACTACTGACACACTTTTTACACACCTCACAACCTTCACTGAGGTCAATGAACGTTTTTATGGTACATTTTAGAAATAGAAGCAGAGAGAAGTTTCATTGATTTCTTCCACTATTTCCCCCTCCCCCCATTTCTTTCAGGAAAAGGAACAAGCCTATCTTCCTGCTTTCAGTGCTTTAGTGTAATCACTAGACAGCATCCAGCTCATTTAGCTACTGAAATATGCCTCATTAAAAATCTGGATCCCTACTGTTCTTGAAATGAGATGTATTGGACTCTCTTTGTCCCTTTCACAGAGGTCAGTTGCTCCTTGTCGACAGACCTGGGCAAAGTTGTGCCACTGGCAGCAGTACCTGTCTGTTGGCACGGACTGTGACTGTGTAGGCAACCCTCCTGGTCCTCCAGCGGGATGCTGCAAGCCAGGATGAAGGTAAGCTGCTTGTTCTGAAAGTGCCAGTCAGTGCTGAATGTGTGCCCCCTGCACTCAGCACAGCGCACGTGGAAAGGCTGGAGGATTTGCAGGGTGTGCACTTCACACTTAAGGTTTTGCCCACAGGTATAGATTGAATGTCAATTCTTTCACAAAGAGACTTCTGTGGCTGGGAAAGTGGGAAAAGAGATTATATTACATGTCTAAACATGGGACAATTTATTAATAATGAGACACATTTGATATGGTGGTCCACAGCTTTTTCACACCCAAGGCTTGCTTGTGAGTATTACAGTTCTTTCAGTGTAGCAGTGCAGACTAAGACCTTTTTTCTTTTAGCTGTGTGGATATAGAGATATGTAGATATTTTGGCAAGGGAATGCCATGCTTTTCAGCAAAGACCTACAGCAAACTGCTTCCTCCACCACTGAAACCTAAATAATGACCCCAGCAGTCAGGAACAGGACAAGGGGGCACGGGCTCAAGCTCTGCCAGGGGAAATTGAAGTTGGAGAGCAGAAAAAAATTCTTTCCAGAGAGAGTGCTCAGGCATTGGAATGGGCTGCCCAGAGAGGGGGTGATTCCCCATCCCTGGAGGTTTTTACACTGAGATTGGCCGTGGCACTGAGTGCCATGATCTGGTAAAGGTAGTGGAGTTGGCCCAAGGGTTGGACTTGATGATCTCGGAGGTCTTTTCCAACCCAATCCATTCTATGATTCTATGTATTTCTCAGCAGAAGAGTTAGTACCTTAGAGCAAACTAAAGAGGATCTTAGTAACCTAAATCTTTCACCTGGCACAGAAGCAACACTGATTAAAAAATTGGAAAGCTTTATAGCTGTATCTGTTTACACAGGTCAGAGGGTCTTTGTTCCAAGTGGCTAATTATGGTGATTCTCGGAAATTTAGAGGCAATATGAAAAGCACGCTGGGAGGAAATGTGTTGGCAGTGGATATTAGGAAAAAGGTCTTCTCTGAAAGGGTTGTCAAGCATCAGAACAGGGTGCTTGGGGAAGTTGTGTAGTCCTCATCCCTGGAGGTCTTTAACTCACCATCCCTGGAGGTATTTAGAAGATGTGTATATGTGGCACTAGGGGACATGATTTAGGAGTGGACTTGCAGTACAAGGCTAGTGGTTGGACTTGATGATCTTAATGGTCTTTTCTAACCTAAACATTTCTGTGATTCGGACTAGAGTAGCAATAATTGGGAAATTGTGCTTCACATCACACTTCTCTTTTTGTTACCAAGTAATTGGTTTTGCATAAAATGTTCACAGTGTTTGCCTGAAGTGTGTGTACAAACACAGGAAAAATCTTTGGATGCTTGCTGGAAGAGCAGTTTGGATATTTTGTTATTGCTAGACCCCTTCTGACTGAGTTTACAGTATGTACCAGCCATTAAAAAAGATACCTTCTAACGGGAAGAAACATTTGATGTTTGAGGCACAAGGGAAAAAATCAGTGTAAAACATGATAAAATCTGAATTGTAGAAAAAAAATGCAGAAAGGTTAATTTTGTCCATTCAAATCAAAGATTTATGCCTGGCTTTGTGTATAGTTCTGCTCATGTTTCAGATATCTCCAATTTTCTTTTTTAAAAATATGTGTCTATGGATGCAATGGAGGTTTAGCTGCTTAAAACAGAATAACTATGTGAGTAAAAGTCATGTGTGGTTCCCCCAGTACATCCTGTGAGAAAGATGATAGGGCAGACTCCTGGGTGAGTGTGCACAGTGCTTTTTGATAAATGACCTGAATTTTTGGGTAGCCAGCAATAAAAACTGGCAGATTTACATTCTTTTGAGCACTCAAGAGGTCAGCTTAAAGCATTTCAAAATTCATGAGCCGGATCTCCAAAATCATCATGGAGTTTGTGTGAAGTAATTTTTAGAAAAAGAGGCTTTCTGATGCCTTGGACTATATATATACCCACATTTTGTTTGATTGTTTTCCATGGGAACTGACTACCCACAATTTGTCTTGAGGCTCACATCTCTCACATTATCACATGATTCCACCAGCATAAGATTGGAAAATGCAGGTGCTCATGGTGAAACTTGTGGAAAATTATCACTGTTTGATCCTCTCCAACAATCTGGGGAAGAGATTACATGTTGTTTTGAAGACATAAACTCTAGAGTCAACCCCCAGTTTTTGAACTGTGGTTTATTCTAATCAATAATCCATTCATGTTTGCACCTTTGCCTAAAACTTCCTACAGAGTCTTCAGCTCCCTTTTGGCAGTCGTGGGAGATGTCCCAGTGGAATTTGACCTGGACAGGTGCAAATATTTCTGTACTAATCTTTCCACTGGCTTTACAGCTAAAATTTACCAGAATAGCCAAACCCATAGTTATCCAGACTGGAAAAAGTGAGATGGATTTCATTTGTGCCCAGGTTTGCACTACATGGGCTGACTTTATGCAATAATAAAGGAGAGTGGCTCAAAGGCAAAAGCCCTGCTGGAAATCTTGTGGGCTGTCACCTTGCCTTTGGTTGCAAGTTAGTGAAAGACTAGACTTTAACTGGTGTAATAGCTCTTTGTGGGTGTCCCTGGAACCTGCATGTTTCAAAGCTACTTTGGTGTTCCCTTCCTTACCCCTGACAGGTCCCTGTGCTTCCTCGCTTATCCCTCTTGTATGGTCTCCCTCCCTCAGTGTGAGCTCAGCAGGGATGCTCCCACACGCATTACCACCACCACACACTTGGGGGCCACAGATCTTTAGTTTAGCAGCTGCTGCCTACATCGGACTTACTCACTTGGAAAGAGAGTAGGACTGCGGTCTGCCTCTCTGTAGCATTAATTTTCAAACAGAAGGCAAAGCGATCAATAATCCATTCTTCTGGCAGTTTTACTTGGTTTATTCCTGTGTCAGACATTAGCTTCCTCATCAATTTTACCACCTGCAGGTTTGATGCCACCTATTCAGTCTGGCATGACCATTCTCCTGTGCCTGACCCTGGTGTGTCACACCAGCCTCCACGTGGCCCTGAACTACAGCATATCTTGGTATGGTAGGTACGATTGAATAATTCTGAGCTGCATGCAACTGGCCATCCCTGAACTAAGCAATTTATCCCAAAGCATTCAAAAAATACAGCTATTTCCATCCACCCATAGGGCTCAATTAAGTTAAGGAGGTGCAGAACATAAAACAAGCAGTAGGGAAGCAGCCTGCACATTGCATGGCACTGCACTGCAGGCAAAGAGGGGCAGGGGAAGGATCTGCTTTTCCTAAAACCCAACCACTGAGTAATTTGTACTTAACATGGGAACCAATTGCTGATGATTTGATCATCAGTACATGCTCTAGAGACAAGAAGCTCAGGTCTGCTTACTGCACGCTGTGCTGTGGCACGTTGTTCGTGTGCTGGCAGAGCTGAAAGGTCAGGCTTTGAGGTCCTTATTCTGAAAGGTTACATAAAAAGGGCCTCCCTAGTAAGAACAGAGGTTTAGGCTTTGTTTTATCATAAAAAGGAATATTGTCAAAGTAAAAGTACCAGAAATTAAAGAAAGTAAGGGCTTAGGGTTATGAGTCTAGCTATTTCATGATTCAGAAAAAAGTTAGCAAAAGTTGCTAAAGCCAAACAGATCAGGAAGGATTCCTTTGCAACCACCTAAAGCGTGGGCTGTGCCTGGCATAGGAACTGTGGGTAAATCTGCCTCCTCAGCTCTGACCAAGGATGCTGTCTCTCCCTTGTGCTATGTCTGTCATTTAATACTGTTTAAAATCATGGAGCATAATATAATTTTGTGCTGCTAAGAAGCAGCAGACAGACAATGACAGAAGAAATTGACAGCCCTTCCCTCTTATAATAATCACATTTTTATGGCAGATATTTTCTGTTTCTCTCTTGTTTTTCAGAGTATTTATGTACATGGAAGAGAATATCTGTTTCCTGAGAGATCATCTGTTCCTGCTGCTTATACTCTATTTGATGTCATGATCTCGGTTGCTGTGGAAATGATTAAGCTGTCATCAACAGGATTCAGATGGGGAATAAGCTCTGGGAGAAGATGATACAACATTCCTTCTTTTATGCAAATGTGTGCAGTTAAGAATGGCAAACAAACAAACAAGCAAAATATAGAGGCAAACACCCTTCCCCCTCCCATATCACTATTCAGACTGAGCAGACTGTTTTAAATAAGCACATTTTTTTCCAGGGGGTGTCAGACGGTGTCTAGAAAATGTCACCCACTGCTGAGGAAATGGCAGAAGGGAGCTGGAGGCCAGTGAACATACTTATCCTTTTGCCTTGAAAGGGAACAAATTCCAAAGGAGATGCCAATCCCTTTTCTCCTGAGCCTTGAGCAGGTCATGACAGGTGCAATATGTGGCACAAGTAAGTAAGAGTAGCGCATTTTTTGTGAGTGCAAATGAATATGCAACGTGCAGAGCACCAGAGCTGTGTCCTCTGCCCTTAAATAGCTGCCCGGGGTTATGTTGAGCACAGCAAGTCACAGTGGGAGGGTTGATGCTCCCAGAAATTAGATGAGGTTATGTTGAGTCAGGAAAATGAAATGCCTCCCAGAAGTACCTTTGGATTTAATTAATATGTGTTTAGAGTAGATGGCTATTCTCCAAAAGGGACTCCTGTTAACCACCAGCTGATAGCATCTGGAATTGTATGGGGGATTTTTCAGTATGTGGTGAATATACATGGGAAAGGGGTCACCTAGGTTGTGTATTTGTAGTTGTAATTAGAAAGACAAACTGTGTGGGAAGAGAAAGTCAACAATGATCTTGATAATTAGTTTAATACTGCTATGCATGTGTGCCGTGTTCTTTGAAGTCTGCAATGCTGCTGTCTCAGTGATGGGTGTAAATGTCTTATACTATTACTTTCCAAAATCTTGGCAGAACTAATTTCTCAAATGTCATCTTTATCAAGATTGGGAAATGCTCAAGTGGAAACAAACTAGGGTAGTTTTCTTATTGGAGAACTCTCCTAGAGTTTTGGTGGGTTTTTTCAGAATCTCCTGGATATGGAACTCTAAGCCTTTAACTTTTCTTCACCTGCAGCTAAAAGATACACATAGCATAGGGAGAAGTTTATATGTGATTAAGCTGCTCTTATTCAGATATCAACAGGATAAGTCATCAGGAAAGATTAAGAGTGATACTAAGAAAGTATTTCTAGAACTTTCTCAATTATTCCTTATGGTTTAGGAGATATGTTGAGTGAGTTTCCCCTCAAGAAATACATTCTGCTTCTTTGTTCTTTCTGATAACAGCTTCTCAGAGAGGGCACAGCCTGGGCCATATTTTAAATGAGAAACTTTGAATGAGGGACTTCACGATCTCTGGATGATGGGGTGAACCAGCACAGAGAATTCATTTTGTATGTAGTTTTTGTTTCCTGGTTTCCAATGTCATTTGGTGCTGCTGGGGGTGTTTGGGTATCAAGTTTTAAACAGCCACCTACAACTTATGCTGTTTCCTCATTGAACGCTCTTTTGAGATCTCCCCTCCACAGCAACTTTAAGTGGTAGAATGTTGTATTTCAAGGTAGAAATAAGCACATGGTAGAATGTTGTATTTCAAGGCAGAAATAAGCACATGCACAAAGGGGAGGAAATGAAACTAAACATCACGCTAGATTATTCCTTGCATTTCTAATCAATAGTGCATAACATTATAATATCTACATTACTGCCTCTCTCTAGAGCTGAAGGAGACAGATTGTACCAGTGTGCTGTAGAATGTTGTAACTTGTCCAACAGCCCTCTTCACACACCTTCAGATGCAAATGTGTACAAGAGCAGTGAAAGAAAGATGAGTGCAAATACACAGGCTCAGGAGGGATCTCAATCCCTAACCCAGAACAGCAGCTTGGTTTCCGGTGTCACCTACTGAGCATTTTTCTCAGCAAACCTCCCCTGTACAGCCACACAAAGGTGAATTTTGCCTCATTTGTATGAATATGCAGTTCATACACACACAACACAAGCAGACACAGTATTAGTGAGTTACCAGGCATGTCTGACTGGAGACATAAGAAATATGTTCTCATTCTATAGCAACTTTCCTATTCTTTGTTTTTGATAGAAGCTGAAAATAGATTTAATCTTAGATTTAGTCAGAAGTGTGAGGCACTGTCTGCCTTCCTGTTTTATGCTATACAATCTCTCCTCCTGCAAGTTTTACAGCTATGTAATTCCATTGACTTCAGGGGTATTCTTATTTGCAGCAAGAGCAGGAGAGGCAGCAAGGTCATTTGCAGCAATACCTGAAAAAGCCAAAAAAGTATGAGGTGGGATTTTCCTCAGGAACTAGTGTTGTTCCATTAGAAATATCACAGGAATTTCTTACATGGCCTCATTGTTCCCATTGCTTTTTAAATGCCACACTGCAGTTCTTGGTTTAGCAATGAGAAGTACACCACTTCCTCCGACATCCTGGAGAGCAAAGAGTTATCGCTGGCATGCCAGTCACAGGGAACAAGGAGAAGCTTGGTCTGTTGGCAGGGCTACAAAGTGCCTTATGTTTTAATGACAAAGGCTGTCAAACACTGCACAGATATGCCTCAGAATTAATATATTAGTAGTTCGAACGAGAGGTCCTTGTCCATGACTGGGAGATGTGATTACAGACATAATGCAAATATTGACAGCAATTAATCATGGGACTCTCAGTGTAGTTTCCCTTTTCCCTTCTATGCCTCTCTCCTTTTTTTTTTTTTCCTCCACTCTGGAGGGTTTTTTTTCCCAAAATGTCATTTCTTTATAAAATCAGTGCCTGCCATGATAAGCCTTTGCAATTGGAAATTTTATCTTCCTCATCCTTCAGTCCAGTGTTTTAGTTCTTGGGAATATCAAGACTGCCTTACGTAATGCATGCTTCATGTGTTTTAGAAACATTTTCATGGAAGAATTCAGAAGTGTAAGTTCACAAATTGGCAGGGAGAATGGTCACTGCTATGGTCTCATCCAAGAGACTGAGGACATTTAGATAGTTTCGATAAAGTGACTTGAGCAAAGTGGGGTCCTTTGGGGGGCTGGAGACCTCTCATGTTCCCCTCCTACATTATTCCTGGCTAACGTAGGAGCAAGTTTGCTACAAAAGGTAAGTGAAAAGTACTATTGACACTTATTACTTGGAGAGTCCATGGCCATTGCTCATTTAATCATCGTCAGCACCTTGCCAAATGGTGAGGGCAAGTACTGCTTTGCACCTGTGGGAGAGCTCAGCAAATGCTCACCTTCTTTCAGAGGCTATGTGTTCCTAAGGGGAAAATATTACCAGTGTCAAATCCTCTTCACCAATTACTGTCTAAGTCCTCAGGCCTGTGTATTTGGTTTTGGGTGGTTGACAGTGCCTCAGAGTCCCTGTTCAGAGCAGAGAATGTGCTTTGGGTGGCAGGATTGTCCCCAGTCAGTGAGTCTAGTATATCTGCTGCCTGCCTTTTGCAGCACAGGAGAGGCTTGATGGATTGCCTTTGATTCATGCAGTAAACATAACCCATTAAAATCATTCTCCTGAATCTAATGTATTTATAATAGATTGCATTCCTCACAGCTCAACACACTTAACTCTTAGTAAAGAGTTTAGACCTCCTGGGAGGAGTCCCTGTTTTTTGGTATCTTCATGACATGATTAGAAACACAGATCTTACAGGGAGAACTTACTCTCTACTGGAGGTGTTTTGTCAAGTCCTTCATGCCCTGAAATGAGAGTCGTAATCAGGTTTCCTCATTCTGAGAATTAGACAAAAGAGATAAAAGGCTTAACCCTCTTCACTTGCTGCATCCTTGTATCTTTGACCACCATATTCCGTGTGGCTCCCATTACCTTGCACTAGAGGCAAAGCCTAGCAGCAAATGTATGAGAGGGGTCATGTCTCAACTTTGCTAGAGCCCGGGGGGCAAGAAGCTGGCACACATCCACTGTTTCTCTCTTTTTTTCTCCTCCTCCTTACAGGAAAAATACCCACTGAAATCCATTTGTTGCAGAGAGCTGGTGTTAGCCCTGGACTAGCAAGACACAGGGCAAGGGAGATGAATTGCTCTGACAAGCTGTAAAATCATTCAGCATCTTTGTTGGGGCTCAGTAACCTTAAACAGAGTGCACAGGGGACTGACAAAACTCAGCAAATGCTGAAGTCTGTCACCCTGTTTTTACCATTCTTCCCAGGTAAGGAAAGAAATGTCTCGGGTGAAGGACTGGGAGCCTCAGTGGTGTACTTGGCAGGCAGAGACATCTAAGAGCACAATTCTTTCTGCTGCACTCAGAGATCAACAATCATCCTCCAGAACTGCTGGGCAGGTCCTACTACTCCAGGCTTTGAAAGTATTTTTGTTTGTTTGTTTGTTTAATTTGAAGAGAGAGTTTAAAAACATAATATTTATCATATTGTTTCTATCTCTATTTTAAGCAGCAGCAGAGATGAATCAATTACATCAATCCCACTCAAAATATGGAGCTCACAAGATAGGTAAACAATTATCCAAGGATCTTTTAATCAGAACAAAGTAAATTCTCTCCCTTCAATGTCTTCATTCAAGCAACAATTTTTTTCCTGGTTTACTCAGGCTTACTCTGTACTGATGTACTATTTATCTAGATTTCATCTCTGTAGGGTTACCTTGCTGTTCTGTAAGTATAAGTGTGTCTAGCAAGGGGAAATTTATCCTGAGATTTAAGCAGGTTCAGTTTTGAAGACTGAATCATCAAGACACAGCTTCTGGGTGTTCAGCGTAGCATCCCAGCCCCATCGGGGTTATGCATGCTTCTTTCCAGGCAGGAGCTCAAAGAGAAAATAAATTATTCAGACTGAAAGTCAAAGGAGACTAAGTTTCAAGAGTTGCCAGAATTTGATTACTTGTTGATGCCTTTGTAGAGGCAGCATTCGGGGCGGGGTGGGGGGACGGGACGGGACAGTTTCCATGCAAATAGTGCCTCCTTCAGAGTACTGGAGGCTTTGATAGGCCACCTTCTTCCAGGTGAAAAGAAATGCGCTTGGTTTCTGTTTTTCTGGTTTCTGTATGTGGTAAGGAAAATAGAAAGAGTGATACTAAAGAGAAATGAGATAAAAACCACAGAGGATCTCAGTACAAAGAAAAATTATGAATTTTAAAATGAAGCTCCAGATGTGTGTTTGTTGATTGAGTAAATAGCGAATATCTCAGGAGCCAAGAATTTATTGTTTCTGTGCAGATCCAGAAATACTGAGATGAAATGCAAGAGATTGCTTAGCAAACACCTTGAACCAGATTCAGCTAAGGTCAGCTGATTTGGTGTTCTTATGGTCTGTTTTGTTGTCAGCATCAGAATCTGATGCTGAAGTTTTGGCTGTTAGTGTACAGAAATCTGCTGCATGAGCCATGGGAAGCAGGGCATGGCTGGTGAGTATGCACTGCAGTTTTATTATGCTAAGGAGATATTCCCATGGCCACAACAAAACAACTCATAACCAGCTCACAGCTGACTCCACATTCTTGTTCCTCACTCTCCTGAAGGATGCAGTGGGATTCTGGACTCCAGTGGAACAATCGTGTTGGCTTCTCTCTGTTCACCTCATTGATACAGCTACTTTTGTAGTTTGATTAAGCACAAGAGAGATCTCTGATGAGCCGAGGAAAGCAGAGAAACTCCTGAGGTCCTTAAAGAAATCATTCAGACCTGTATGCTATGCCTGAGTTCATTCTGGTTTTGGCTTCCCTGCCTGAATCCCCTGCGTATGCTCATAGTTTCCTCCAGTTCATTCACCTTCCAGTGACTATCCTGATGAGAAGGAAAGAGCCTGTCAAGGACTCTCTGAGAGCAGAGCATGGGTGTTGTCTGTCACATGTTTAGCTTTAACAGACTGTGCTGAACCTTTGTGTGTTAATGTACAGATGATGTTGTCCCTTAAGTTCTGTGCATTTTCCTTAACTGTGTGAAGTCAGCACTGAGATGGGGTGACAGCACAAAGCCTCAAGAACCAGGATGAGATTTTTGCAAGGGGGCTTTTACATTGGACTCATATTGAATCTTAGTTGGCTACAGGGATCTAAATTCCTTAATAGTCTCAGTCCTAAAATATTAACCTTCCTCTCCTTTGTGTTTTAGTCCAGGCAGAACAGATACTGGCTTCTAACAAAGAAATAGTTGATTGTAAGTAAATCAAAACCCAAGATATGAATACACATATGTTTGAAGGGTTGGAAAATTCTATGGAAGTACTGTTGCAATAAAATCCTTATGTACTGGAGAGAAGATGTAATATTTTGTGTTATTTTAGTGAGTTTTTCTGGAAAATTGCCTACTGGTATCCTTTCATTTTAAGTAATTTCTAGTATTCTCTTCGGTTAAAGTACAACTGAAGGAATTTATTTTCCCAGAAATCAGTAAATGTACCTTTATATCTCTGGGGTCATTTGGGACATACTTGATTTAAATGGATTGTTACTTGGTTACTGATTTTCATTGCTGTAGGGAAAACTTTTATCAGCTTTGGTACCTTTTTACCACCAAGATGGTTTTGAATGTCAGATGAGTTTTCCAGTTGTTCCTTTAACTACTATTGAGACCCATTCCTTTTCTTATGTTGTTGTTTTCTGAACAATGTAGGTGCTAAATATCACCCTTACAGTGAGCCTAAACATATGGTGTACTGAAATCTGGTTTGCACATTTTGATTTTTGAACTACTCTAAAAAAGGCTAAAAAGTGATCTCCACTGTGCCATGTCCACTTGTGTCCTTCTGGAAGGAAGTCTGGGGGCTCACCATTACAGTCCAGTCCTTTTCAGCTATGATTTATCCCAGTTAGATGGGTACATTAGGGATGCATCAGTGGAAGGAAGCAGACAAACCATAGTAAGTTCAGGATTACATGTCCATTCAACTGTACCTGAGGTTTAGCTGACTATAAATGAAAGCAGCTGTTCCAACACTGCACATGGTGATGAAGAGACTTTTCTCTAGAAGCAGATTTTTTCCACTCTGCCCAATGAATGAGCAAGGATAAGTCACAGGTACCTCTCTAGGACCCATTTTATGCAGGCAAAATATGATATAATAATGTTGTCCTCCTCCAGAAGGCAACTTGAGAAAAAGAAAGCAACCAACCTAACAAAAGCCTTATAATAAGCAGATATTGGTTATTATACACTGATTTAGCTTTCCTTCTTCCCAATTTTTGGTTGGGCACTTTATGATACACCCATATATTAATTTAAAGTTATCTATTTGTCCACTAATTTCTTTGCAGAAATTATTGCAAGAATAATAATTATATTATTATAGATGGTGATTAGTGGCACAATATGTCAAACTGAATAGTTTTGTCCTTTTGACCTCTTGTATCTTCTGACTCAAGGCTATATGTAGCTGCAGTTGAGAAAGCAAAGAGGAAACGACTTCACTGATTGTTTTAATGGAGCTGCTAAAATATACAGCTAGAAATGAAGGGTAAAGCTTTAATTTTCTTCAGAGATACAGAAATCAGGTATGAAGAACGAAAAGGTACTTTTAGGCTTCAAATGTGCTTTTTTATTCTGATGTGTCCCTTGACATGTGTCAAAATAATCTAACTGCAGTGGAATTTAAAATCAGGGAGCCACAGAGTGGTTTGCTACAGTAATAATTGTTTCCTTTCCAAGTTCTTATGGATAATTATCATGAGTGACAGCAATAACTTTTAGCTGAGCTACCAATTGCCAGAAGGGCTATATCGTGACCCTCATTTGTGATGTTGTCAGACTGGTGAAGTTCCATCCAAAATAATACAGTGCAATTGCTGTTTACCCCAGTGGATGTGCAGCACAGCAAGTCTGGCATAAAATTCTGAAGAGAAAATGGGGATTCTTTGAGCTCACATTCTATTTAACAGAATGATTGCTCAGAACACAAACGTAACAAACCACAGGCTCCTGGATCGAGCCTAGTGCTGAGCAGAGTGAAATCTCAATTGAAACCAGAGATGCAACCCTCAACCATGTGCTGATCATTGCATTTTAAAACTAGATCCACCAAAAAGTCCTTAGATGGAGCTTCTCATGTGTAGGACTGAAAATTGGTTGCATGTGAAAGCTGCAGAGCTCTAAGGTCAGCATGATATGTACTCACTGCTGAGCTCTGAGAAAGGCTTTGTGTTCTACCAAGCATGCCCAGAAAAACATTGCTGACAGAGGTACCCCCAAACTGATTTCTCAAGAGGCTTTCAAGTCAGGGACTGTCAAACTTCCCAAAGAAATTTGGGACAACATACTTAAGGCCAGTAACAGCCAATAGAGTAGAGTCAGATAAAATTATATTAACAGTATTTAAAGCAGGATTAAGCTTGAATACAGAGTTAAAAGTGGTAATAAACACATTGTTCCCCAGACTGACTGGAGAAATAGATAAAGAGATCAAGTTAAGAGGGGAAAAACTTGCTACACTTCAAGACTCTTCCTAATCTGTGGAGATTCATTACAACTGGCTACAAAGAGGGCTGAGTTTACACCAGTGATATTCTTATTCTGTTCCTCAGGGGATCTGCAATTAGTGCCTAGGGCAATATATTTCCTTTACGTAAGGTATTTTTAAGAAAGGTGTCTTCTGCCACACAGCATGACTGGCTACATGCATACATATTAAAATAACATTGAGGGGAGTGTAGCAATAATGCAAGAGGTTCAATCAATCCATGTTCGTTATGAACCTGCTGATCCAATTAGGGTCACCTGTGGGTGTGGAGGGGAAACAGGTGCTTCAGGTTAAGTAATTACTGTGAGGTGACTGGGGAGGAGATAAAAAGCCAGTAGAGCTCCTCTCTGAAAACTGCTGCTGCAGGTGACTGGGCAGGGGTGAGTATTTTTTGGGGGAGGATTTTTGAAGTTTTTTTGTTAGCTTGTTTGGGGGTTTGGTGTGGTTTTGGTTTTAATAATTTCTAAGCAAAAGACTACAGGTTTTTACTAAGTATAAAGTAACATTGGGAGTGGGCTGAGAGTTCAGGGCCTGTTTTAATTTCTTCTGAAGCGTACATTGTCTCTTTAAGTAGTTAGAGGATTTAAATGCTAATGCTAAATGCTTCTGGGTTGGCTTGCTGGAAATGGTAAGAGGGTAGTCTGCATAATTTCAAGAAAGCCTGAGAGCCTCTGTCTTGTTTTTTCGTGTGGAGATGCAGGTTAATTTTCTGTCTGTGGCTTCTTTGGGCTAAGAAGTTGTAGTCCCTCCCTCCTTTTACATGGTGACTGTTCTTTTCTCAGCGGAGTTCTCCCTGTGAGCAGTACAACTACAGAGCTCAGCCACTGCTATTTCCAGGGGTATTGGGGTGAGAGAAAAGAGATACAGAAGTAGCTGTGAGCCATGTTTTGCTGGCTTCTTAGAACACCTTAATCCTTTGCTTATGTTTGAAAACATATTTTGGCAGACTTATGGGGAGCAGGGTCTGCCTCAGTAGATGGAAAATACTACCCATTTCAAGCTCTCCTTCACAACATCCCTGTGCAGCCTGGGACTGCCTCGGGTGCCTTCCCAAAACCCACTTCTGATGTAGACAAGGACAGTCGTAGGCTTAGACTTGATTGCACTAACAGAATATCATGTGAGTGTAGGTTTTCTGTGTGAAGATTTAGGAGGTGGTGTTGTGGGAGATGATAGAGGAGGTTCAGAATCAAGATACAAGGAAATTGGCATTTCGTCTAATAGAAATACAATGCATCAGATTAAACTGAAGAACTATGGGTTGTCGCTAATTTATTATTCTGAGAGGAAAATAAGCTCCCAAATTGCATATAGTGCTGTACTTGGCTTGCTGGGCATTTTCCATAATGACTCATTTGTAATTTTCTCCCAGTGTAAGAAGGAGAGGGGAGGATGATGTTCCTAACTAAAGATGGTCTATCGTTTCCTGTATTGGCAATTGTATTGGAACTCATAATTTGCAGATGAAGGACTTGAAGTACTCTGGCAGCTTTGTGGTAAAAAGGGGAAAATATAATGCTTTCATGAAAATAACCTTGAAGGTAAATGAAAATCTACACCCATCCAGGTGCGGGTCTGTTAAATGGTACACATCACAATAGAAACATTTAAGCAGGCAGTGTAGCAAAAATTAAAGGAAATATTAAGCCTCTGAAGTCAGTGTATCACCTCACTGTTTGTAGGACTATTTTTGTGTAATGAAGGCAAATTTTCTTGTTTTTAGTTGTTCTCTTGGTAATGATGCAGCTGTCTTGTACTGGGGTCAGTTGGAGAAAATATGACTCAGAGATGTGGGGTTTTTTGTATGTAAGTGTATGAAATTATAATAGAAGTAGGGACTTAGAGCAATAGGAGAAGACAAAACAAGGACTTGATAATATGAACTTAATTGCAGGTGGAGTTTTGAATGCAAGTCTCTTTCTATGACTGTCAGAGTAGTGTGATATATATATATATATTTGTGTTTAAGTGTAGTGTCTAACAGCCCTCAGGCAAGTATTATGTGAAACAGTCTATCCTAGGCAGGCAACAACCTAATGGTGTTAGACTTGGAAGCTTGGAGCCTGAAGGTAGGGGTAGAAAATTCATTTCAGGCTTCTGGCTCAGTCCTGGGATGGTGCTGTGTCACTAATGCAGAACACAGGGTTACTTGCACAGTAACTCTCATGTCATGAGAGCTGAGCTGTGGAGAAAACCTGCAGGGGTGCCTTGTCTGAAGCAAGAGAGTGCACTGTGTTTAAGGACAGAGCCCTGTGAACTAGGCAGTCTATCCATGTCTCAAGGTCTAGGAGACTGTGTTAGCAGCCTGAGGGCTCCCAGAACCGTGTGGGCAGCCATAGGACCTGCAAGGACAAAGGTATTAGGAAGGTACAGATTCTTTCCTGCTTTCTGAACACTGAGGTGAATCACTGCCAGATCAATATCAATTGTGGCTTTGGTGAGAGAAAAGGGATGATGAATTACCAGCTTGATGCACCATCCTGGTCCTGCATTAGCTCTTTGGGTGATGTAGGTGTGAATTAAAGAAGGAAAGTGGACAGGAAAGGGTCACTCCAAAAAGCAGGTGTAATCTGTTACCTTTTATCCCATAGCAGAGTCTCTAGGGAGAATGTTATATGTTATTATGTGTATTATTTCTACTAAGGTAGACTTTCAAAAGCCTATGGATGGAGGCTTAGGGACAAACATTTCATAGAATCCTAGAATGCTTTGGGTTGGAAGGGATCATAAAAGTTATCCAGTTACAATCCCCCTGCCATGGGGGAAAGGTTGAAAGCATTCTGAAAAACAACCTGGGACACAGTGTTCTTGGCAGTGGGAATACCTTTTTTTAACTGCTGTTTCTGTCCTCATTAAAAAAAAAACCAACAAAAAAAACCAAACCAAAAAGCAGCAGCCTACCTCCTTGTCTGTGACTTTCCAAAGTTTATTTGAAAGTTGCTATCATTCCAGCAGAAGTGGAAGTCAGATCTACCTTTCCAAAATAACACTAGGTAAGGCAATTGAGGCAATACAGGAAAACATTTTAAATGCTGGCAATTAAATAATGGTACATACAGATATAAAGTTGAAAAGAAGTAAAAATTATGACTGTCACACAAAGGTATCACTTTAAGGTTGAATAATAATGAAGTGAATGACTTTTGTGTGAGTGGTTGTAACAATTCAGTATTAGTCATGATTCCATAGCAGAGTCAAGAGACATTTTCATATGTTTTTTACTAGAAATATAAAGGCATCTACAATGAAGCTAAAATGAATAGAGAGAAAGGTTAGATTTGGCTTCTTGGCTACCAGTTTTGTAATTGATCATTCTGTGGTGAATCAAATGGTTTGGGTACTATTAGTCAAATAAGGCATCAAAGATTTTGGTGTACTTACCAAGCACCTTGAATCTGTCAGCCTGGAAACAGGAAAATGTGTATAGTAATTGTATGCTTATAAAATTAAAAAACCAGAGGAATGTTTTGCAGCTTACGGTTCAAATGGAAGTTGTTACCTCTCAATATTGGAAATAGTAAAAACTGAAGTTTGGTTTTTTTATTTAGAGGTGATTTATTTGCAGGTGGCTTGTAACTAAATAATAGGAGGCTTCAAGAACTTCCTCTAGACTCTGTGGTGCAGAGACAATGGGGAAAGATCCTTGGAGAAATGAAGCATGGCTTCAGTCCTAGCATAGACTATTCTCCTTTGATGTAAGGCATCTCCAAAAAAAAGCTAAGCAGAAACTTTGTTGATCAGGCCTATCTTTTTCATCAAATTCTGTATTACTGCAGAGGTGATGCCAAGTATCCATTTGAAAAAGTAATGAAACAGTTTTCAGGATCATTTTATCTTGGGTCCTGTATTGTAAGTGGAGATGGCTGGCAGTCAGGTGGTTCTCTGTAGGTTAATCTGGTACATTTGGAGATTTTAAAGCAGATATAAGGACTTGTGATGGCTTGTTCAGAGCTGAAGTGTTGCTGTGTGCCCATATATTTCTGTAAGTGGACATGGCCTTAACACTGGAAGATGTGGTCCCAGTAACAGAGATGAGTGTTAGCAGTAAAACTTCATTTTGTCAGCATTCAATTCTTATGTCTGCTTGATAATATTTTACTGATAATAAATTCCCTTATAAGAACAATTACAAGGTTTAGTACATCTCATCAGCCAGCTCTCTGTGGCAATCATAAAAATGGCCTTGTTAAGTAATAGTGCTAGGAAATATTTAGAAGAAAAACGTAGTGAAGGATTAAATTATTTTTTAGAGGAAGTGCTCTAGAAATCATGCAAATGTTTTTGGGCTGTTTTCAGTTCTTTGGTGTCAGGATATTTGGATTAAAGTGCTTTCTGCTGGCTTATGATGCCTTCTGGGTCATCACACTGTCAGGATCTCTGTTACTGTCTTGACAGATTCTCAAATAACTGAGCACACTTCTCCTTTCAGTGACCTTGGATACCTGTGTGTGTGTAGGGGAAGATGTATTCAGTCAAAGTGAAACACTAAGCTACAACATTTCTAGGTAAAATCCCAAGATGCTGAAGCCTAATTGAAGTACTTGGGGTGCAGTTTTCATGAAGCTTCCATTTTAAAATGTCAGGCACTCTTTTTTTTTTTTTCTCAGAAAGAAACACACAGGACTTATTTTCTGTTCCCTGTTTCCTTTTCACAAGTGCAATGTGCACTCCAGTTTCTGCAGAATTTAGACAGTATTATTTTACTTTTGTTCCTGTATTATTCTCAAAAAATGAAGTTAAGGTTTGTGACTTAGGATTAGAGTGAGATTCTTAACAAATATTAAATATGGTGCAGCCAAGGCAAAGCATTTGTTTCCCAGGAGGTCCACCTTAAAAATGTATAGGGACACTTAATAGCAGATACCTGAAATCTGCATTTAAATAGACTCATGATGGGGCAGATTTTATCCATTTTCCTCTGTGGAGTGTTTTATGTTAGTTTGGGTTTATTAAACTGCTTAAATCTGCAGTTTAATGATGGAGTATTAGTGGGTACCTGCAAGAATTGGGATGATTTACTTGCTTATGTAGAGGCTGTTTACCTTGTTAAGGGAGGATGACAAGTTCAAGAAATCCAGACTGTGCTAAAGCCCTCAAATGTGATCAAATTCAGTTCTCCAGTTTTCTTTTTCATTGAGAGGATCCCAAGAAAAGGGAATTAAAGATTTTAATCAGATCAAATAAGTACAGAACTCTGTTGCTGAATTATGTGGCATTTGGAGATATTTTTTAGCACAGCCAGTGTGTGTTTGATTTATGTAATTGAGATTGAAGTGGGTGCACTTTCTGATAGTGCACTCTCCAAAAAGCAGCACTGCTTTGGGACTCTGATCACTGGACCAGGGGCGCTGCTGGCCCTGTGGGGCTCTGGCAGCCGCTGGGTGGGGTTTGTGGCATTGGTGGCAGTGCTGTGCCAGGGCCCAGTGGGGGCACCTGGAGCAGCAGGGGATGTGCAGGGGCCCTGAGACAGGGCTCTCCCTACCTGTGGGGTCCAGGAGTGCTCCCAGCCCTGGGGCATCACTCCCCAATTTCCTTCACTGAAATGGTGGTCAAGCATTGGAACAAGCTCCCCAGGGAAGTGCTGGAATCACAACCCCTGAAGTGTTTAAAGAAGTCTCAATGTGATGCTTAGGGACATGGTTTAGTGATGGACGTGGCAGTCCTAGGTGGGACTGATCTGAGGAGGCTTTTCCAACCCTAATGACTGTATGATTCCCTGGGGAGCAGTGAGAGGTGACAGGCTAACAGAGGACAGCAGGACCCAGGGCAGGTGGGCTGGGGACCTGCTCTCGAGTGCAGCTGCTTTTGAGCCTGAACTCATTCAAGCAGTTGCTTTTATTATTTACCTCAGTTAACATTTACTTACTGGCTTCCTCAGATGCTGCTGAGGAAGTCAGTCCTGATGAACTGCTACGAGGCATAGAACAGTACAAAATATCAGGAAATACCAGTTTCTGTGACAGAAGGGAGACATGAAGCACTGAAAATATAAAAGGGAAGGGTTGCTTCAGTTCAGGCACAAAGAAGGCATCTTAAAATGGCATCAACTGTCAGAATTAATACTACTTTGAACTTTACAGCCCTAGAAATTCCTCTTCTGTAATTCAAGCTGTTTAGGATCATAAACAGTTATTCTCAGTGCTGCTGAAACCAGTGTCACACTCGTATCACCATTCTGATGTTTGATGTCAGTCATGCATCAGAAGGCAAACAATTTCATGCTTATCAAGAATACCTCAGAGCTGTATAAGAAATCAAGGTTTGTCACAGGATGCTTTTGATGTTCCTCTTCTCCCTCATGACTGTAGAGTTTTAAGTGGAGATGTTCTAGTTAAGGTTTAAGAGATGGCTGTAGGAGAAACAGGACAGACACTTCAGCTTACATCTATAACAAATGAGAGTCAGTGACCTCTTGTCAAACAGAGGGGAGATATCAGTAGTACTGTGAGCTCTGGGAATCAAAGGTGAAAAGGTAACATTTCGTTTTGGAAAAATTGGAGTTCTTTAAACAAGCCTTGTGATGTCTAAGTCATGTTTCTCTGTTACCATTCATCAAAACACCCTGGTTTGGATTCTGTCCCAGCCACACAGCCTATTGCAAGAGGTGCTGCTTCACTTCAGTAATTTGGTTTTGTGGCTTGAAGGAAAATATCTCCTAGGATGTTAAAACTTCTTCCATGCATGCTAACCTGCACATGCTGACAAAAGACAGAACCACAGCTCTCCTTTCATCTTGAGTGAAGTTGTGTGTGCAGCAGGTGCACCATGTTGTACTCAGTCTAAAGTTTTAAAATTTATTGGGGGCAGAAGAGACAAGAACAACACAAAGTCTGTTTTGATTATCAAGCCACAGTTGGTTCAAAGGGTCACAAGCCTTCTAGAGACCCTGAATGTGTTGAAAATCATAGAAAAGTCTACAGCAGTCCTTGGCAGATCTCCCCCTGCCTCTTTTATCTGCCCCCTTCAAAGCAAAGTCCTACATCTTGGCCTTAAGTTCATCTGTGGTGCTAAAAAGTTGCCATTACTGGTGCTGTGTTATTCTGTGAGATTGTTTAATCAGTGTTTAAAATAAGTCCATTGTCTTGCAAATGTTTCCAGCTCCTTGTTTTGTTCGCAAGAGTCTCTTCAGAGACAATAGAATGGTTTGACAAGAGAGGTCCAGCACATGTATAAGCATTTACAGACTGAGTACTTAAGTCTGATTACTATTGGAGATAGAAAAACATGATGAAAGGGAAAGCTGAGTGTGAAAAAAGCAATGCGAGAAGAAATGCATTTATTCTAGGAAATATTTCACACATAGGAAGCAATGTTGCATGCAGACAGACTGACACTTGAGTAGTGGGGCTTGGGAAGTGCAATTGCCAGATGTTTGGAGAAGCCACTAATCCTTAACAGTTCTACAAACAAAAGGAAATTTCATTAGCAGTGCTGTGTTTTCAAAGTGTGGCGTGCTGGATCATTGAAGGTTCAGGTTTGGCAAACTCCTTTTGTTTGTGAGCAAGCTGGAATTGGAAGTATTGATCTGGATCTTTTTGTTCTGCTGGGTTTAGTACTGTGTAGAGATGAGAGAAAGTATAAGAAATTGGGTGCTAAAAAAGTTTAACACTGAGGGTGACTTTTTGAAGGAGTTTGAAGTAGAAGTCAACTGATTTATTCAGCTAAAAGTAAAATATCCAAAATATGAGGAAGTTGTGTGGTCAGTCTGACAGGGGAATTCATTGGGAAGAAAAAGGAGGGATGCATTGTGGTTAGAATACTAGACTTTGAACATTGTATATTATCAAACTTTCATGATTTATTTTTTATGTTATTTCTCATACCTGTAGTTGTTTCCTTCCTTCCTGTTACTCCTTTTATTTCCTTTTCTGATGTGAAAGTCTTTTGAAATAGCAGTGGTCCAAAAAATGGACAATGTCTTTGCCAGGGAACTATGGAATTTACTTTTATCTTTTGATTTTCCCCTAAAAAACTTATAACAGTTCTAGTATTTTGAAAATAGATTTAATAACGAATAATCAGTGTATCATGATGCATTCCTGAGAAGGAAATAGTAACTTGAAATGGTTTCTTTTGGAAACCTGGAAATGCCATTACGTGCCAGTGTGCTCTCCTAGAACACAGACTCCCTTTGACTGTTATATTAGTCATGTAGGTAGCAATAAACGAAGCTGTTTCCCCTGCTGTAAATCACATGTTTACAAGCACAATACAAAAATGCAGATGGAATGATGATTTGGACATAGCTTTTGTTAGTGGTTGCTAAAAAAAAAAAAAACAAACCAAACCCCAAAACAACCAAAACAAAAAAATCCACCCAAACAAAACCAAAACAAAGAAACAAAACTAAGCTGAGTCTGATTCAGATGTTTACTCTCATGGCTGTCAGCGGCTATGAACTCTTTATGCCACCATTTCTAGCCAAGCACATAAAGAGGTAAATCAGCTCCAGCCAGAACCCCCCAACATGGATAAAATCAGCAGGTTTTCACCCCACAGTAAGTTATAAGATGAGCAGATTCAAGCTTGGCTGTTCCACCAAACATGAACAGCGGTTGTGTGAAGTGGGTGCTGGGGACTTCCTTCTCCTCCCTATTTGAACCCCCAACTGGTAAAGACCACATGAAAGTAAAGGTTGGCTACAAACCAAATCCTGTTAAAACTGGTAATTTCCAGTTGCCACTGTTATTTGTTTGTTGAAGCAGGGAGCAGGAAAAAAATAAATGCAGATAACTATTGAATTTCATGCCAGTATTTTTGTCTGGAATGATATATGAAATATAGGAGATAAAGATGAAAGGGTTAATCTGTGTGCTACAGACATAGTTGATAAAGCAGCTTTACTATCAATAGAACCAATTAAGTCAGATTTCTATACTGAGTATTTATTATGGTTTCAATTTTCTAGTAACAACTAAAACTTTTGTTGTTTGGAGTATCAGTAACGGCTGCACTTTGCAGGAACTCCGGAATCTGCCACTTATGGATTGAGCTCCTGATACAGCTTTTTAGTAGGCAATTGGTAGAAATACCTGCTTGGCTGACCATGGTTCCATTAAATGTTGAAGTATTTTACCCTGTCAGAACTTATCAGATTTAACTGAAATTAGTTGTTGCAATCAACTGATATCCTGTCCCTTAGTCTTGCTATGGAGTGACTGAAAACACTTGATTTTTATTTTGTTTCAATGACTACCCAAATAGTTTCAATAGTCACAGCGATAACCCAGGGCAGATAACTTACAGTGCCAAAAATAACAGGCTCTATTTTAACCAAATTTATCAGTACCTGTGACCTCTACCAAACCCTGCATATGGAGGGGAATATATAGTAACATGTAAGTTATTGTTAGCAACACAATCCCTACAAGCTGTATTATTCAGATGCAATGTAACAGTTTCCAGTTTTATCTGCTGGAAAAGCTTATTGAGATACTTTGGTTTTGTGAAGATCCCAGGGAATGGCAGCTGTACAATATCACTTGTCATACTTAAGCATAATGAAATGCCGGCTGGCTGCTGCAGTGACAAGGATAGAGCAGCCTGCTTGCATTGTCTGTTCCTGTCTGGAAGGGCCATTACAGTCTGTGTCCTGCTTCTCCTTCTACAGAAGTGGAAGCTACTATTGTAAAAGCAGCCAAGTTCTTTCAAAGTGCAACCTGGTTCTCCTGTGGTGGGATGCACATATATTCTGTCCTGCAGAGATAGCTTAGCTGCTGCCAGAATGCCATGGGGGTAGGGGAGAAAAAAAGTGTTTACTTTGTTGTTTGGTTTTTTTTTATTTTTTAAATACCCAGAATGAAACAAACCCAAATAAAGCAATAACCACCAAAACCTCAAAAAATTCCCACCCAACAAGAAGCCCATAACCTTCAGCTATTTCCAGGGCCATTTTGTTCTGGCAGTTCCACACAATACATAGCATTGTGAAAAGTGAGTAGATACACTGGATGAAATTAATGAGCTGGACAAAATCCATGCCTGCTGCTCAGCTGGATGGGGACATGAGCCTGCTTTCACACTGCAGTGGATTGTGCTGGTGAGTCACAGCAATTTGTCCAGTCCTGAGTCTGAAGAGTGGCAGCCACTCCTGCCTTTGGTGTGCTGTGTCCTGTGGGATTGTCTGCTTTATGTCACCAGATGGTGAATTTCTGTTGTGAATGAGTGTGGTGAAAGAAAATTTAATTCTCCACAAGCACCTTCAACACTGTCTAATTGACAACCCTGTATGCGCCAAGGAAGAGCGAGGGACTGAAAGGTGAAGTCTTTGCAAAGGCAGGGCGGATTTGAGAGAGCAATACAACTTGAGATCTACGTCCCAATTTGGTAAACAAATGTTTGCTTAATGTTGGTTCCCTCTTGGGACTTTTTAGTTGGTTAAAGAAATGCTGAAGTGCTTTGATAGACCAGTGAACTGGATAAGGAGTAATGTACTCAATGGCTGATGTGGTGTTGATGTTTTTTCTGCATCTGATGGGGCTCAACATTTGTCAGAGCAGTTGTGAATAAAGGCAAGAAAAGCCCTATAGAATTTTCATAGTAGGGTATGGGTCTATTATATTTTAAAAAACCCTTAATGGTACATCCATGCACTTCATAACCACTTTTAATCCACCTCTAGGGTTGCATGAAGCAGTTCAACAGCACATTTAGTAAACATTTTGTACTTTTTTAAAAGGGAAAGAGCAAAAACTTAGTGGTCCTGATTATGGACACAGTAGATGGTAAGACTTGAATCTATGATGGCTACTTGCTTTCCAAAACAATGCTGTGTTTTCATAACCTAGACATTTCCTATTAACCCTCTATAGTTTGCTGAAACAAAAAGTACTTGTTATAAAAGATGTATCTTTTATTTCAATTTAGTGTATGAAAAATTAATTTTGAATTGCTTTTATTGTTTCAGACAAATCACACAGGTTGAAGTAGGAGGGTCAGAAATTAATTAACATGATTAACAGGGAAATGTGCATAGACAGTTTTGAAGTACTTAGGTTTTGGCCTCCAGCAAAATCTTTCAGTCTTTTCATTTGAGAAATGTTCTGCCTCAGGGTGTGGATGACTCCTAGAGTGACAGTAAAACTCATGAATCTTTCAAATAAAGTCACTGGTTCAAATATGATTCAGATTAGTAGTAAGTGAAAGTCATATTTCCTAAGGTATGCTCCAGACCTGAAATATGATTCTCAGGACCAGACTCAGCAAATGACTGAGGTGTCCAGAAATGAGGGGCTTGCTGGTCCAGACTTGGGTCACTTGGTTCTCAGAGGAGAGGTGTGTTCCTGTGCTATCTGTGGTTCCTGGAACAGGAGCTGGGGAGAATAGGGTGCCTTAAAACATGGTTCTGTAGCCAAAGTAGAGAGATGAACATACACAAACTGGCTGAGAAATAAGAACTTACCACTAACCAGTAGAATGTGTTGGTGAGGAGGATGTTACTGAAATTCTGTTCCATTCCAGGGGTCTGCTGCCTGGCTGCAGTGTCAGTTTAACTATTTGCTGATAATAATGAAAACTTGTCATTTCCTTTCCTTGCTAAGTGCTCCCAGTAGCTTTTTGCATATCCTGACTCTTTTGTCACTTATGTTACCAAATTCTTTTCTGGAATGCCTTCAACAGGAAGTGAATCTGCTCAGTCGCTCCAACTTCTCTCTTCTGCCAAGCACTTATCCTGGGATTAACACAAGTCTGCTGTGAGATACGGGTTGGCAGTCCCTCAGCCAGGGCAGGGAACTGAACCAGAGTCTGCTTTTTCTCAATTGCATTCTCAAGCAGCTGTGAGGACTAGGTTAGAGACAGAAGGCGTATAGTTCATACTACCTGGGCAGTTATTTTAAAATGTTAATGCTGCATTCAGGTTTTTAGAATTAAGAATTTCTATAGCAGAATTAAGCCTCTAAAGGACCAATCACAACATTGTCTGGAATTTCCAACTTCTGAAAAGCAGTTTTGAAATGAGAACATTCCGTGAATCTTGGTTTGATTTGCTTTACACTAGATTTTGTATGAAATAGACTTCAGCATGCACATTTTTGCAAGTGAGAATGTGTTCATTGATCATATTCGTGACAACTGTACACCAAAATGCATTGTCAAAAATGTTTTTTGCATGACTTTCCAGATAAAAACCCTTCATAACTATCAGAGCTGTTTCAACCATCTCTATGCCAATTCTGGGACCCAGAAGTGTTGTCTTTGTTGCACTTTGTTCATCTCTGTGGTTCCTGGATACTATTTACTTTGTCATTCCCAAAACACCATTTTGGGCTCTAGGTGGCTTCAGGTACATGGTGATAGGTGAGGGAACTGGTCACTGTTCAGATGTTTCAGGTGACTTGTGGAGTCATTTATCAATGGCCCTGTGGTGCTCACTGATTTCCTTCGAGTCTCCCAAAGACTGAGAGTTCCCTTCTCAATTAACGTTCCAGCCTGGAGGAGAAATAGTGGCTGCTGCCTTCATGGCTATAGTAATTCCATGATTGCTTGAGGAAATAGGTGGCCAGCTGGGGAGAGAATAAATCAACCGTTTGTCCTCCTGTCTTTCAAGTAAATGGTCCATTGATCACCTTCCTAATAGTCTTGTTGGACTAAGTCAGGGATCTGAACCCTAGCACTCTACTAAAATGGCAATTCATCCTGCAGCCACTCAGGTGCTATTAATGACTCAAAACACAAAAGAATATGAACAAACAATTTAAAACTTTTTATAAGGCAGAGAAGGCAGTTTTGCCCTAAGTTTTGTTCTCAATAGAAAAAAACCCTCACTCAGCCACGCAAGCTGGTGTAAAAATGCATTCTGTAAACATGCATCTGTCCCACTCTTTTCCTAGTCAAAATAGTGAGTTTGTTTCTAACCTAAAGCTGTTATGATTTTATTCCCTTTTCCCTCTCAGTCTTTTTTTAGTTGTGAATTCTTCATACCATTTCAGTTGTGAAGCAGAAGAGGTCACTCTGTGTTGCTATTTGGACACTGTCTTGAAGCACAGGAAGACTCCCTCATATTTGAGAGTTGCTAAACCTCTCTCTTCCTAGAAAACTACATTTGTTCACCTGAACAAGCCCCTTCAAAAGATGTAGGATGCACTGCAAATCAGTTTCCTATCTGGAGAAGGGGCTTACGCAAAGGCTGCATTTTAGACTTAAATGTAGGACAAGCATCAACAATTGCACCCAAGGCCTTTTCAATGCAGATATTCAGAGCTGTTCTTACACTGTGTGGTTGGACTTTCCATTAAATTAGATCAATACTTGGCTTCTTTCCAGAGGTACTATCACACTCTGCTGAAAGGAAATTTTCTGTGATCCATAATGAGCCTTGCTGCTATTCCAATAGTAATCACTGCAGAATATCAGTCAGGTAACAAAAAGCAGGGAGCTGGGAGAAATATGGGCTTGAAGAGTTTGTCCCAAACTCTTACAGCTTTTTCTCATGTCTTATGTTTGAGGTTGTAGATCTGTGTGGTGGGAAAGAAATTACTGGAGTTGGTTAAAAAACCCCAAACCCCATCCCATTCAGTTGCTTCATTTTCATTTGTAGTAGATGAAAAATGGTGCACACTGAAAAGTCAGCGGGGAGGAGGGAGAGATTTTGAAAGAATAATAAATAGCTTTACAGGTGAGTATTTTTTTCAGGGAAGGGAAGAGACAGTTCTCCCTTAGAGTGTTTGTGCACATTGTTCTTTCTTGGTACAACCATATTGCTGGGAAGCAGGATTACTGGGACTCAAAAGGTACCTTTCCTTTTTTGCCTTCCTGTACCTCACCTTTTGTTTTTCTTCTTTCATGATAGAATTTCTTCCCTTTACTTCTTTATATTTACACTGAAAATATGTGCTGTAGACTTGAACAACTTTTGCCTTTTTATGTACAACAGTATTTATGCATCTACTCCCAGGCGTAGGAACTGCTGACTCTTCTCTTATTTGGGAAGGAAACTGTCAGCCAAAGCCAATCATTGTATATATTTCAAATAAGTTCCCTTTCTTTAAGTGTAAATTACAAGCTTTTAAAGCAAACTCATCTTATTTGTTATTTATAACAATAACTTCATAAATAGCTTGCCTAGAGGTATTAAGACAGTTATTAGTAATTACTGATGCCCAGCAGCTACTGAACATCTGCAAGTGTAAGGGAGCTAGATATGGTCTGCAGGGTGTTATCTCAAATGTTACTGAGTCGTTGAGCACACAATTACACTCTTATTAGGGTAATAAGTTGAAAGAATTATTGAGACATTTAATTGGTATCAAACATGTGATTATTTGTTGATTAGATATCAATTACAACAAGGCATAAACTGACATTTGATAAGCATGATAACAGATAGCTTGCTTTTGTTATGCCAATTAAATGTCCAAATAGAATTATAAACCATTAGAAAATCACTGATGTGTTTGGCAGCCTGTCAAGTGAACTGTAAGTGTAGGGGCTTCTGCCTGGGTGTGTGGAACTTGGACACTTTCTCATGAATTGGGACTGTCTTTAGCATAGTGACTTTGGATCACCAAATACCCAGTTTCATGGGAGTTATGCTTTTCCTCACTAGCAAATTAATTTGATGAAATGGAGGTATAAATATTTGCTGAGTTAAACACAGTAAAACCAGATAATTCACAAGACCTCCTTACCCAATTTTGCCAACAGACATCCTATCTGAAAGGTGTTCTTCACTGTGATTTAATCTGTGTATATCCATATACATATCAACACAATGATTTACATTTCTCCATGTAAATTAAGACTTCTTGCTTTATTAACTTGACTGGTGCTGTAAGAGTACAACTGAAAGACTTGGAGGAGAGAATGTAATTTTGTTTTCCAATGCAAGCAATATGCTATTTTCCCCACATGCTCCGTAGAACAAGGGTTTTTTTCAACCCTGAAAAGACTCAGTGGAAGTTGTAACTGTACTGAGTTTAATATAAAAAGTACATTAATAATCATATGGGAAGGGAACTTTTGAGGGAAGGAGAGAAATCTGTGTCTACACCTTGATAAGGCTTCTCATTAACTGGGATAAGTGAAATTATTTCAGGAGTTATGCTTCAGCCCAAGGCTTATTTGGACCAGTTATACTCTCAGGCTGCAGGGCAGGGAAGTAAGGGATGTGTGTTCCTGGAAATCACGTCAGCAGATACAGTGTCTTGTTACCTGTTATACTTCTGCAATTGTATCTACAAACACATCCACTGGACTTTTCCTATTCTGCAAGAAATTCTGAAGGGAAAAGAGTGGAAATATTCCTTTTCTGCCCAAATTGCAGCATAGAGTTTTTTTCTGGATGCCCTATACTGTCCTTTGACTGACCCTTGGCAGCCTTTCCTTTTTGTTGAGTCAGGTGATGGTGACCAGGACAAGAGGGAGTGTCTCTGATCCACAGGGACCAGTTTCCCCCTTTCCTCTTCTCTGTCCAGAGCTTGGTTTTACTGCTTTTGTCTCTTAAGACAATGATTGCTGCTATGGGGTGCCTTTCCCCCTTCATGTTTCCTATCCTGCAATGGCTCTGGCTTTCTGATATTGGCATGTGCACTAATGAATGTACATGGTTTATATATTTTTTTTTTCTGAGATAACTTGCAAGGAATAAAGCAGGCATTTCTGTCAAATGACAGATGATGGTGGTATTTGTCTGAATTCTGTTTCCCTGTATGTGCAGCTATGCAGATCTATCTTTCAAAGCGCCACCTTAATAACTTCTCAAGCTCCTGAAGGTTCTGTCCTATGGCATATTTGCTCAGGCAGCCAATTTGTCTTGTATATAGCAATAAGAATAGCTGTGTGGTTAGCATTTTGGTGGTATTTTTTTTCCTTTATGAAATGAAATTATATTTATTGCTTATGACTAAAATTAATTCATCACAATGCAAGCAGGCTTGTCACTGAAATGCTGTAAATGTCAACAAGTGTTGTTATCATGATGTGATGTCAAAATCAACTTAAAATAGCTCTATTACATGCAAATGAAATGTTTCTTTGGGAAATGATCCATTCTGTGTCAACTTCATTACCTAAACTGCCTCTGATTACTTTGATGTGTAACATCTTTCTGTAATTCAAATACCTTAAATGAGTGCTCTATAATCATCACTGTGCTTTCAGCAGAGGGGAGATCGATGATTATGGGCTGCAGCCTGTACAGAGAGCAGGTAGTTCTCAGCTATTGTTTGCGTAGCTGCGTTATTGACATTTATTTAAAGTAATCTTGCTGGAGGAGTAGTCTCATGGTGGGGAGAATGAGTAGAACTGTAGTTTTGAATAAGTTTAGAGATTTTTAAAAACCTGTCACTAATAGAGTTGCTGATCACTTTGTATAAAATATTGCAAGTGCTACTGAAGCCAATAGTTATCTCGCTTTTTGCTGTAATATTGAACAGAAAGCTTGTTCTTTTCCTTGTTTCAGATGCTAAATACAGAATCTTCCAGCTCTTCTGTGCAAAATGTTGTTTCCTGGTGAAAGAAACTTACCAGATGGAACATTACAAAGTTGTTGTGTTTGGAGGGTTTTGTTTTTTAGTATTTAGGATTTTTGGGGGGTTTTATGTTTTGAGGTTTTATTTTGATTGGTTTGTTTGATTTTTTTTTATTTTTTCCTCCCTTTTTTTGTGTGCTTTTTGTTTGTTTGTTTTTAAACAAGAAAAAAAAGTCCAGACAGCTAGGAATTTTTTGACCTGTTTATTTGTTTATTTGTTAGACAAACTTGCATGGAGTCTGGGCTCAGCCTGTGCAGCCCTATCTACACTGAAATGCATAATGTGAATTGTGATGATTTGCTGGTATATCACTTAAGAAGAGAAGAAGCAAAATCAATCTGATGTTGGAACATTCTATTTCGATGTTTCCCAAATGGCATTTTATTTCCCCTTGGCTGCAATTTGAATGTTTTGTCTTCAGATATATTGTTGTAGAATGGAGTAGTGAAAATCAAAATAAGGTTTTCCAATTCTGCAAAAATGTTTTGATTACTCAAAAATGAATAGAAATGATCCCTCCTTGCCTTCCCACCTACAATTTGTCTTCAAAATGTTGTAACTTTGGGGCTTTTTTCTGTATAATGTGAAGCAAGAGATTTGAGACAGAGTAAACTTCTGTTGCCTTACTGCTGCTTTCTGCATTGCTTCAACTGTGCTCCTCTACTATGTGTCTTTTGCATTGAGTACTTTGTTTCACACCACCTGCTGCTTCTCGAAGGCTTCCATCAGCGCTGCCTCCGTTCAATCCTAAACATCCACTGGTCTGATTACGTGACCAATGTGTCTGTTCTTGAACAGTGAGGGGTCACCAGTATTGAGGCCATGCTGATGAGAACGCAGCTGCACTGGGCGGGGCACGTCTCCAGGATGGAGGATCACCGCCTCCCGAAGATTGTGCTCTATGGGGAACTCGCCACCGGCTGCCGCAAGAGAGGAGCCCCGAAGAAGAGATACAAGGACTCTCTGAAACAACACCTCAGCCTTGGCCATATTGACTGCCATCAATGGTCCACTCTGGCCTCCAATCGGGATTCATGGAGACACACCATTCACGACGCTGCTGCTTCCTTTGAGAATGCACGCGGAGTCAGTCTCGAGGAGAAAAGACAACGCAGGAAGAACCGTTCCTCACCAATATCACCTAAAGAGACGTTCCACTGTGCCTTTTGTGATCGGACCTGCCTATCCCGTATCGGCCTTTTTAGCCACCAGCACGCTTGCAGGGTAGTGCCCTTTCCAAATCTTTGTTCGCAAAGCCTAGCCATGATGATGACTTTGTTTCACAAACGTATTTAAAATAAGTATATAATTACTGTTAATCTTACAATTAAGTATAGCATATACTGTAAAAGTCACATAAGAGGGTAGCTCTGTCAGCTCATTGCAGTAGGTAAGAAGTCCTTCATTTTTTCCCCCCAGCCCTCTTACAGACTGGGCTTTGTCACCCCTGTCTCTCATGGTGAGTTTGCCGAGCACTTGAAAGATGTTCATGTCAGTTCTTTTGAGCAAGGAGTCATCCAAAACGAGGTGAAGTTGTCACAGATTCTCACTATTTCTTCACTATCCTAGGCAAAAATTTTCCCCTCAGAAAACTTTGGAGAAGCAATGCTGCTTGAATCAAATATATAATTTCTTCAATGAATTAGCTTAATTGTAGCTTTCAGCAATCAATCTCATGCTTGCATTGTTGGGGTAACCTCTGTGTCCATCAGAGAATCTCAGGTTCTGCTTGTGGCTTGGGAGGAATTGTTAATTAAAAGGCTGATAAGGGTGGTGATTCTCCAGCCAGGATGTAGAGATGGTGTTGAGAGGTGAATTTCTGGGCCCCTTCAAATCGCATTTGGTGCAAGTGTGTGGCTGCCACAGCCACGGCCCTACAGGAACGGAGGGTGAGGTGACAGAAGCAAGTGCCGTTTCAAATCGCGCTACTGCCTATAAGACGAGACAGCCCTACAGCCGGCATTTTGTTAACACACTTTGTCTGATTCCAACGAAGATGATGAGAACAACTAGAGGGATTTAAAGAGCTTTCCACTTTATCATTCTTCCTATCCTGTCCAACGCCGATCCACCTCAGGAAAGGAGACCTTTTCCCACTGCATTCATAGAGGTGAACAGAGCTGCATTCTGTTGGGATCTTGGCTTATCTGTTGTTTCAGTTTGTTTCCTGAAGTGCTTAATAACCGTGGGAGCTTGTGCAGAAATGTAACTTCCCAGTGACTGAGTTTGTTTTTTCAGTTAGCTCTTTCCTTTATAGTATATGATATATGCCAATGAAATAGCAATGTGGTACTCAAAATCAGTGAAAAGAAGCTCTTTTGGAATGGGGAAAGAACAGTAGTTCTTAAGTGTCTCAACTGCTGATCATTTTGTTTGCCTAGGTGTCACTTCTTGAGGTATTAAGAAGTGTGTTATCATTTGGAGAAGTGTTATCATATGTTCTGCTCTAACTGCACTGTAAGTTGTCTGGGTCAGACATGCTTCTTTAAAAGATTACATTTTCTGATGTAAAACATGGAGTGGAGGTGCTGTGATGGCATTAGGAATCCCCAGTTTCTCAGCTTGTACTTTGAGGAACATGTGAACCTTGTGTTCCTGCTCTCAGTAGGACAGACATGACCCTCTTCCCATTACAGATAATTTATTCTCAACCTGAATGCCCTTTCTTCCTGGCAGAGGTTTCAACCATTCCCTTTCGCAGGTTGGTTCACAGGAAAGAAGCTGCTGGTGCATTGCAGGGGGGAAACAAAGAGCTGCTAATGGTGACAAAAGCAAACCTGCACCTTTCAAAGTGTGTGTGGGACTACAGGTTCCTATTAACTTATGTGGCTATTAGATCCCAGGTGAAACTCTGTATTCATGTTCTTTCAGTTCAGTAGTAGCAGTAATACCTTAAAAATAACAGAGGAAGTATGTAATAAAAGATGTGGTGATGTTATGTCAGGGCAGTTTGTTCATTTGAATGCTCTGTCTTAACCAAGAATGCTATTTAGAAAATTCAAATTAAAAGTAATAAGTTCATGTGCTGATAACTACTAACCACAAAAAAACAAACAAACAAAAACCCCAAAACAAAACAAAACAAAAAAAAAACAAATCAAAACTTTCCTTTTATACAAGCTTCTTAAACTGAGAGAAAAGTAGAGAGTAGGGGAACAAGAAGTCAGATTGGCCCATTGGTGTTCTTTGGATGTAAAAATGAAGATGGAAATACCATTTGCTTCCATAGGATTTGTTTGAGCAGTATGGACTAACTATAAAACACATCACACAGATGTGCCAGGAGAGAAAATAAAACCAGTCTGATAAGAGATGGACAGGATTCTTTTACCTGATTTTTTTTCCCCTTTCTCAAGAACTGCTGCCCAAGGACCAAGTTTGTCAAAACTGTTCAGCAGTTTGAGACAGCTCTGTCACCTTACAGAGCAAACAAAACTTCACTTCCAGAATCGCCACACTTGTTGCCATAATTGTACTGTAATTGAGTGGAATTAGCTAGTTAGGATCTGTTTAACACAGAACTATCTTCTGATAAAGACATAAGATGGATCTGTTCTTCAACGCAATCTAATTCTGTTCTTTTTTTCCAAAAGCAAAACAGGCCAGGTCCTTGTCCTGCATCCTCTGCAGCGTGCATTCCAGCCCAGGAATAAATGACTGTACAAAACCAGAGGATAAGATCAAAAGCCCTGCCATCTGAAAAAGTGTGAATAATGAATGATCCCTTTATTTCTTTTTTTTTTAAAAGGAAATCAGTTGTCTGAAACTCAGTCAGCAGCAGTCTGTTGAAAGAAGTTTGCCCTTGAGCTGAGAGTAAGGATGATGAATGGCTTAAAGGACAGCTCTTCAGTTTTAAGTATTTGAAGATCAGCTTTTGAAAAAATTAATAAAGTGTAAATTCCTGAAAACAAACCAGCAAAAAAATAGACAATCTTCTGTAGCAATGATCAAAGATCTAGGACAGAAGATGAGCTCACTGTTCTTCTCCATGCTCTGTTTCAGCTCACTGTTTAGAGATATGTTTATTGAACCTGTCATCTGAGGAACTCTGAACCACAAGCACTCTGATCTAATGTTTGCACTCCCTCACCTTTTCCTGGGGAAGTGAAGTGCAAAAAAACCCAAGGAAATTGCACTCTAGAAACATCCATAAAAACTGGATCCCCAGTAACTTTCAGTGAGTAGTAGCACTGGATCAGATTTATGAAGTCTTACTTTTTCTGGTGAAAAGAGTCATGTAATTTTGTTGAATTTAATTGATTTGACAGTGCATGTTGCAGGATGGGGACACAGTTAAAATACCTCACGACTGCCATGTGGCCCCACTGCTGAATCTGCCTTTGGGATCTTTATGAGGAAGGAGAAAACTGGTGCAGGTTCAGATCTCATCTTTATATGGAGTACAGGCATACCTAAGGAAAAAGTTATATAAAAAGTTTAGTTATAATCCTTGAGGTAAAGCTGCTTTAAAGGTTGACTCTGGTCTTGAGTGTGCAGTGGGTGGGATACACTTTTGCTGCCTGCATGTTAACATGTTCAGTTCTATTATGAAAGTATCCGTGTATTTCAGTGTAGTCCTGTTGGACATCATCATTCCATGGATATAATCTTTACCTTGTTGAAACTAATAGCAAAACACCAACTGTTTTATTGGGTCATGATCCACTGCCAGCTAATTCTGCATTTTACTGACTCTAAATGGCATTTAAGACTCTCATACCAGTTGGAAATTGTCCAATGTCCAGAAATTCCTTCCTGTAGTATCCCCAGTTCAGGGAAGGTGTGACCTTCTCTTCTGTGCCTTTTTTTGCTAGTAGAAATTGAATTCCATGTGTCAGGTGGTTAATTACTGGATTTTGCACCACTTGCTGAAATCCAGATGTTTACTTTGGTTTCATTCCCCTTCATCCTGTATGTTATGAAAATCTTTCATCTGCCATGTCCTTTGCATAAAGTCTTCTGTTCTTTCAGCAGTTGTTGCAAGACACTTGTTATCCCTTGTTACAGTTACAAGTATTTTGGTTTTGAGTCCAATATTGTGCCCATTGTGTAAGTGGAGTGTTCTTAGGACAATTCTCACATCTGTTAAAGCTTATGTATGAATTTATGAAGCCTATTATTTCTAGGCAGTGGCTTTTCAATTGAAACACTTTTTTCCTCTGCTGTGCTTTGGAAGCTGTGCTCCATTCACCTGATTTGTTTCTTTTCTTGTCTCTGTGCCTCCAGTTCAGTCTAATTTAAAAAGTGCGCTAGGACTGAAAAACTTCTGTTGAAACTTGAGAGCCTTTTTTACTAGAAGTCCTAAGACACATGTTGTTTATATTCCTTCAAGATTAGTCATGATGAAGTGGAAGACTAGAGAAAGATGAAGGTGCTCTACAGGTTTGCAACTTCTAGTAATCCTCAGTACAACTTGAGTAGTTTGCAAGTGCATCTCTCCCACAGGAATGTTTTTAAGTTACATGGATCTTCTCAGACCCAATACAACTGCTAACATGGTGTTCTGACAGCCTCTATCCCAATTCCTAACTTCCTTGGGACTGCAGTAGCTATTTGTACTAGTTGATATTTTTAATAACGCAAGTAATGGAACAATGTCAAACTAGAAAACAGGGGAAACATGTTCATTTTCCTATCTAATTATACTTTGGCTCAATGAGGTTAATATTACCCAGTTCTGTGCTGCAGGCAGAAGGTACCTGGGAAGAATACCCAATGTTTCTGCAATACTGAGAGCTGTTTATGGAGACTACTCCTTTGTTTTGCAAAGCATGAGTTAGTGTTTCACAAAGCTTTCTGTGTCTTGAATTGCAATCTTACCATTGCCCTGGAACTGAGTATCTGTTTACTCCACTTGAGGTTCTGAGATCATGAGAGAAGGGCTTGTTGCTCATTGTGTCATGTAATCACTTCCTCTTGTTACAGTCTGACATTTGAACCACCCTTGCACGATTGAATTTAATTCATAAAAATGCTTCTGAGATGTGCCAGCTCTGTTTTAATAAAAGATAAAGGTCAGAGGCCAAAGGTTCAGCCTTCTGAGGCCACAGTCAAGGCTGTAATTCAGCTACAGGCCTGTGCTGTCTGCTGGCCAAGGTGTTGTCTCTAATTCCAATCAGAGCATTTTCCACCTGGTTAGGACCTGTGGTGCTGATGGGTGTTGGGCAGCCTCCTGTTCCTCCACTTATTTTGCTGCTTGTGTTTGTGTGTTCAGGTGATTCAAATATCTTCACAAGGGGCTCTGCAAGAATTCAAATGCTCTGATGTCTCTGAAGTTGAGAACAGCATAGACACTCGTGTGTCAGGCAGTGATGTACCAGATTATAACTGATTCCTAAATTTCATATGAAAGGACGGTGCTTCTGTGTCCTTGATAAACGCAAGAAACCAAAAGCTGAATTGCAGCTGAGAACTTCAATCTTCCATCAGTGTATTTGTGCTTATATATATATATAAAAGTAGCTTACATAACTGTTTACCAATACAATGAAGGCTGCAACAACTCCTTTGTAAGTTTGACTTTATGTTTACAGAGAGAAATTTGCGTCGACGTAGCGAGGAGATTACATTGTTTGACATGGGAGGAAGAGGATTACAGTAATCTGTTCTTGGTTTACAGCCTGATGTAGGAGAAAGATTATAGCATGCTTCTATAGGAACATGGAAATGATGGGAAAAGTCATCTGCAACATTTTGAATAATGACCTGGCATACACTATAATTTTGTGGCACTGCTGCTTTTGCCATGTAACCAAGTCCCTTGTGAGCCAGTGGGTAGACGTAGTTCTTAAAAGGGAAGAGAATTATCACTTATTTGTTTGTGAGTGTAGACAGTAGCAGTTTGAGTAAAATCAGGCATTCCAGTGGCATGAAGGAAAAGGCCTGGCTGTTTAATAGAAATGCACTTTTTGAATGAACTCACAAAGGCATCCTATTACTTGAATGTGTACATTCCTTGTTTTTCCTCCCCTTAAAGAAGTCAGTCAGGAAACAGGGACACATTAGCATTATAAACAGTATTGGCAAGGAAGGGAGAGGACTAGAATGATTTATTTTTAACTTTTTATTTAATGAAAAGCTGTGGATATCCTTTTTTCTTTTCTTGATATTTGGTGTTGTTTTACTGGGGGTTTCAAATGAAGAGTACAAGGTCTTTGATCAAAGGATCAGAAAAGGGTGTTTGGCTTTTAAGAAGGATGCTTTTTTTTTTTCCTTCATGGAAAGCTCCTTTGTGAGCTCTGATAGTGCAGCTTGTCAGTGATCTCTCAGACTTTGTTGCAGTTACATTAACAAAACCAGTACTAAGCTGAGAGTTTCCTCCAAACCTGCAGGACTGTTCCCTTGCAAGTGTCTGAGGTGACTTCTCTGAACAACAACTCCCTTCTTTCCTTGGCTCCCACCCAAAGACAGGGCAGGAATACCCTGATCCAGAGGGTGGCAGGTGAAGTTTCCTTGCCCTGCACACCTAAGTCACTTAAAATGTGACTGTTTACTACATAGAGTCAAAGCATGAATTTCCCTTATGTTAACTCTAGTGGGTTTGGGTTTGTTTGCTTTCTTCTTTCCTATCTGGAATGATCCTTGCAAGGTACTTCTGCAGAATTCAACAAAGGAGCAGGAGACCCAGCCAGCAGATCCCCGAGGTAGTGAATCAACTGACATGGAAGTTGTGTGGAGGTTTGCACTTGTCTTGAGCTGATGCTCCTTGCCTGCTGCTGTTTCAGCTCACTTTTGACTGGGCAGGGAGGGATTTCCTTTGGCTGAAGTTACCTGTGAGACTTGTCTTTCAGAAGATTGGTGGACAAAATTGTTATTGCAACGTATTTGTTGGGATCTGGTTTCTTCAGTGATCAGGCAACGTGGACATTGCTGCCTCTGCTTTTGGAGTTGGATAGAGAATCACTTCTAAAGCTAAATCCCTGGGTTTCTGGTATTGACTCCATAAATCATCAGAAAATTCTGCCATGTGAGTGATGTAATTTTTCTTGCATTTTTTTTTCTGTTTAATATTTATAAAAAAATATTTGGTACTGGAGAGAAGATGAAAGTAGGAGTGTTAGGGAGAAGCCAAAGAGACCATGACAGCAGGAATGAAAAACAGACTGTAACAACTGGTGGAACCGAATTGTGAATATTAAAGAATCTTGTTACCTTGGTAATTTAGAAACAGTGGGATGCAGTGCAGAGATGGGAATAAAAGTAGCTTGTAAATATGAACAGGTCAAGTCAAATCTGAAGCAAGTGAAACCTGTCCATAAATGCAATGTACCTCAGGAGACCCTTAAAAATCTCTTAAGAAAATGGTTAATAAAAATCCTAGGCAGCACAACTCCAGCACTGACATGATACATAACAAGTTTCCTTCCCGTAGCTACAATGCCATCTCTGCTGCAGAAGAGCTTGACAAACACGTCAAGTGCCTGGTGCTGCTGGGGGTGGGGGGATGTGGTGGCAAATGTTTGCCCATGGTGGACTTCCCTCTCATGTCAAGCTGAGGACAAGGACCTTTAAATATTCAGGTGTCACAGATGTAAGGTTTGCTGTTGGGTTCCTTTAATAGGTATTTATTAGATCTTTGCTATTTCAGTATACAGACAGAATTCTTCCTATTTTCCCCCTTTCTTCATTTGCCACATTGCTTCTTTACTTCTCATGCCTCCTCAGTATCTTGCAGCAGAGATAAATTAGTATCTTGCTCTCCAGTGAAAATTTAGTTAGTTCAGAACACTTAAGGGAGTGAGAGCCTTAATATTATCCTGGAGCTGAAGTCTTCCTTAGAAAAATCATTTATGGCTTAGAAAATTGTAGGTCAATTGCATTCGGTAAATTAGACTGTTTTACAATGATTCTTACCTGGCAAAAATACCACCAACAGAGAATGCAGTCAGAGGTGTTTTTCTTTCTCTGTTCTGATTTTCCTGTCATCTTGTGTTCCGCTTCTGTCAGGAATAAACTGATTCTGTGACTGAGCCATTTTAGTAGCAGTAGTAATAAATTCTCACTAGAATTAGGGACATTTTGTGGAAGTTTCACTAGGGAATGTAAATGTGACTTTTTCCTCGAATGATGTTTGTCTGAGGGTTTTTAAGAATTTCTGAGACTGCCTTTTGCTTCCAGTTGTTACAACCTCTTTCAGAACACAAACCAGACACCTTTGAACTGTAGATTCTGGGCTGCAGGAATGTTCCTGTCACTGCAATGTCACAGCTTGAATCAGCACAGGCAGCAGTGAGACAGCTGCTGCTTCTTTTGTGTCTTACCCAAGCCAAGCCAACTCCTAAACTTTCCTTGGGGTGCAGTGGAAAGAAGTGGAGTTTCTTTTAATTTGTTTGAAAGAGGATGCTATTTTTATAAATGATCCTAAAAATATTCTCTGAAATACATTTCTTCAACTTTGCAGAACTTTGAGATGGAAATGTTTTAATCAAGTCCCTGTGGAAAGGCTGTTTCCTCTACTGAAGAGGATGGGAAGATCAGTGTCCCATTTCCATTCTTACAGCCAAAAGACACTGAGTTGATGAAAATTGCCTTGTACACCCCACTAAAGCTGAAGAAAAGCAGTGTCTCCTTTTAATTTGGAGATGCTACATCCCTAGAGATTTTTAAACACAAATTGGATGTGGCACTGAGTGCCATGATCTGGTAAATGGACTGGAGTTGGACCAAGGGTTGGACTTGATGATCTCTGAGGTCTTTTCCAACCCAATCGATTCTATGATACATCATCTATGAGGGACAAAGGGTAGTCTTGAAAGCTCTGATTGCAAAATTTGTGACTTGCAGAGTTGCATTCATGTTTACTTTTGCCCCTCAAAATCCAAAGAAAAATAAGAGAAAGGTGCCCCGAAGGCACAAGTTAAGAGCTGCAAAACATCACCTATAATTTAAGTCATTAATAGGCTGTATTATGCTGTAATTATTTATTGATTTTTATATAGTATGACCATTATGCACAGTGCTCACTGAACTGATGCAGTAGTCAGCAAATTTTAAAGTCCTCTTATCTGACCTATTTTTATCAGCTTAATCCAGTTGTTAAACAACAATAAGATTCTAAATTTTCATAAACAAAAATGAAAGGAAGAGGAGTGGGCAGAAACAATCAGCAGAACATGTTGCTGTTTTTCCCCTTGCACTCTGAACAACCATGTGTGAGCCAAGCCCTACCAAAAAGCTTCTGTAATATTTTTGTTCCTTCACAATTGCTTCAAATTCCCGATAGCCCATCCAATCTTCCATTCTAGCCCACAGAATGGCCATTACCAGATGCATCAGAGGACAATTCAAAATCTGTGATGGAGATAATCAGTTCAAGGCAGCTTTTCTTCTTGTTCAAAGGCTGCTAGCACTGGGAAGCAGAATTTATTTTTTAATCCCACAGGCTGAATAGGAAGTTAAGGCTGGAAAGGGAGGAAGAGCAGCTTTACCTACTAGTCTGTGGGGCACATAGTTTACCACTGGTGAACTGCCTGATGTTAACCATTTGAGTCCTACCCTAAGATTTACACCTATTCTTGCTTCATATCCCACTTCTGCCATGACATCCAAAATAACCCCAAAAAACTTGGAGAAATATTTGAAGAACTGTCATTACACCCCACACTTGTTATTATTTATTTTTAATTTTGAAGGTGTTTTTCCCTTTTTGTTTGGAGGAGGCTAGCACAACAATTTATTCTCCACTGAGCAGGACATTTTGCAGCACTTCTTGTGTGGCATGCACACAGTTGTGCAGAATAACTTTAGGAATTGCTCTCTTTTGGAAATCTTAGATACCAAACCCACATTTGCTTATTAACCTAAAACAATGCTGGGGAAAACTATGAGGTAGGATTTAATGCTTATGTAAATTAAAACCTGTTAATAAAACTGACAAATTCCCATCACCATAACTTGAGGTGGGGCAATTATCCTTTGTGGAGTTTCAGTAGCCCTTGCTTTATCAACCCCACAAGCCTCTTGACAGAGCACGTGGTTTTATAGAAATAAAACTTGCTCTGCCCTGTCTCTGTTGCTTCAATGGTCTTCAATCAAGTAGATGAATGGGCTTGAGAAACATGTAGGTCTTAGACTTGTGAACTTGTTTTGCTTTTTCTTTGGTGTAATAGTCACAGAATATGCTCAGTTGGAAGGGACCCACAAGGATGATTTTGCCCAGCTTATCTCTGCACAGGACCATTTGCAAGAGTCACACCATGTACCTGAGTGTGTTGTCCAAATGCTTCTTGAGCTCTGTCAGGCTTGATACTGTGACCACTGTCCTGGGAGCCTGTTCCAGCAGCCAATCACTCTCTAGGTGAAAACCTTTTTCTAATATCCAACCTAAATGTCCCCTGACAAAACTTCAGGCCATTTCCTCAGGTCCTGTCACTGGTCACTACAGAGAAGAGATCAGCACTGTGACTGAAGACACCCTATTGCTCTCTGAAGAGCCTTCACAGCAATACAGCCCAAGATTGTTGGCTGTGTGACTTCTAATGTAACTGTTATACATACTGACTTTTGATGCATGTCTGGAAACAATTGCAGGGGATCCCTTTGGGGATCAAAGAAACCTCAAAATCAAAGCAGAGGAGTAAGGTGCTGTCAGGGCAGAGGTCAAAGCCCCTCCTCTTTCCTTCTTCCAGGTATATAGGATAAATAGGCATTCTCCTTCATCCTTTGGAAACTCTCTTTCCTAGGCAAACAATGCAGCAGTATACTTGAGGGGTTTTACCTCCAGAAGCTGTCATTGAAGACAAATCTACAGGCTATGAATGAGATCACAGGATCAGGTGTCCAGTGTCCTTGGCAAATGACAAATATTTTTTGCTGAGAGGGAGGTGGAGGAGGACAGGGATTACCAGAAAGCATATTTTTATGGTGACTGAAGTAATGAACTCAAATGAAAGGAATAAAATAGAGGTTTAGAGTGGAAGTGCTATTTCTGTTTTAACTATGGTGTTGCTACTGCAAAGCTATAAATTAGAACAAGGTAGTTAGGCAGGATGAAATAAAGGAAGAAAGGTGAGAGTCCTTAGTAAGAGGAATCTCAGAGGAGCCCCACCCCTGGTAATTGAAGTACATCCCACATTGGCATTGTCTCAAGTCTGCTCTCAGCTGGTAATTAACGGGGTTGGCAGAAAGATACAAGGACCAACTTGCACAGGAGGGGACGTGCTTTCCTTGCTCAGCAGGAAACTTGGTTTTGCAAGTGATTAAGAGCCTGGTTTTCCAGTCTTGGTCTGGAGATTTGTAGCTGATTCCTATGGCATGTTTTTCTGATAGTGATACTTAGACAAATCCATAGTCAGCATACAGTCTCATCTCCAATAAATGCTTCTCATGGGTGGCTTTCGGTTGTTTGTTTGGCTTTCGGTTGTTTGTTTGGCTTTCGGTTGTTTGTTTGGCTTTCGGTTGTTTGTTTGGCTTTCGGTTGTTTGTTTGGCTTTCGGTTGTTTGTTTGGCTTTCGGTTGTTTGTTTGGCTTTCGGTTGTTTGTTTGGCTTTCGGTTGTTTGTTTGGCTTTCGGTTGTTTGTTTGGCTTTCGGTTGTTTGTTTGGCTTTCGGTTGTTTGTTTGGCTTTCGGTTGTTTGTTTGGCTTTCGGTTGTTTGTTTGGCTTTCGGTTGTTTGTTTGGCTTTCGGTTGTTTGTTTGGCTTTCGGTTGTTTGTTTGGCTTTCGGTTGTTTGTTTGGCTTTCGGTTGTTTGTTTGGCTTTCGGTTGTTTGTTTGGCTTTCGGTTGTTTGTTTGGCTTTCGGTTGTTTGTTTGGCTTTCGGTTGTTTGTTTGGCTTTCGGTTGTTTGTTTGGCTTTCGGTTGTTTGTTTGGCTTTCGGTTGTTTGTTTGGCTTTCGGTTGTTTGTTTGGCTTTCGGTTGTTTGTTTGGCTTTCGGTTGTTTGTTTGGCTTTCGGTTGTTTGTTTGGCTTTCGGTTGTTTGTTTGGCTTTCGGTTGTTTGTTTGGCTTTCGGTTGTTTGTTTGGCTTTCGGTTGTTTGTTTGGCTTTCGGTTGTTTGTTTGGCTTTCGGTTGTTTTTGTTTTTTACTTTCCTCTACTCCAGGCCTCTATACCATCTTTGTGACCCAAAGTAGCTGAGACCTTGAAATTCTACCATCTTGCTCTGACCAGGCAGGGATAAGTCTAATCAATCTTATCTTTTCCCTTCTGCTTTATTTTCTTGTGGATAGAGACTCCTTTTCAAGAATTCATGGAAGGCTGGCAGATGGGAAAAACACAGAAACTGTTCTTCAAAGGCTCAAAACCAGAAAAAAATATTAATGTGGGTCAAATGGTAGTTAATGGCTTATAGACAAAGAATAAAAGTTAGGCAAATGCCACCGAACGCAGAGACAATCCATTTCTTTTGATTTAGAGTTGCAGCTCCGCAGTTCATTACCTCTGCTTCCTTCCTAGTGCTCACAAGTGCCTGTTGTGGTCAAGAGGGTACCGATAAGCATTAAAAAGGTGAGTTAAGGAGCTGCTAAATCCCAGAAAGTAATGCACTTGTTAGTTTAGAACTCGCTCTGCTCTAATATGCAAAAAAATGCTTTATTTTCTTCTCTAGAAACCACCTTTCATTTCTAAGTACCCTTCTGTGTTTCAATTGCCTTGGAGCCTACGGGCCAGGTTTCCAGCTTGTGTGCATTCATGAAAGTCTTTTAAATGAGACCACTATGCCAATTTACACTTGAGAGAAGGGGTTTCTGTATATAAAATACCAGCTGTATATTGTCTTAAACTGCCTTGTGTCTAATACCTGATGAATGAAAGTGGAACAGTGATAGCCAATAATATCTGAATACCTGTAATGCTGTGAGCAAAAACCAGTGAGTGAAAATTGGTCTATTTTTGGATGTTTTGTTGGGTAGCTCAAAACCTGATGCATAAAAGGATTAATGTCTGTAGACCTGCTTCCTTCCTGTGGCAAAACAGAAATACTTTTATAGTTCTAATGTCATAAATGAAACGTGCTGCTTGAGTTTTAGACGTTCGTGTCACAGAAAGCTGATGTCATGTAAATGAATGCTCCTGTAGAATTGATTTCAAGTAACTGCCTACAGGTGTGTTCATTCTGAAAAATGCTGAGTCACTGAGCAGAGGTCTCAACTTTTTGAAGGCATAATGAGGGGACTCTGTGAGTTTCTGGTTAGAATTTGTCATCTGCTGCTGCTGCTTGATTCAGGTAGGATGTCTCCAAATGGCTTATAGTGACCTCATAATACAGTACTTATTTTACTTCCGTCGGAAGGGTTAGAGCCCTGTTCCAAATCAGATAACCAAGTATCAGTTCTCAACACAGCTTGAGCTCTACTTTCTTTTCAAGTTACTAAATGGAGTGTCACAAAGTAAGTGTCTGTAATTTCAGTTAGACTTCTTTTCCCCTTTCCTCACCCCAGCCTGGTGTAATGCTCTTGTCTGGTAATTGTGCAATTATGGCCTGAGATTTATGAACCTGACTCCTAATAGCTATTCAGCTTTAACCTGCAACACAATGCGATGAAGCAATAAGAAGGGAACATTCCTTGTGTTGAGAGGACATTTTTCAAAGCAGAACTTTTGTTCTTGAACTTGAGTAGGACAGAGTTCTCTCCCCAAAATATGCACAGAGGTTATAGGTATCAATGACTTTGATCTCTCTTTGCAGATCTACTCCATGGCAACATTTTCCATGTATTTACTCAGCATAGGGCTCAAGACTATCCATCTGTTGTCATGCCAATACACTTGCCTGAAGCAGAGGTTGCCTAGAAGGCCCACACACAGCAGCAGCAGGGCCTCACTCCTGCCTTTCCCAGAGCTAATGGGATCACAGCCTGGGATCACAAGGTTACAGTAAATCAATAGTCACAAATCTGCACTCATAAATCTCTGTGCAGAAAAGAACTACATAAGGGCCTCTGTGCAGGGTCTTATAGATAGATCTCATTCATAAAAGATTTTGACTTCTTACTGTGGTACAGATATTTGCTTTGACAGAATATCAATGTTATGGTGAGCAGCCCTTATCAAGCTGTTTGTGCAGAGCTTTCTGGGAATAACATGTGCACCTGCCTGTCATTGCCACAACTTATCCTCCCACCGGCTCCCTTCAATTTAGTCTTTGTATCAGTTCTCATACAGTAAAGCTGAAGGGAGTGGGAGGGAACACCCCATCTATCATTGCAGTGGGAAGAATTACTGGGAAAAGTGCAATAGTTTCATTTGCCTGGTCTCCCTTGAAGAATTTGGATGGTAATGTGTGTATTTTTTCAAGGGATAAAGATCTAAAGTGTGGGTGTTTTCTGTGGAATCTCATCTTTTATGGCAGGGGGAGCAATTTTTAGAGGGACAACTGAAACCTGAATTAGGTTCACTCTTAAAATTAAGCAAGTATCTTGTGTTCAGGTGTTAGGTGCATCTTCACATTCCATCTGCTCCTCTTAACTGTTCTTGTAGAGGAATTTCCATGTAATTCAGAGACTATTCTCAAATTATTAAGCTTGAATCTTGTCCAAATTATTCTTGGATTCTGGAAAGCAAGCAGACAATGTTTCTTCCATGGTTGCTCTAAGTCTGGTCAAAATCTTTTCTCACTGTATTGCAATACCAGGTTTATTTCAGTGGGAGGCCCTTGGTTGGTCCAGTTCTCTGCGTGGCAGATGGACAGAAATAGCAGGTGCACTTCCTCTGCCCTGTGTCAAAGTGCCTCCTGTACTCCAGGCATACTCTTTGTGGAGATGTAGCTCATCTCTGAGGGCAGGGATAACAAACCTGGTGTGACCAAGTACAGGTCAGTGCTACTTGGGGCACTGCTGTAACAGCTTGCTGGAGCACATTGCAATAGATCATCCTTTCCTGTCTGCTCTATTTTTCTTGAGGAAATAAATCACTAGGTTGTAGGTAAGAAGCCATGTGGCTTTGACACATTCACTTCTCTTTTCTTCTTAAAGGAAAAAGGACTGTGCTTATGAAGAGATGGCACAATGCCATGCCCTTGATTCGTTATTGAATATGAAAGTGATTTAAAATAGGATAAAAGATATAATTAGAGTGTTTAACCCACAGTGCAAAACTTAATGTGTTCTAAAACTGGACTGTATGCAGGGCATGTGCTTCAGTACATGCCACTGTTCAGTTTTTAGCCCTTCTCCCAGGTCCCTTTACAATGCACTTGCTTGAACGTGCATGAAAAAGTAAACATTTTTAACTTTTTGCTCAGGGGACAAAATCCAGTCAGTCACAGCATAAGAAACTTTAGTTTCTTTGGAAGCTTTTGTGTGAGTGTGACCTTTGGACTTTCAGAAGTTTATCTCCCACTGTGATTTCACAACTTAGTTCCTGGCCTGGATTTCTCCAAGGAGCTGAGACCATCTGGGAACCTCAGTTCCAGTAGCTGGTGAGCACTAGATGACAAAAGCCAAAACTTCTAAAACACTTGGCACTGTGGTCAAAACTGTACTGATAAGCTGATGCACAGAGAGGGAATGAGAAAATAGTTGATTATCACTGGTGTTAACAAGATTCCTGATAAATGCAAGGTTTCTTTATGATTGGAAATGCAACCTCAGGAGTCTCAAATGTAGAAGTGTTTTTAACCCCTCTATTGAAAGGACTTTTACAACATGAGGAAGGTATCTGTTTACTGCTAATTTTCTGAATTCAATCAGCCTCTTGGCCATTCTTTCATCACTTCAGATTTGTCATGTTTCCATGTTGCAGACACGACTCAGAGTCCTGTTCTGTTCTCAAACTGAGCGTTGCATTCAAAAGTTATAACACACTATAAACAACAGGTTTCTATGATTAATTTTTTGGTTTTGGTTGCGCATTTTTCCCCCCAAACTCATACAGGAGTTGTGTTCTTATACCGCAATAATTCAAGTGACCTTCACCTGAGCAGGATCCTTGCTGCCAGAATACTGCTTACGGATGGTGTTATTGCTTGAGTTAGTGTAGCTTCTCTTGAATATTTTTGTTTTGTCAGTTTAAATCAGGTTATTTACAAACATAGAAATCTCTTGTTGTTCCCTTTTTTTGGCCTAAAATGCTTTTTGAAACAGAACTTGGTTTTTAACCTAGAGATGCTAATTGTTTTTTTTTTCCACGTGTTCCTTTTGGCACATAAAGAGTCTGCCTTCGATGGCTTAAGAGAAGCTGGAGGTCTTGTGCTATGAAGTTTCTGATTACTCTGCCTAGTTTAATCATGAGCTCATGGCAACCACTACAAATAACTAAGTGGAGGTGAATTAAGGGTAAGAATTAAAGATGCTTAGCACTGCAGTGACATCTCTGAATGATTTGACTCCCAGCTAAGCCAACAGCCTTGATTTTAGTATGTGAATTAGAGCATGTCCATGTAGTCAGGTGCAGAGTCATGTTTCAGAAGGAAGAGCAATTGAGTAGGTATAAATAGTGCTTTGTTTCAACATGCAAAGGTAAATCCGTGTCATTCAGCTTTTTCTTTTTTTTTTTTAGATGGACTGTTCTCTGTGACTTCTGTTTTACTTTAACTGCAAAACCCAGCAGATTTATGTCGCACTTCTCATTTCAGCTTTACTTTTCTATTTAGCTATGGTTTGTTTGTGAGATTTTACTACACCATGGCTTGGGCTATGGAGTTAAATTACTTTACCTCTGTTTCTATCATCGTGCCAGTGCCAATGACTTGGAATCTGCACTAACTTCTGGGATTACTGTTTCTGCCAGCTGACAATTTGTCTCTATTCACCTTTTCAATTACACTTAGAACAGGTAAATAAAAAAGCAGGAAGTGTGAAACAGTTAAAATCAAGCTTCAAGAAGTACACCAGGGTGGAGGAGAGAAAAGCTGGTTGTGTTCAGATGCTTGAGGCAGTGGAAGTTTTATGTTGGTGTGTCTGCCTAGTGCAATATTTGAAACAGTGCTCTGTGTTACCTTAGATCCTTCTTATGCTATTTATAACACAAAGAGAACTCTATTTTATATCTATTTCTGTCTTTACATTTAGATTTTACTGTTCCTTGTTACTTCAGCATTAATGGGAATAATGTGTATTTTAAAGACTAAAAAAGCCAAGACATTTCACTAGGCAGATAAATACCTTTTATTATTAAAGATATGCTAGTCAATAAGTAAATGAATGTCTTTGCAAGATTTAATTTATTAATGGACAGACCTATGAAATCAATCAGCTAAAGAGCTAGTGACAGACATCGGGTCATAAACATTCATTTTGAGTTGGTTGACTCATGCTTGAAAATGTTGCAGCTTTACTTGGGACAGTATTTTTTAGTCAAGAATATCATACAATAAAATAGAATTATTTTTTTTGAAAATTTGCCATACCTTGATTAGTTTTGGGAAATAGTTGTTTTATGATTTTCTGGTACTGGGAGTCCCTCCATATAGCCACAAGCTGGCCCACTCTGTGAGTTATCCTGTAGCCATCAGAAATATGTCCAGATTCTTTGCAAACTGCTGACTCTGTGTTTTGTTTTATCCTTTTCATTGTTTTCTCTGAACTCCTGAGTCATTGCTAGCTTTCAAGTTATACTCTTTAAAATCAGTGCACTAATGAGGAAGCTTCATGGAGCTTCACTGCTATAGCCTGGAAATGTAACAGAGTTCAGACACAAACTGGGGCATGTGGCATAAACTCATGGGTGAAGTTTAATCTGTATTATGAGGCCGGTTTCATGGCATCATTTTCCATCAGTATTAAAGGCAAGCTAAGTCTTATGTAACATTTCTTTGACGAACCAAATTGGTTTTGAAAAGTTTTCAAATGCTTTCTTGGAAATGGACAGGTTTTCCTATCAGAAAACAGTAGTTTTCTGTTAGTCCTATGAGATTTCCTGGAGTCAGAGAATTTCTGTCTGTATCTGGTTATATATATGTGTATGTATATATGTATATACACACACATACACACTCTTCCAGCTTTCCCTAATACAGGAAATGTGTAGACCAGCTTTTTGAATTATTGTGTTCCAGATGTCTTAGCCTACGACTTTCCAAATTATGTTTTACTGGTAATTTCTACTCTTGTTTCTAATCCCTCTAATCTGGAGATTTCATTACCATGCTGTTTACTTTCTTCCTGATCATTATTAGAAGTATTAAATCAGGCTAACAATGATGCCTCCAAAGCTCAGTCTCTTGTCATTTAATATTATATTTTGTTTGCACTACTTAAGCTATCTTGTAATTTGTAGGGTAGCCCTTAACTCCAACCTGACAAGAATTAATTGAGAGGAAATTCATGCAACACAGTTTTGAATCTCTAAAAGCCATATATTTTAAATCTGCTGAGGGCCTCCATCTACTAATCTTGTTTTGTCAATAAAAATATTAATGCAATCAGCTCAGCTCAAGGAATCTGCCTGTTGCAAGCTCGTTCTCCTTCTAAAATTCGAGAGTTGTGGATGCTACTGGTTGCAAGATGTTTGTATCTGTTTGTGGCAGTCTGCTCAAATTGAAGTGGAGCTGCATCTCAGTGGTTTCATAACAGAGTTCTGATCTCAAAAAAAATGTATGATGCACTACAATTATTAGCTGTGCCAGCACATAAAATAGAATATTGGCAGGTCTCTGGTCTTGTCTGTAAAATTACATGAAGAGAATAGAACTTTCCATAAGGAATATAGGAATTTGAATGTCTTCACTTCTGGTGAAACACGAGAAACTTGGTCTCATAATACTCTTTCCAAAAGAGCAGATTAATTTCAACAATAGTTGCAGGTGGACAAGAAAATTGTGAATTGTGAGATGCTTGAAAACTCTTGCAGAAAGGTCATAGCAAAAACTTTATTCCTGCTTGTGTGGACTGACCCCCACCCCCTGCTCCCTGTTGTGTTTGCCAGAACTATTTGTGCCACTGGCTGTTACTGGTCTGTGAAGATCCAGCTTGCAGAAACCTGGTTTTTATTTTTGTGGCCTCTTGCTGATGGCCCAAGGGGTTATTTATTCTCTGTTCATGCAGTGAATGGCTTGTATCCTTTGGCTTCTTCAATAGGAGCTGAATTTCAGAACCAGTCTATGTGAACATACTGATTGGCAATTCAGTTTTTCCTGCCTGCTTGCTTAAGACATCACAGTGGTAGAGCTGCCTGTTCCTGAGAAAAATGCTGCAAAGAAACATGATTTTTTTTTTTTCACTGTAGTGAGCTGATTTTTGAATTCTCAGTAAAATATGAAAAAGCATCTCAATTCTGCCTGGCTTTACTTTCCACTGAAAAACATTAGCATTGCTGTAAGGCTGCATTTCTCAGGGTATGGATTTCATCAGCAATATCCATCACAGGTCAGGAGCAAATGTTCTCTTGTCTTTGTTTTCCAATCAGATTATAGTGAATTAGTGGGGAGGTTTGCCTCCTTTTCCAAAACTGAATGCCTTTGGTTATGTTGGATCAGTTGAGACCTGGAAGCAGCCAGTCAGGACAAGACAAAATTACTATATCCTTTGTTAGAGTCACTTAATTTCTGTTACTCGCTTCAGAGGCCTATTGATCTTCTCGCCATCACAGCATCTATTGCTGAACTGGAGGGGGAATCTGTTCTGTAGTAGCACATGAAAGTTCCATGTTGAAAGCTATGGAAGTCGTAAGACTTTGAGAGACTGATGAGAATATAATATAAGGTAAACTTCCAAAGGGTTTGGCCAAAAGAGATGGATTATGCTTTCCAGAGCTTTCCATAATGCCAGTTTCAGGGCTCCCTTTCTGGATTAACTGGTGCTTAAGAAAGTTTAGAGGAAAAAGTAGGAAAAGGAAGGGAAGTAGTGCTCCAGTCTATTGACTCTCTTTGCAAATTACAACCAAAACCTCATCAGCGGTGCAATTCATCCTAAACATTTTCTATTCTTCCTTTGCTTTTCACTGACTGTGTTTGGGCATTTCATCTTGTTTAGTGGTTTTAGCTTCAGTTATTTTCTTTAGTAAATTTGGAGAAGAGGCAAATTTTTTGAATACTCAGTGTTGCCCCACTGCAAAATTAAGATGAGGTGCTTTTTGTTCGTATCGTTGTAAACTGGTTTAATTAGAGCTTATTGGTGCTACTTAGAGAAAATCTGGCTTTATTAAAGTTAGTAGAGACAATAATGTGCAGTCACTGACCTTTGGGGATAGCAGCTATTTCAGAAGAGTAGAGATTGATTTTTGAAGAACTTCTGAAGTTCTATAGTACAAACATTTGTTTGAGGCTATACATCTGCTGCTTTTGCTCCTGGTTTTGTTAACATAATTAAAACTGTGCTCAAATAAAGAAATCTGTTTCTCTAGCTGGTATTGTAGCATATCCCTAAATTCTTCTGTACAGGAAAGGAATGGCAATGCATGCTTGCATTATTTTAGAAGCACTGTGCAAGGTTTTTTAAATTTTCCCTTTCCTGAGATTGCTTACTAGGTATCTTTTCCCAAGTTTCTTTTACACTTGGTTTATTTGCAGCTTTTAAAGTATAGATATTGGTGTTCTCAAGAATGCAAAAAATATGGGAAAGAAAAAATTACTATGGTGCCTAACATTTACTAGTATACTTCTCACAGTCCTCAGGGGATGTGCTTTAAAAAAATTCTTTTTTATTTATTTTTTTTTAGATGAGAAGAAAGCAGTGTATGGAAGAGTCAATCAGACTGACTGACTTCAGCTCAAACAAGGTACTGCTTTGTGACTTATCTGAGTTAAAGCCATAAGAGAAATCCATTTTTGAAGATAAAACACTTTGTTACAGTTTTTGATATGCTACCAGATTTTGAGTGTTTGAAAATGTTCATATTTTTTCTGTACCCTTTTGCTGTTCCAAATGAATTCAGCGAGACTTCTTTGTTAAATTTTTGTACTGTGAAGATGTCTGGCTGAAAGGTAAGCATTCCACTAATGAACACAAAAAAGCAGATTGTAAATATTTCCAAAAAGCACAGGATGCAAATGTTCCTACAAACATCGATGTTCTACCATGTGTGGGATAACAGATAAAATACTGCTTTGTCATGTTACAAATAATAACATCAAAATGCCCCAGAATCACTGCAATCCAAAGGAAAACCAAACATATTCTTTCTCTCAGGGAGAATTATATCAATGTTAGATTTAACTAATTTACCTTTATTCATCCTTGCTGATATAAATGCTAATATGACCTGGATAATTTGTTATAAGGTGTGTTTTTCTGAATCCTGCTTTAGCTTACTGAATTAAAATATAGCAAGAGGAGGCAGAATGCTGATGACTTGCTAAAACCACAAGATAGCCTTTAAAATATGCTGTGTTCAGACTCCCTCTGCCTGGCTTTGTCCATATTCATTCTCAAAACTTCCCTACCTGTATTTGTTTCTGAGTTCCAGATAACACTGACTTAATTCAGCCTTCTCAACCTTTAAATTTTATTTCTCTCCAATTCTTCCAAACCCTAGAATGGCTAAATGTCTGCATCTTTTGTCAGTTTGGGATTTTTTTCACCTGTTTCTGGACAGTACTGACTTAGAGTGGGTGTTAGTTTATACAGACCTTGTCTGCAGGTAGGCAGAGGAAAGACTGCAGTTCTGTGTCAGTGGGTATTGAGGGAAGCTTAATTTAATTCACTCTCTTGTGTTCAGAACAAGTACAGTTCTGGGAGTTGTAAATGAAAAGATAAAAATTGTGGTTGATATTCCTTTACAATCTTTTCCAAAACTGTAATGCAAATCTGTAGACACAGTTTAGAGGAACATCCAGTGGATATATTTCCTTATTCCATCATTCATCTATTCATCCGTTTCACAAGAGTCTTTTTTTTTTTTTTAGTGCCAAAGGCCTCCCCATTCTTTACTACAAAATAGAATGTTAAGATAAATTTTTAAAAACATTATGGGAAACTGTGTCTTCCAGTTTTTTTGGCCTTTTTTTTCCAGGTAAGTGAAAAATGGCCTTTACGAGACATTGCTTTGCCTCTTTTTTTTTTTTAATTTTAGCCTTGTTTTCTTTTGACTTGATACATGCTGCTTCTTCATAGACACAATTTTTATATATATGTTTTAGCAGGTCATGATATGGCTCCTATCATATTAACAGAGTAAATGGAAAAACAGCTTATAAGATACATGCAAAAATATTGTTTACATAAATAGCTGCAGAAAATGCTGGCAAATGCTGGGGAGGAGAGAGCAGTAACACTGTAAGATATGTCTGTGCCCTTATAGATTATCTGATTGAGACATTTGAGTGTAAGAACAGAAGAATGTGTAAAGTCAACCTAAAAGTCCAGCTAGATTAGGATCCTTTTTTCCCAAAGGGAAAACAACATCACCAGTGTCAAATGAGTGTAAGAACAGAGCAAATCATTAGTAGTGGTGTCCAAGGATGCTCAGCCAGACTCAACCAACTTTCAAAATAGTGACTTCAAAAGTTCTCAGTGGGATTTTCATCCGTGAATTTCTACTTGGCTGTGTAAATATGCAATTTTAAATTATTAAAGGCTTATGAGATGTGTTGGAGCATATGCACATTTGGAAGTGATAGGAGTAATTCATTGCAATGTACATATTTTGTCATGATCTTTCCAAAATTTCTTCTTATAATTAATTCCTGCATTTATACTTAGGAGTGACAAATGGGCAGATGATTAACAAAATCATTTAAGACTTTAATACCCCAGGTCAGAAGTTTGCTGTAATTTTCCTAGACTTGCTATTTTTTTCATGTTTTTCACATATTCTCAGATCATGAAAGTCATGCATGGATATTTTTTTTTGTGTGGACCATGTCATATGATGCTAATTAGAATGAGCACATACAGCAAGCAGGGTAATTCAGCTTGTATGTACAGTTAGAAAACAGATTTTTAAGCAAATGTCTGCATTTTTGGCATGGAAAACACGGGGACATATGGCCATGTCACTGAATGTAAAAGAGCTAATTTAGTTTGTAACTTTTCTGACTGTGTCTTAGAATTAAGGTGAGAAATAAGCACAGAATGGTATATATTAAGGTCATAAATGATTACTGTGGTTATTTAGCCTGACCTTAGTGAGCCCTTGAACTCACCTGCATTCTGGCTTTCGATCCAACACCTTTGTTGAGTTAGTCTAGGTATTGTGTTTAAACCTATTCATTGTGTTTTCAAAGTGTGAAGAGATGGAGAATCCTGGGTAAGCTATTAATGCATCTTACCTTAGCAAAGGTATTTCTTATTACTTACGTGAATATGCCTACACTCGGGTTCAACTATTGCTGCCTTGTCCTCTCTTTAATTGCCACATTGAAAGCCTTTACCATCAAATTCTGCTCTCTCGGCAGTTCCCTGTTACACCATGATGGAGTTCTTCTCTAGTCACACTTCTAAGATAACTTAAGATCCTGAATTAAAAATGCAAAAAGTTAGTTTTCTTGCTGTTTTCTAAGTATTTCAGCTTTTCCCACATTCTTATTAAAAGCTGGGTATCAGAATTGTAGGTAGCATTCCAGAAAGGCTTTTTCTGTAGACAAGTGCAAAATTGAAATGCCTCTTTACTTCTTAGTGTTTCTCTGCTTTAGTGTGCAGCTTTTTCAAGCTGTCAGTCTCTTCCATTTCCAAACGTCTGATACATGCAAATGGCTATGAAAATTCTGCCTCCAGCTGCACCTTTGCTGCTAAAGGAAGATAGGCACAATTGATTGCTGTTATCAGAAACTTCAAGACATTGGAAGCCTGTACCAACATCTGAGGTATTTAAAGATTTCCTGTCTCTGTGGTTTTGGTCTCAGGTCTACAACAGTATTTGGAAAGATACAATCTTGCTAGACTGCTTTGAAAGCAGGCAGAGAGGGAACTCAAACGAGGAAAATGTCAGAAACGTTGGTAGCAGGGATGTGAGTGTCATACGGTGCTTAAAGTTTGGCAAAACATGATGGAGACAGTGATACCATCTCTTTTCTCTGTCTCCATTTGATTGCATCCTCTTGGGCTCAGTGAAAGCTTGATATAGTGGTGGACTTGGAGACAGCACTAGATGGTAAATTAGTAGCTTTGATGGTAAATTTCTCTCCTTTCAATCCAGATCTTCTCTGGTTTAGTGTCAAATGCAAAGCCAGGGGGAAGGGATGAAAAATCCCGCTTCCTCTGTATTTTGTTCACAAGTTAAACTTCATCTCTTCCCTCCTTATGTTTCTGTATTGACTTGTTTCCCTGTCCCCTGTCATTTGTTGTTCAGAGACTGACTGACTGGAGTGCAGGACTGAAGGCAGCTGTTAAGGGACAGGACTCGTTCAAACTCTGCACTGTAAGACCTCTTCCCTTGACAACTGTGCTATACAACAGATAGCAGTGGTTGCTAGCACACTGATTTATGAGGAACTGGGGCTCTGCATGGCAGGCCATGTGGTTACTCTGGTAGTTATTTTTCTGACTCTCATCTTGAGCCAAAGAGCTGCCTTTTCACAGATAGTTTTCTACTCAGTGTGTTCCATAGTGTTTCATTTGTTACCTTGGCTGTGTTTAGCCATGTATTGTCCTAAGTTCTGCTGTGATTTTTTTATCCATGGCACTTCATTGTTTACCACTCCAATTTTTTAGTCACCTTCAGCCTTCCTGGTAGCAACTTTACAGATTGCATTTTATCCAAGTATTGACAAAAATTTTCAAATAATAATTGTATATTAAGCTATCTTTTTAGCGTTCACACATGAAACTCAGTCTCTTAACAATACTCATTTAACAGTTAAAATTTTGAGACCTCTATAATTGGATGGATGTTAATTGTTTTATTTTCTGCCACATACTCCTTGGTACAATCTTGCTTTCTGACTATATTCAACTACTGTTACAGGCCACAGTAAAGTTTAGATTTGGTACAGCAAAAAGAAAGTAGACTTAAGTCAAGGCTTCTGAATACCCTCAATCATAAGGAAAGTGTAAGTGGCTAGAACTGTTGTTTCACTTAAATGACAAACCCAAGAAACTGTAATAAATACAGATTAACTAAACAAAATCAAATTCAGGATGCTTCTGTTGAAGAGCAAATCTGCTGTCATAAAAATTTCTATGAAGTTAACTAATTTCCATAAGCAGGTTTTCTATTGGATAATGATTTACTCATCCAATGTTTCTCCAGAGATCTTAGCTCACTGCAAGAGCAGATATCTTAAAGAAAAATAAACCCTGGTTTTTTTAAAAATTTCTGCAGAAAGAGGTGATATTGTTCTCTAAAGCTGTTATGAGAATATAAGTTTTGTATCTATTAAACTCTTGTTTCAGCAAGAAATTAGGGGTATGTTTCACCCTCCTATTTATTAAAACCTTGTCATTTACTGTGCAAACCCAATAACTCTTCCATGCAATCTCCAGCGGCTGAGCCAGGCCTCTGGAATGTCATCAAGCAATTACACAGATCTTGAACTCTTGATCTTGGCTGTCATCTCTAAAAATAAGGATTGCTTGGGCACATTTTCATTTTGCAGGCCTGGCTCTCCTGGTGTATGGCACCTCCCAGAGCCTCCTGTCTGCCTGTGTCACACCTGCACCTTCCTTGTGCTTTGCAGTAACAAGTGGGGCTGCTGGACACCCTGAAACCCATCATGTGTTCATGTCCTTCTGAGCTCTGTCCATTCATCTCTGTGGCTGGTGTGAGAAGGGCCTTTTAGATGCTCTGTAAAATCTCCAATTAAAATTGTAATTCTTGTAAGGCTATTAGACCCTAGAGCACTAAGTGGCTGCCTTGCTAATAAAGCACAAGCAATAGGTGGAGGATGATATGAGTGTCTGTGGTTGCCGAGTTGTGCAGTGTAACCTGCACTTCAGCTGAGGTAATTCTGTCAGTGAGCACTACAGCTGCTTATCAAAAAAATCCCATACTGCTGCAGATAATGTGACCATGGCATGAATATGGCAGAACATTGATAAAGTAGCTGAAACAAGACTTCAAATAAGACAAGCCTGAGGCTATACGTACTCTTCATTATGGTTCTCTTTCAAATTTGGTATTGCAAAAAGTTACTGCAAATACTTTCCAAAGTGAGGCCCTTGGGTAGTTGGCATCTGGCAGTGCAGCACTCCTACAACACAGTCCAGCTCCTTAATTATCACAGGATTGCTGTGTCTTAAATAAGTGTGTAATCTCTTTTTTTGGAATGTCATGTCCAGAAAATGTTTCATAACGAGACATTTGATTTCCATAGAATGTTTGGATGTCTTGTCAATGTAGTGATCTTGCAGTGAAGTGAATAATGAAGCTCACTGGGAGTGACTCCTAGAGGCAGCTTTTTATTCTAGGTAAGGGCAGAGAAACCTTCTGAAATTGTTAGGGATTTGTAGACTTGCTTGAAATCTAGGCATGGTGAGAAACTTTTGTACACTCTGTATTTATAGGGATAAAAGTTGTGGGGTTTTTATTCTTAAGCATTGTGGCTTCAAAGCTTTTGTCACAGATTTTTAGAAGCTTTGGAAAGCTGAGTATGGGGTGCTTCATGTAATTGATTATTGTTTTTAAGGTAATATCCAGGTCTATGTGGAAAGGTTTATTGACTATTTGCTTTCTAGTTATGTAATGGAAGTGGAGTCTAAGTGATACTTATGCAGTTACTTGAAAACTGACATATATTAAAAAAGTCAGATTATTTTCTTCTCAATATAAGATTGAGTCACCTGGATCTTCACAACAGGAACACATTAAGCTGGATAGCTTGCTACTGTAGAGCATAAATGTGAGGTTTTTATTATTTCTTAAAAGATAAAAAGAGAAGGTGCTTTGTAGAAACCATTTAAAAGAAATGGAGTATGACCAAGCTTCATGGTTTGAGTGGTATAAAAAAAAATCCATTTGATACTTTCAATGTCACACAGAATGTGATGGTTCATTGTATATTTGCTGCTCGGTGGGTATGGTAGGAAGTGTGTGATGTTGTGTAGACAGTATTGAAGTGAAGGAAAAAGTTGTTTCTGCACTGTATTTTTCTGTGAATTGAATAGCAGCACTGCAGTGATGGAGCATTGTATAAAATGACAAGCATTATTTAAATTATGTGCTTGCTATTGTAAAAATAAAACAGTAATGCTACCTACAAGATGCTGCTCCTAATGAAAATTTGTAGAGACAGAGTTGTTCCATTTTCTCAGTATCTTTCATGACATCATTACAGAATTTATACAAAATCTCTATTAATTTAATCAGTCTGCTTTTCTGGTATTTTGTTTCTCTTAGATCCTGAATACTCCTATTTGTTGCATCTGGCTCCATAATGTTGTTTCTCTTTTATGCTCTATATCACCCTCCTGGCCTGTCAGTGCATTAACTAACTGGAGGTTTGGTGATTTTGCTGTGCCTAAATGGAGGCAAATGCTTTTCAAATACAAAGGATGTAGACTGAGTTGTGCATTAAGCAATTTTTGAGAAGACACATCTGGGCTTACTCTGAGTGATTGCCACAAGGTGAATTCCAGCCTTCTGGTGCAGGCTGTGACTAACAGTGACCTCTAGAAATGAGTTTAAAACATATGCAAGTATTGTGGACATTTGAAAATGTTTTGAAATTGTTATATTGGCCCCAAATTGGATCAGCTTTCTGTGGTTAGATAGTATTCTGTTTGGCTGCTTTTCCTAAAGCTTCAGCCCCTTTCTGTGAAGTGGAAGTATGACCCAAATTTTCCAGGAAGCTTTCCCTGGGTATGGGGAGAAAGCCCTTACTTTAGTAGTTGTTAGAAGACATGGTTTTTAGAACAGGAGTTATGCCATACATCTGTGTGCAGTATATAGATGAATGGTCTGTATTGTTACCAGCATTATGCAAAGGATTCTTCCTTCTAGTGGTGGTAGTAAATTATATCAAGTCAGACCAAATGGAAACAACCAGTTTTATATTAACAATCTCTTGTGGAATTGGATGTATATTAACCATACCTCTTGCACAAATCACTTCAGAACAATAAGCATCTTTTCTCCTAATTTTAGATGGCTTGTGTGGGTTTGTGTCTCTGGTGAATTTACCTGGGGGGGAAAGGAAATCATCTGCTTACACACCTGCTGGTGTGTGTGCTGGCTGGGTCCAAGGAGGCAGCACATGATGGCCCAGCAGTAGCCCTGTGGGCACATGGCAGCACCCTGGGCACCTTCAGTTGTGACACAGCTCATTAAAGAGAAAGGATTGGGTCTCTAAGGCATAGCTTGGTGTTGGGGACATGTGAGGGTCACCACTGCCCATGGAAACATATGCGGGGAATGGTTTTGCTTTAAGGTGTAAAGAGCGCTGATGTAGTAGAAGAAGGCTAAATACTCCTCCCAGTTACTGAACAGGAGAATGAGCAATGCAATTGTATCTCTTCTGAAACAAAAATGACATTTCTTTATTTGGCCACATCCCAGTGTTCTTTTCACTGCACTACTAGTTTTGAGTAACAAATCAGCATCTATTCCAGCTTCTTCCTAATAGGCTGAAGATACCAAAAAAGGGTTGGATTAGCTGTGTTAGTTTGGTGTCAGAAGGAGGAGATTTGGTTCAAGTTCTTACTTCTTAAAAGAAAAAAAAAACAAATGACTACTTAGTTTGATCTTTTTTTTCATCCATTAAACTGTAAATGTAATAGAATTTAGCAAAATTACCCTCAGTAGAGCCAGATAGCCTAGATATAATGAAATATAAATCTATTATCTTTACAGCGAATGGGACAAGTACATATAGAACTGATCCTCTGTGTGCAATAGTAAATAAAATGAGCAGTATATATTAGCTGCTCAGGAGGGAAAGGAAATCTTGACATGTTGACACTAATCCTGTGGTATACTTTACATTTCTCAAGAGGCATTGGCCATCTCCATTTCTGCAACCAGTCTGTTTCAAAGGGAGGAGTCATCCAACTACTAGGTTTTAACTACTCAGCAGTGACTTTCAGGCCTTAAGGTTGTTTCTCTCAATACTTTTTCTTAAAACCTTTCACATTGTTTTAAAACATGTAGAACTTTGTTTAATTGTCTTCAGTCCTTAAACAGTTTACAGCATCTTCTAAATTGATTTTATTGTTCTAATTAAATCTAGTTCTGAAATCTACTGTATTAGTATAGGCCACATAAAAATGAGAACTTCTGAATTACACCTCTTTCCCATCTTGTATCTCTTTATGTTTGGTAAGTGAAGGCTCAATGTAAGGCATGATTATGGATGGCTGAGAGCCAAGGAATGTGACAGTGAATCAGTCACCTCACTGCTTCAGCTGCCTTCCAGGTCAGCAGTGAGCAATTCACGCCAATCTCCCTGCTGGCTTGAGCAGAACCAGTGTATTCCTGTTACCACGGCCCTGTATGAGCTGCCATAACACATGGATCCTTGGGGGAATTTAGTTTCTGTCAAATTATTCTCAGAACTGGCAACTTGTAATGATGATGGGACAGTCTAAGAGAAATATCGTGGTTTTGATGACACATTGAATGTGCACTCTGGAGCCATAGCAAGGAAGAGAGGTTCTGGTACTAGGTACTTCTGAACAAGGTGGAAAACCACCTGCACTAGGCAACCACAAATGATTGAAGCCCAAGAGAAAAAGTTCCTCAAAGTTCCAGTGGGATGTATTGAACTTCAGCCTTGAGGCATTGAAGCTGCTTTCTCTACCTGTGATCACCTGCCTAGCACTACCCAGTTCTTTAGCTCCTGTGGTTCAGAGCAGTAATATCAAACACCATTGAAAGCCTTGCTGTATTCTAACTGTCAGCAACAGTTTGCAGTAACAAGTTGATTAAAGTTTGCACTACTGAGTTGCTTAACTGTGACTGGTACATGAGCAGTACAGGAAGCAAAATCAACAGGAGGAAAGGGATGTTTGCTTCTGCTTCACTTCAAGTATTGATGCAAGAGCAGCATCAGTCAAAAGAGGAATAAATTAGAGATATACCTGTTACAACCTGCTTGAAACTGATGAGATAGCAGGTAGTAAAACAGATTATTAAATACCATTTTCAATAAACATAATTTGGAGCTAGTTTTACTACTACTAAGTTGAGTTAGATATTGTAAACAGTTCGGTACTTTAACCTAAAATTAATCATCTGTTCCTTGGAGCTGTTGCATTTAGTACAAAATAAATACACCACAAGAGATAAAGGAATGCTGGAATTCATAACGAATGTATTGTGCAGTTCTTACACAGCGCCAATGGCAAAATTCCAACAACAAAAGCTTTGGTTCCTCTGAGCTGCCAGTTATCTTAGAGGGAAAGTGATTATGGTTATTTAGTGCAGGAGACTTAGATTTAGAGACTGCAGTAGCCATGAGGACTATGTGAAGTATGTGGGAGTAGGAAGCATGTGTCTACTAAGCATATAGATTATTCCTCATGGCATGCACACAAGAAGATCTTTAGACTATCAGGCTCATGTTTTCTATTAAATGGTTTGATTGTTCATTGGTGTGCGTCAGTAGAAAATGATTCACACCCTCTAATTCATGTTTCCCATCAGAAGTGCAGATTGATGGTGTTCTACAGGAACCTGCATCTTCATCTCCCTGTAGAAATACGATCACACTCCAAGTGCCCTTAAATCTTCAGGTCTGGGCTATTTAGACTTGTGGTTTTCCTTTCCTGCTATTTCAAGGCCAGTACAGTGTCTTAGTTGTCTGTTACCTTCCTGCAGTGCTACCCAATTGTATCACATGTTTGGAAAGATGTGTGCCTTTTCCCTTCCTGGCTGCTACCAGCCCCAATTAAAAAAAAAAAGGAAAGAGAGATAAAAATGAGGGAGGGAGGAAATACTGAGTAATGGAAGACTCTAGTTCTAGGAAGACCTTAATTACACATCCTTCCCTATCCTTCCCTAACTAACTCAGCTCCCAGCAATGGTTACATAGCTTGTGAAAGAAGGCATGAGCTGCAGAGCTGTAGTTTTTGACAGCAGTCACTGCAGGAAAGCTACTTAAGTGTTAAGTAAGCAAACACCTACACCCGGTGTCCTGTTAAGTAAGCCAGGACAGCACAGAACGGTTTGGGTTGGAGGGGCCATTAAACGTCTAGTTCCAACCCCTCTGTTACAGCAAGGATGCCACCCACAGGGTCAGGTTGCTCAGGGTCCATTCGACCATCCTTGTCTGCAAAACAAAGTTGAGCTCTTGGGTGTCACAGCATTCAGGGGACATGCTGTTTTGACTCCATTGCTGACAGCTTCTCCCAGCCCTTCTGTACTAACTAGACAGCTGAGCAGGAGTCAGGGGACTCTGGAGAGGCAGTCAGTCTCCTCTGTGTGTGTATGCAGAGCAAACTACTGAATAATGATGAGTCCTAGTTGGTGCCACAAGAACCTGAAGTGAAAATGACTGCAGTTCTCCTTCATTTTTAAAATAGGTTTGTATCTGACAGCAGTTAGACTAAGACAAGTTTGCTTAAGAGACTTCTCTGAGCTGGAGGAGTCTTGTGTCTGATGGGGCAGCTAATTGGATTGATGATATGTTGGAGGTTTTTGAGAGGTGGGTTGTTCCCCTCTTCCCTCCCCCCACCCCCAGACTGATCTGACTCAGCATTATTGGAAGAACTGTAAAAAAAAAATCCTTCCTCTTTTGCCTTCTTACTTCTGTTCATGGAGTAAAACTAGGCAGACACTATTGACTCTTTACACCATATTTTATATTCTATCTCAGACTGTTTTGCCTTGCTTAAGAGCCCTGGAAGGACCCTGACCTTCAGAGCTTTGGTGAAATAAAGCCATGCTTGTGCTGTGGTCACAAACACCTCACTGAGCACTCTTTGCCCTGTGATCATCTTGACTAGAGACCCTCTGAAATATCATTATTGTCTTTGCTCACCTGTCCAAACTTTCCAATGGAAACTAGAGGTTCTGGGCAGCAGGTTTTTTGACACGTTATCAAGATCCCAAAGCTGGGAAGTACTCCTGGGTTCTTTGCTGTTCACAATATTGGCCTCTCTCTCTCTCTCTCTTTGAAAATCTGTCTCTCCTGCAATATAGATTATTAATTTTGGAGAACAGAAGGAGTAATAAACAACTTAGTAAGGACAGAACTAGAGATCAAAACAAATTACTTGGGCATCTTGCCAGAATGGGAAGTTAAATAGATTATAGATACAGCATTATTAATTAGTACTAAATCTGCTTTTGTGCCATATGGATCACGGTACTTTTTCCCTTTGCTTCTCCTTGTCATTAGCTCTTGATTTCCTTTTCCCTTTCTGATGTTTGCAAATGGTTGTGTTACTCTGACAAGATTAAAAATGGTTTAATCATAGTGAAGGAAAATGCTATGAATCCTCTTGACTTTAATAGCACTGAAATCTAAATACAGAAAGTTGCTTTAATTGGCAGGTAAAAATTGTTTGGGCCAAATAATCTTTATCACATGGAGGAAAGATCAGTAGATTGGTCCCAATTAATTCTGTGGTTCATTTCATCAGATCAGCAAGGTAGTGCTCTAGTTATATCTTAATTAGCACTTTATGTTATACAGAAACATGCAGAAGTGGGCTTGAATATCTAATTTTTAATTTTCTTTTTAACGAGATCCTACGGAAAAAAACCCATGTAATTGTAGTAGAGGAGTTCAGAATAAGGCAATCTAAATTTGTTAAACCCCTTGAAATTGTGGGGTTTTTTTGCTTTGGAGGAACTTGCTTAATTCATCTGTGGCCCTGCTTTTTCAATCTGTTTAATTATGTGGTATGGTACCAATTGAGCTTAGTGGGAGAAAATGTTATGTATAAATAGATTGAACCTATTAAAAAAAAAACCACCAAAACAACAAAACCCAAACCCAACAAAAACAACCCCCCAAACTCAATTTTTGGGGTGTTTTTTTTTTTGAGTTCAAAGGAGCAAAATTGTGATGAAATTGCCAAAACTTTAATTTTAAATCACATGCACACAAAGAGGCATCCTTTACTCACCAGGATTTTTCTTGTTGGAACTTGACAACATTTGTGAGTTTTACTGTTTGATGGATTATCCTCTTACAGCTGCTCTTCTATGGAAAGCTAAAGATTAAGTTCTCTTCTTTACCTTTTCTGCCATCAGTTTTAACCTCCATAACAGACATGAGATGTTCAAGTGTAAAGAAAAAAAAAATGGAACAATATAAAGTGAAAGTCAAGTTATCACATGCAGCTGCTGTTGTTGCAAAATGTAATTTTATCATTTCTGTAAAACAAATATATAGATGTAATTCTGTAGAACAGCAGGGGAATATAGAAAAAGCACATGCAATTACAGGATTTTTATTTGTATGCAGATGTATGTAGCCTCATTATATTAAAATATTAGACAATGAAATGTACACCACCAATAACTTCATTTCTGTGCATAGTCTATGCATTCTTTATGAAAATTATCAGCTTTGATTTTTAAGAACCCTTCCCTCAAGAAGTGAAAGATCAGAAATTTTGTGAACAAAAGCACATGCTGAAATACAAAAAATTATCCTCTTTATTCCAAGTCAAGGGCAATACCTTCCCAAACCTTGTCATGCTCAGGGAAGCAGCAGCTTCGGTGGGGTGAGATGGAACATGAGTAGCAAGGCAGCTCAATAATTACAGAGGACAGGGAATGGTTTTGAAGGAGTGAGGGCACTGCAAGGAAATAGATAATGGTGATGTAAAAGTTAGGATATCTGGCAATACTACACAGCACAAATTGGGGGTTGGAATGATTCCAGAGAGCCTTCCCCAAGCTTTATAGAACTTTTATTAACTATGTGACAGAGAAGTACTTCACAGATAGAGGAAACCTGAGGAAATTAAGACTGTGGAGGATGTTATGCCTCTCTTCACCTTATACAGTGTTTTAAATTCTGCTGTGGTATTTAAGGGTTGGAATTGAGAACCTGGACTTATCCAGGAGTGTTATATAATTGTAAGCTTTCTATATGAATATAGTATATATTTTTGATCAAGATAAATAGGTTACTGTTGGCAAATGCAGTTTGAAGTGCACGGGTGGGCTTTTGAATTTTGTTGTATTGGTAAAAAAGCAAATATATAAAAACCATTTGGGTAGAGGATGCAAAGGACTTATAAACCACCTTGTCTTGTGTTATTTTTGAGGGTGGTTTAGACAGATTTATCTCCATGTGTAAAATAGCGTCTTACCTCACACTGAAGCACTATCTTTTTTGCATTAATTTAGCAGACTGTAAAACTGGATTTGTGGTCATAGACAGACCAGCACATCAATAACATTAGAAGGAGTTTTTGATCTGGAAAGATCAGTCAGTCTGGAGGCTGAACATTATCTATGCTTCAAAAATCTTTTTCTGCCCATTACTTCATTCATTGGAACTCCATAACATTATCAGCTTGAATAAATGTCCAAATTCCTGTTCCACCTTGAATTTTTTTCTTTCCCTCCTCACAGAAATTTTGGGAGAACATGTCAGAACAGCATGAAGATTTCTCAAACTTTGTCTTGTTTAGCTTAATCAAAAGGTTTTGGCATTGCTATGTGAACTTGGCACTTGATTGCTCTTCCACATCAGAACTTGGTCATATGAACGCCTGCAACATTCTTTGTGCTTCCATGGCTTGCCCTAAAAGCACACAAGAAATATGTAATGCCTACCTTCTCTGAAGCAAAATAGATGGTAATCAAAAGCAAGAAGGAATACCTTAAGTTAAAAGAAATAAAAAAAAAACCAACAACAAAAACCCAACAACTTTTGACTTCTGGATTTTCAATCAATTAAAAAAAAAAACAACCAAAAATACAAACAAAAACAACCAAACACAAACCCAACCAAACAGAAAGGAAATATGGGCATTTCAAGTCCAATGTAAAGGTAAGGAAAATAGTTATATCATGTTTGTTTCTACCTGAATACACTGCAGTCCATCAGAAATGCTTTTAGTGTAAGTGAATGTATGTAATTACTGCTCAGCTGCTCTGATTGCTCATTACTCAACAGACTGTTACAGGGGAAGAGATCATTTGGCTGTCAAGATTTAGTCGCAGTCATTAGTACTCACCTTTATCTTCATAGAGAATAAGATGTTTTACTGTAAGCTGCTAGTGATACATCATATGCACCATTGCATTTCCTAAACTGGGAATCCATTAAAACTGCTATTATCTTATACCCTTTCCTGGTGTATGTGGACACTAATTTTGTTTCACTGAGTAATATTTTTTTATTATTCAGCCTTTCTGTCACACTTAGATAGGTACAAACACAGCATAATGGCAAGGTCATGAGTGCTATGTCAGAGTAAGAATTAAGATGTGAGGTAAAGCTGAGATGCATTCTGGTAACATAATTTCAATCTGACGGCCTAGTGTTAGAGCTCTATTACAAAGAGTTCAGACTCAATATAATGAAACTATATAGAAGGGTAAAATATTTTTTTAAATTGTCTTTGGTGATTTGTGAATGTGTCTGGATCTTACTGGGTGTTTTATTTCTGGTTCTAATTCCTCTTCAATGCCAAGGTCCCATGGAGGTACATGAGTAACATTGTTCACAATCCTGTGATTTCTTTTGGATGGAAATAGCTGTCCTGCACTTCAGGGCTCCTCCAGAGCTCATTGATCCCAGCTGGTGATATTGACTGTGCTCAAACACCCTTGATCAGTAATTTCAGAAAAGACTTTAGTTGGTATAAGCTAACACAGCTCTGGTCACTTAAACTTTTGAGTCTGAAGCATTCAAATTAAACAATTGCATTTGTGCACATTAGGAAATTTAAATCTCAAGTACCCTAAGATTTTCAAAGAAGTAAAGTCCACTGTGATAATTTTAGGTCAGTCCTGTGAAAAGGGTGTGTGCATTCTCTCCCAGTCCTGATTTGAGGAACATGTTCTTTCCTCCTCATATGTGTTCATTTATTCTTTTTTCTGTTGCCATTAATACCAAAATGCCAGCAATAGCATTTTATTTATTCAGGTTTATATGATTTTGATTTTCATTCTTGTTTCTTTTTTTGCTTGTTTATTTGTTGGGTTTTTTTTGTTTATTTTGTTTTTAAGGGTAGCTTAATGTGTTGAGACAATCAGTCATGGAAGAAACGGTTTAGCAGAAGAAAGAGTTCTAGTATGAGGAAAAGGGGGATATGTTCATACCAGGCTGTGCTTATGAAAACCAAGAGAGAAAAATGTAAATATATTTGGAAATCATAATTTATTATTGTCCTGTACCACACTGAGCTAAAACCTCCTGTTGAATCCCTGTCTCCAGAAAGTACTATTCACTTTACCCACCGAGCCAGCCTCTCAGGGCTGCTCAACAAAGTGTGCTGCATTACATTTGGCTGATTTTTGGAATATTTTGTTTTTTTCTGATTACTGGAATGAAGAGAAGAATGAGATTGTCCAACAGAATTTGACACAAATATATATATATGTGAAATTCATCCCTTATTCTGAGGTTGTTGCAGTGAATAAGGACCTGTCCGGGAAGAAGTTATGAAAGAGCACCTGATGGTGCAGGAGGAGAAAACCCTGTCCTAGAGCCTGCTGCACCATTGAGTTGCTGTGTGGGCTAGTGATGGAAGCAACAAGGCAATGGCAGGGCAGGGAGCATTGTTGTGCTGTGTTCAGGGCTTTGGAGTGATGCAGGTCCCTGCTATATGGGCATATGTGGGTCTTCCTGCAATATCAGAGGCATTTTACTGTCCCCTGGTGCGTACTCTCTGACTAATGTGAATTTGGCCTAGGTGTCTTCCTGTTTTCCCTCAAGGCTCCTCATAGTTTCATCTGAAGTAGAGTTAAGGCTTTTCTTTCAATTTTTTTTAGCTTTGGGAATGAGCTGGGAGAAGGTTTTCTACACAGCATATAGCCCTGTGTGACTTAATCAGTGAATATTGTCAGGCATTCGATGGCATAATACCAGCAAATTCAATTCAGTTTTGTTGATGTTTTGTTTCCACTGAGTAGCCAGGAACAGAAATACGTAATTTCTAAGTGTGGAAGAATGCTCACAGCAACTGAAAGTCTTTAAAAACTGTGAGAATTGGTACTTGTGAGAGTCCCTGGGGAAGAAAGGAAATGTCTGCAGTGTGTTGTTTATGCTGTCTTTCTGTTTAGAGAACTACAGCCTGCCAGTTAGGAAGCAGAAGCAGTTCAAGTGATCAGTCTGAAAAATGGATGACAAATCATACAAACAGATGTTATTTGACATCCTAGTTGCAGTGGATTATTTCTGCAAATTGTTATGCCTGTATTGGTCATTAGTGGAATAACTCTCGGTATCAAATTTATTAACAACATTGTTAGCTCATGATTGTGTAAATGGTGAATTCTTGTGGCAGAGACATTTTGTCAAAATGCCTTACCGTTTGCCAGGTATTAGGCTAATCAGCATCTGACCAGTGTCTGCATAACTCCTGTAGACTGTCTGACCAGGCAGCTGGTTCCACAAAAAGATTCAGTGTCCTCAGCCACATCTAACATTTTTATGGTTGCTTTGGTAATCTTTATCATAATCCTTCAAGGTTATGTTCAATTTCATTTTGAAATAATCCTCAGTTTATGTGGAGGTTAAAACGGGTCATTTAGCACCTAAAATCTGTCCTAAATATGTTTCTGATCAATCATTACAGAAGTCACAGCAAGCCTTCTGCAGGAAGGGTGAGCATCCTGTAGTGCTAGAATCAAAACAGTTTGTCTTTTTTATCCTGTTGCAGTCTGGTAGGACCAGCATTGTATGGTGTCTAGAAATGTCACCTTGGTGAAAACTCAAAGGAGGAGCTGTCCTCTTTTGCATGTGTACTGTGCCCTCATCCATTTATGTGCTTTGCACTTCCCTTGCTGCTGTTCTTAATGCTGTAGAGTATCCAGTTCTTATCTGCCACACAAACTATATCACACTTCGGTTGCTTCCTGCCCTCGTGTGTGACTGCTAAGAACAGACTGGAAAGAGCCTGGTGGGGAGAGTCAATCTCCAGTGAAAGAGAACAGAATTTCTGTGGATTTCAGGCTGCATGTGCTGAACTCCCAGTGGTGAGTTTTTCTTGTGTTTAAAGCTAGCAGCTCTTTAAAGAGAGCAAGAGTTACATCTGTGCAAAAGGGGAAATTAGCACTCCTGAAATAGGATGGCAGTAGAGTACCAAAATGCCTTGATGCTGGGCAACAGCCCCAAAGGTGCTCCTTTCACAGTAACTGGTGAGCATTAAGAGTGTGGATGACTTTCTGTAGTTTTTTCTTTTCCTTTCTGTTTCTCTACCACTTCCAAAGCTGCCAGCACAGAACAGAACTATTCTTTCCAGCTATTCACACTCGATAAGTGGACAAATCTTGTCATGCACACTTAACTTGTCGTGGTTCGTGATTAAGCCAGAAAACACCTTTTTCCTCTCTAAGACATTTGTTACTAAATGAGATTTAAAATGCAATCCATGTAAAGCAATTCATGTAGCCTAGGAGATTATCCTGGGAAATTTCATCTGGTGTTGGAACCCTTTAGGCTTCACAACAGCAGCAGTGCTGGCAACTTAAAAGGCTATTTGCAACTTTTAGTAATAACCTACCTACATTAAGCAAAACAGAAACAATGCTCTGAACATTGGATCCAAGCAGCTATGCTGTAAAGCATATTTAATCCATGAATATTGCATATTCCTGTGGTAAAATGACATTCTTTATTTTTTTACTGGGAGATGTTTTTTCAAAGCAATGTTTAAGGCAAGCAATACTTGCAAACAGATACAGCTGGTAGCATGGTTTACTAGTGTATTAGTTATAGTTTCCACTTCTCAGATCTTCTGTTTCTGTGCTCCAAAACACTAATGCTAATGGTTTAAAAATAGATTTTTGAACTGCAATATGAGTACTATTAAGAAAAAGGATTTGTTTTGTTCTCTGAGTTTTACAGAAGAAATTATTGGTGTGGCATGGCAAGTTCTCCCTATAGTGGTCTCTCAAAGAAATGGGCCTTGATTTTTTTTCTGTGGTAGCATATGCACATTCTGTTACACAATCAAAAATAACCAGCCCATTGTAATCATATCCTCTGGGTTTTGGGTTTTTTTGCCAGATCTAAAGTGGAATAAACAAGGGTCACAGTTCCTGAGCAGTCTGAATTTGTGAATCTATTGAAAAGTTAACCCAGCACGAGTAAAAAAAGCTGTGAGAACTAAAAATTATGCCCCATTGAACTGTGACTTCTTCCTCATTTTATTTATAGAATAACAGTTCTGAAATTTCAGCATTCCGAAGAAAGATTTAAAGAACTATAAGATGTTAACCTTTGTGGTAGCTACAAAGTATTGATTGCTCTGAATCCAAAAGGACTTAATACAGGAATTCTTGGAGAGCATGACATTTATAAAAGTTGGGATGAGGTCTGCTCAGTTGCAAAGGCATTGACAATGTGTCAGCATATGAGCATAGAGACGTTGCAGAAACAGCAGGTGAAACAGCAGTGTGTAACTAAGAGTGAATAGTCTAAATTCAGAGGGTTGGGAGAATTTGGAAAAGGAAAGGATCAAAATCTGTTTCTACTGATCAAGCAAAAAAGAGACTTTGTAAGTATTACATGAAAGGAGAAAATGAAGGAATGTGTAGACCTTATATAATAGAGGGGAGGAATAAGTAATGGTCTCGGAGAACTTGAAAGAGTTTTATTGCTTGGTCCTTGTTTTTGAGAATAGTGGGAGTACACTTTGGACAGCACAGCCTTACAGACCAAGACTCCATAGGATCAAACCCCATACGCTGCCAGTTGCTTTCTTCCCGTAGGCACATCAGCTGAGGCTTCATTTTTCAACACGCTGGTTCCCAGTCCTGACAAAGTAGTGGCTGTGTGAGGGCAGGAGGACTAATCCGTCTGACAGCTCTCATGCAGGACAGTTGGCATCTCTGAATTTTGCATCAGCGTGACCTGGAACAAAATACCAAAAATGGGCAAATGTCTGACAGAATAGAATTTACTGAGACTGAGTTTGCAATCTGTTTTCCTTGGAAAAAAATGAGTTTTTACCAGTGTAAATGCTAAAGTATGTTTGGTGGTTTTTTGTTTTGTCTTTTTTTTTTAATAGATAACTAATGAACTTGAATATGGTATCACTAAAAATTTTCCTTTACAGGGATCATTGCTAATACCAAAGCAGGTTGCTTATTCCCATCAGCCTCATATCAATTGACGAGATGTTTTCTTTGTGTCTCCACGCAATTTCAGAAACAGTTTTACTATTTTGTTCTATTTAAATTGAGAGTTCTCAGATCCTCACAATAAGATTGGCAGTCAACACATTCTAAGGATGATCTGAAGTGAAAAAATAATGAAGTGTCAGATGAATAGTACAGAAGAGGGTCCACATCTTCTTTCACAGTTCCAGTCATGTTTCTACACTTCTATTTTAAACACAAAGTAATAACTTTTCCGTGTTTCATGCTGATATTATATTTTTCCTGATGTTTAAAATATGCTGGTTTTACTAGAGGGGAAAAAAAGGAATAAGAATTATCTGAGCGAAAAATTATCCCAATGCAAAGAAAAGAACTAGAGTAGGTATCCAGTATGTGCATGTGGCCATGGAGATGTGCCCTGAACATGGAAGTTGGATTGAAATCAAGCACCAGTGAAAACAAGAATGCATAACTGGAAGTACTCAGGAAAGGCAAAAGTTGACTGGGAGAAAGTCAGAAAGGCCAAGACTAAAGAGAATTTTAAAAAAGGAAAAACAAAACTAGCATATATAAGCTATCTTAGAGATTTTATTAATATACTTAAAATAAGAAGGGAAATACAAGGCCAAGTAGGTACTATAAAAAGAACTAGCAACAAAAAGACTAAAACAGTTTTCCTGTTTTCATGTCAGTTATTGCAACATACATTGGTTATATATGTAATGAAAATGGGATTAATGAGGAGATAGGAATAAACAAGAAAAAAATAAAAAAAGGCAACAATAAATGGTCATTTAGCAAAGGGGTAAAGCTACCAGAAGGATTCTATGAGAAATATGTTTGGGGAATGATGTCATTCCATGCATTTATTGTAGAGCAGAAAATGATTTTGAGGAGTAAACTAAAAATACTTACAATTGAAGAAAAAGGTCAGGGTAGTCCAATATAAATCTGCTTCAGAAGACATGCAGAATGATTTGTTCAGTGCTGAATGACTAGGTGATAAATGCAAAATAATAGTCCTCAGAAAAATAGTTCTAATGCATATACCACAGTAAGTTTTACATTAGCTACTCCCATTCAGAAGGGAGATCTTTAAGGTCACTGAGTGTATTTCACAAATATCATCTGTGTGCTCAGTCACACTGAAAAGGCAAATAGACTCATAAAAATTATTAGGGGGAAAAAAGGAGAACAAAATAGAAAACATCTTTATGCCATTTATAAATCTAGGCTTTCTGTGCCCATCAAATGCAATGTGCGGTTCTGGTCGTTCCTTGAAAAATGACACAAGAAAAGCAAATACAGGGAAGGGCTGCAAAAATTATGAGAAGGAGGGAATGACTTCTACATGCAGATCCAATGAGGCACACCCTTAGGACCTGTAGAGAGAATACAACTGGGATATACAGAATATAGAAGGCATATAAGAAATTTCTTTTCACTAATTCTCATGGCAGTCAGTGGTGCTGAGCATTGCTGTATTCAGTTACAGATCCTTTTTCCTTCAGTTGGAATGGGGTATGGATATTGTTTCTGAAAGTACTTGCCTTGGTCTATGCAATTTCACTCAATGGTTTGGTCAGTGTTATGGTTTCACAGTATGACCCCACCAGCCCTTGAAAAAGAATTGCTTCCAAGAATAAGGGATGGGCTAATTTGTGAGTTCCCACAAGGATCAAGTCCAACTCTTAAGTGACAGGCCCATTTGGGGATTAACCCACAACCTTAGTGTTATTAGCACCATGCTCTAACCACCGGAGCTAATCTAGGGGATTTCCATGTAATAAGGATTGGAACCAGATGATCTTTTAGGGTCCCTTCTGATCCAAACCATTCTATGATTAAATGATAATTTGAGTTAGGCTTTGAGTCCCTTGGGAATTGAGCCATCACTAGGGCAGGGAGCTGCAATATAGAATTGTTAATCATGAGAGGTTGTCCTTGTGCCTCACCTGTGTAGAGGAGCCTACTGACACTGGAGACCTGGATGAAAGATCTTAGAACAGGCATAATCCCAGTTCACAAGAGGCTGTGTCCAGTCATGAAAAATTTGTCAGAAATAATTAGGCTTTGTCTCAGACACTGCTTTTAATCAGCTTAATCAGCAGTATGTGATACTGTGGCACTTCATTTATTTTAAACCCAAATTAACCTCTGTTGCAGAGCTTCTGCTTAGTTTCTGTAAATTAACAAAGGGATATGACTTTTTGCAGCTAAGGTTATGTTAAAAAAGTCCATGTGTGCAGAAAATAATAGCCAGCTAAATGGGAAGCTCGTTATGTTCCTCTTGCAGTTATGCTCATAATTACTTATTTTAAAGACAAAGTGGAGCTACATGTCTTCTGTTACCTTTGGTTGAAGCAATTGCCACATTGTGGTTTGCTGCCTATTTTTTTAGTATAGGTTTCCTTTTCCTTCACCTACTGCTTCTACCCCTCAAGTTGCCTACCTTGCCCAAGCAAACACTAGCAGGACACACTTGTCCTCCTTCTGCAGTGACTGGGAGACACTGCAGATGAAGCCAAAACCAGGATCTTGTGGAGCTGGAAATGTTTCTTCAGCCCAGTTCCCTCCTTGAGCTGATGTACTGTTTGCTCCAAGTCTCCTCCTGCCCCTTATTTATCTCACCTTGACTCCAAATGTTCACCTTCCATTTCCTCCCTCAGCTTGCCTCTATTACTTTCCTTTGAGTATTCCCTCTTCCCATTGCTTTTCAATCCTCTTCTAATGTAATGGCCATTTGCAGCCTTCTGTTGATCTGTCCTGTACATGCCTTGAATGCTCCCCTTTTGTCTTGTCAAACTGGCTGATATCCTGTCCCCCTGGAGAAATCACATCAAGATGAGTTCAAAGGCTGATGGTTGTCTGGAGAAAGATATGCTGCAGTTCACAGAGGGTTCCTAAACTCATAGCTCTGAGCAGCACATGTGGGGGGTTTGGGCAAGGCTTAGATGAGACACTAAATGGTAACACTATTGTGTCCTTCCATCACATACCTGTTTGAGACAGTGTGGTGGCTTCTTGCTGCAATTCTTATTCCTAGTGCTGACTTCAATTTTGAAATGAGTGTTCTTGTTGTGGTCAATTCTTGTCATCCTTCTGCACACAGAGCTGTTCCTGCTTCCCCCCAGCATTCAGTTCAGTACAGAGCCTGCCCTTAGAATTGGTCTGTTATTTGTCCCATGGATGTCAAAAGAAAGAGGCCTAGAAATGGGTGAGTACAAGTCTTGTACAGTTGCTGTTTGGAGTAATCTGAGGTAGATATTGCCAACACATATTAAAGAGTTTTCACTTTGACCTTGTGAAGTAGGTAGGGGAAAATGCATTTGAAAGTTAGAAAGCAGACTAGGAGAGAATAGAATATAAATAGATTTATGGAAGTGTCACTGAGTGAGGATGGAAGACAAAGTGCTGTTACAATTGCTATTTTCAAGATGAAACCTATTAGGCAGAGCGAGTACTGTGCTGGCTGTCTCAGCAAGGCAATGCTGCCAGAACAGAGTTGCATCACCAGCTTGTAATGTGAAACTCAGAACTGTTGGAAAAGATAATTTACCAATCCTTGTGTGCACTTCAGAGCTGGTTAAGCATGCAGGTGGGTAAATTAATCATTATATTGGTATTAAGACACAGTGAATCCAACTGCTTCTATTTAATCTGTTATAATGGACATTTCTTAATGTGCTTGTATTGCAACTGGTTTCCAGCTTTGCCTCATGAATCTGTGGCTCCACAGTGAAACACAATCTAGTTTACAGCACAGCAGTCACTCCTAAACTATGCCTTGAAGCCACATTGTGAGAGTGCAGAACTCCATCAGCTGTAATTCCAAAGAAGGATTGCAATCATATTACATACAGTATTATTTCCAGTGAATAACAATCTTGAATGAGAAAAGTCCCAAAACTTTGCATTCATTTCATTAGGAAATCTTTAAGGACTGAACTAGTTACTTGTTTAAGCCACCTGTTTTCTATGATCATATCAGTAAATAGAAGAAATCCTTAATCTGCTGTGGACCACTGGAATTTACCATCATATGAATTTTAGGTAAATATTTGAGGGGCAGCTCTTCAGCTTGTGTGAAATGTCAGAGTACTAAAGGCAGATTCCCTTAGCTGCATGTCTCTCAAGACTCTCTTCAAGCTCTGGCTGTGAAAAATAATAAGAAACATAGCAGTGAGAAAGGAAAATGTGAGCAGGCTATGATTTCCTCCCACCTTTGAGGGGAGTTATATCCACTACCAGTGACACGAGGTAGCAAATGCATTTAGATTTCACTGTGTATTATAGTCCCTTTGCACTGAAGTACATAACAGTGCAGGGATGGTAGAGAGAACCTGTATGTTGAGCTTTGTTACTGTTCATGCAATATTTTTTTCAACTCCGCTCTTTCACTGAGCCACTTGGAAAACCTGGTCAGTGAGATTACGCAGAAACTCATAGGCCCAGCCCTGGAAACACAGGAGAGGAGTGCTCAGGAACATCAGAGGATGTAGAGCCACAGTGATGCTGTGAGATCTTTTCATAGGAGGCAGATTTCAGGAGAGAGCTCGAGGGAAAGTTGACAATGAGGGAACATGTGTCCAGTTGAAGGAGAAATGACTGGAAGGATGGAGCCAAGGCAGCTTTGCAATTGTCCTTTTGACTGAGATTTCTTTAACAACTCAAGTCTCACCTCTCTGCTGTACTGACAGAATGGGATTAAAAGTAAAGGTGGGTGGAAAGAGAGAAGGAATGCATACTGAGTACATTTCAAGCAGAGCAGCTTCACAGTTTGGAACAGCAAGCAGCTATAAGTGCTTCTACTCAAGTATTAAGCATTTCATTTGTAATATTGCTAGATTGCATTTTTTCTGCTGAGTTTTGCTACTAAGGTAAAAAAATTACACTTAAGTCATTAAATAACATGTCAGTGATAGCACATATTGCAATATCTGAGTCTTGATGTTGCATGTGACTGAAGAGTCATTAAGCTCCCTGAGAAAGTGAAGGTTGTATAGCCACACTTCCTGTGTGTTATTTTCATCACCTTCTTGTAATGAAGGAATCATTGTTTCTTAATATTTTGATTATATAGGGTACATTTTCTGGTATGCTCACTTTGTAATAAAGATGGTGCTTCAGAACAGTGGTGAAAAATTAGGGTCACACCAAAGCCTCCCCACAGTAAGGAAATGGTACAGCTGGTGAAGAGACTGTGCAGGTGTGTGCCAGTTTGTTCCTTTCTGTGAACATTGGAGCTGTGCAGGATAAACAGGAGCTGCTTGTGAACCTTCAGTCACTGGCATCTGCCCCCAGTAATGGAGGGAAATAGAATGGGAGCAATTCTCTCTGAGTAGAAACTCAGGAATTAAGGCTACAGTTGGATTCCTGCCAACAGCTGCTCAATGTGATTTGGAACCATTTTATGAGATGATGCTGGGAGGTTTTCATTGCAATGTTGGTACAACTGAACCAGCAGGTGCTGAGATTTGTAGGACTTGTTACACATTATTCAGTAAAGGAGAATTGCAATCAAAACAAGTCAGGTGTTCCTGAAGAAATGTGGGACCTGACTCAGAGAGCTGAAGTAAGATTAAAACCACAGGAGCTCAACACTCCTCAGTGGGATGCCAAATCTGAGAGTGTAAGATTAGATCATTAGATTCAGACAGTGGTTTATGATATAATAAAAACACTAATGTCCTTTAGTATAGCAGAAGCAATGGGTATGGGAGAGACCTGCATCTTCTATGACGCAGTGCATAAAAGACAGGGTGAAGTGGATGGCTTAGCAGATGAGAAGTTCACAGGGACAGTCAGGGTCTGTGAACTTTGCAGTGTATTGCTGGAAGGGCCAAGTGGATTTCTCTGCATGGAAAAAAGGCGATACAACATTCTTGGCTAGTTAGAGACTGAATATTCAGTGATGTTTTTGTTGTTTTTGTTCATTTGCTTCATGTCAATGTCAACTTTGTCAGCTGCTGTAAAAATATTTTTGACTGGAGATCTGAACACCAGTGAGGTAGTGTCTGTGCTTCTGATATTATAAACTGCTAGTGCTTAAATCTTTGTTTTGACATTCTTTATCATAAAATAGGCAGGGGAGGAGTGTCATTCAATACCAGAATATTTTCAGTAAAAACTTTTAAGTACTTTAAAAGCATTCTTTTAGTTACTCTTCGTAATTGAGATATCATTAATTCAAGAAAATTAAACAGTTGTTTCCAAGCCAAAATTCAGGTTTATTTTGTAGTGAATTAAAATGGATGTGATTGTCTTGATCTAGTTCTCTTTTGTAGCTATTAAAGGACTAGTTTTATTGACTATATACTCCAAGGGAAATACAGAGAATATTCAGAATAGAAAGATGCAGGTAAGAACACTTGAACAATGTTTTCCTCTCCCTTCATACTGACAGTAATCATGCTGAGAGTCTATTAAAATTGAACTAGAGTCAAAGGAACTAAGTATTCTTGAGTAGTTAACATGCTTGCTGTGTTCATTAATGACAGATAAAACAGTCAAGAATGAAAAATATATCTCTGTATTCTTTTCCTCTAGAAAAGAAAATGGAAGTAAAGTGTGAAGTTTCTATGGGGAGGTTATAAGTAGACAATGGGAAAAATGATTTATGAAGGAATGATTTTTTTTACTTTAACTTTTTCTTAAATTTTTTTTCTGTGTAGTCTTTAAAAATTCTGTGAATACAAACCTTTTTCAAAGTCTTCAAAATATTTTGACAACATTTTTAATTGTTGCATAGTTTACAAACACTTTAAAGTTGTTAGTTTTTTGGGTTTTTTTCCACTTATCAGTGTCAGGGCTGATATTTTTTTCTGGGAGGTAAGAAAGAGGAGAACAATTTCCATCAAAGGCACAGCCTGTTTGCCATAAGGCAGAGCAGGAAAATATCTGCAAGCTATCTCACTTCTTAATAATCATTCAGAAAGACAGGACGGAGAGTTTTAAGGCAAAGGGTAAACATTTCGAGAAACTGCAGTGGAGTTAAGCTATAAACACCTGATTGGAATTACTGTATGAAAAATTTGGTAGCAGAATTTTTCATCAGGTTCTCTGAGCAGAGGCTATGCCTTAATTTTTTTTTTTTTTGAATGTGCCTAGAATATTTTACGTTTGTAGGCGAGCTGGATATTTACTCTTCTATGAGAGAAAGTTATGCTATTTACCTGCTGATGGACAGATTCCTAAAATCTTTTTAACTGGGTTACATAAACTTTCTCTTCCAGTGCAGATCAATCCCATACAAGGGAGGATGACCTCCTGTCTTTTACCCAGTGGGCCCTGTGATGGAATAGATGAGATGTGGTTCAGGGAATTGTGAGCTTTACCTCAATTTTACTGCTGTGATACAACAGGCAACTGGGCAAATTGTTAATTTGGTTTTGTTTTCACCTCACTAGAAAAGTGGGATTGATGCTTTTGCTGCTATCTGCATCCTGGGGAAATAGCTCAGTTTGTACATTGGTACCTATGCCAGGTTTGGACCACAGGCCCATGTTTTGTGGTGTTCATCCCTGAGGTCGTCTTGATATATTTGGGCTAGTTATATGCAAACAGAATTTCCTTTGAGGACTGTTTTAGATATATTTTCCCTTCATAGAATACTACTTTAACTTATGGTAATTGCCTCTCTCCTTGCCAGCTTTGCTAGTTGTTTTCCAGGAGACAAGTACTAGAATAGGGCTCTGAAACCATGGCCTAACTTTATTTTATGAGCTGGTGGTTGAATTTACTTACTGTTCAAAAGAGGATCTCAAGTCAAAGAGTCCTCTGGATTAAATCCTGGATGGGGGGTGGAACTCTACAGTCTGCCAGGGAGAACGTATGATGAATACAGTGTGATTCTGATGTCTCTCAGATGGTGTGACGTTATCCTGCCTGACATTATCCTGTTAGGTACATGATGCGAAATGGCATAATGTTGCATGTGATAAAACCACGTTGGATTAAAAGCTAGAACAGTAATGACAAAGCCAAACAGGCTAACAATAGCTTCCTTGCAAGCCAACAAATAAAACAACAGTTTTCTAAAATGACTATGGATCTTCCCATTGTGCTGAATTTAATAAGATTTTATGCAAGCTTAGCTTTTTACCGTTGCATGTACCTTCATGCCCGCACACAGTTTATTTCTGGTTTAGCCTATGAATTCTTAATGTTTAAGGTTTGATAGGAAATGCATTGGCTGAGTCAATTAGTGCTGCAGCTACTACTTTTTTAGCCCCACTGTAACTGTTATTAAGGAAAATGTGTCATAACCTTCACAGCTGTCTCCTGTATCAGTCATGAATAAAACAGAAGTGCGGGTTCATCTAGTTTGCCAACCCTCCAGTCTCAGAAAAATACACTTGAGTTTGATATTACTTGTTGAAAAAAAATCACAATTATTTTGTCATCCAGTCCTTCTCCAGGCTGTTGGAGCAATCAGCAGGTCCAGACCCTGCCGTGGTCCATCCTTAGTAATGGAACAGTTCTGTGAGTTGGACTTGTATGAAATTGTTACTGGCGTTAGGGGAAGAGGAAGCTTGGCCTGTGGTTTTGGAGTACAGGTGAATGTCCCAAGGATTTTCCTATAAGTAATCATGTTCCAGCTACTTGCAGCTTTCAGGATGAACTCCCTAGGAACTGATCTTTTATCCATTGATGGCACAAGCAGAACACATTTTTCTATAGTATATACTGAGTTGTTTCTCAGCATATCATTTGCAGGTGTCATGTAATTAAAGTTTAGTCTAGCCTAAGGGTTTTTTTCATAGTACTTTTCCCATTCAGACCATCTCAGGGTACTTTGTTGGATTGCAGAATGATTATATAGGCAATTAACTTGGTCATTATGTGCTCAGCAATAGTTCACATACAGCTTTGTATGTTATGACCTGAATTTTATAGACGAATCTAATGTTAGTCTAGACATCAGGGTCATTCACTCCTCTTTTAGAAGAAGCCTTGTGGGACCTTCAAACTTCTACTTAGAGGCCAACAACGGTTCTGGCTTTATGGCTGCTATTAACAGAGAACAGCAGCTGGGCTTTCCTCAGCATTAAATGCTACGGTGTCAACAGCTGGTTATAAAAACAAGCCCTGATCCCCTTTAAGGCCCACAACCTCCTTCCCCTAAAGGAGGAAAGTCAGTCAGTGAGCAGGACTGCCACAATTGTGAGTTAGTTTGTAATTGCTTGCAATGGTGCAATTGGCTCTCTTGTGGAGCATGGAGGTCCAGATGTCCTGAAAGTCCTTTGCTGTTCTTTGATGATGAGTATTCATCTGTGATGCTGTGATTTTTTTAGGCCCAACATTTTGGCTAATAAATTTGCCCATTAGTCACACATGGTAGGTAATGAAGCTTTCCCATAAGAAACCTACTATGAGAGGAACCCTCAGCAAAAGGCAGTCTTGAATTCTGAATAAATGTAAGAAGCTTGTTTGTGTGACTGATTTTCTGTTTCAAAAATGGCATAACCATGAAAGGTGATTTTCAGTCTTGAGAGTCCAGAGTTAGGCAATATGCCAGATCATACTTGCTTTGAGAGTTGGATGCTGATGTCCTGATTGACAGAATGTGCAGCTTAGTCTTTTATCATAAGAACAGAAGTACTTTGTGTCAGAGCAGGAAAGAAGGGCAAATCCAAAATAAGTGGGTGTCTGTGTAAGAAAGGGTAAGCTCCAGTTTCTTGGAAGCAAGTAGAGATGGAGTGAAAGAACAAACTGAGCACCTTCTTAGCAGTGAACATTTTACTTGATTTTTTTTTTTTAGGGCAGGAATGCAAAAGTCATTGTAGGGGTGTAAGTTAAAAGGGAATTTACAGCTCTTGTAAATACCTACTGGGCCTAGCTAAGATGATTTTCTCCTGCATGCTTGCAAACACTTTGAACACTTGATAATATTTCTGGCTGTGGTTTTGCAGCAGCAGGAGCCACAGAACAAAATTTGTCTGCTGTCATTTGTAGCTTGTAAAAAAAAAAAATTGAATTTCCCTACGGTTCATATATAATTTCATGGCATTCATTCATACTTTGTGCTTTGTGGCACCTCATTTGCTTGTCTAAGATGTAGGTAGAGATTTTTTCTTTTGTATTCCTGTGTAAATGCTGGAAGACTGAACTGGTTCTTCGAAACACTGGCCATTGATACAGTCCCTATGAAATGGAGGCTAAACTGGGCTTGTCAATTAGAAGGTGATTGCTTTGATAGTCTCTGTGATCTGGCTTTAAATGGTAAACCTGCGTGTAGTTTAGAAGGATTGGTTTGTAAGAAATGTTATTGTAAGAAAAGATTCTTCTGGTAGCCACATTGTGCAGTGAGATTCCTTTCAGTGCATGGATCTGGTATTTGTGTAAGAAATACTACTGTGGGAGCTCTTGCTAAACCTGTGTTTGCCACCAGTGCACTAACATGTGTATTGAAAGGATTATTTAAACACCAATAAACCCTCAAAAGGGGAGAAAACAACCCTCATCCCTCTGGCTTGAAGTTCATATTCTCACACCTAAAAGTGGATTTGTTTTCAAATACTGTCTGAAGGCAGGACACAGCTATCAATGCCCAGCTAGCATAAGATCATTTAAGTCTCGGGAATTTTTGGATTTTTTTTTCAGGCACACTTTTATGTTAAAATATTTTGTCAGGCGTTTCTCTTGATTTTTGGATTTTAAAGTGATGTTATCCCCATGCTTGTCTTTCATAACCATTTGGCAGCTGACAGCATATATCTGTTTTCTTAAACATTGCCTTCCATTCTCTATGCACTATGGTTAGTTTATTTTGTTGCTATTTATAGAAGAGTCTTCCACAAGGCTATAGGTACTGGTAATGATTTTTAAAGAAGAGAAATATCCTTACAGAAATTTCATAAATTGAAAGTAACACAGAGAATAAACAGATGCAATGAGAGTGCTAATGCATTTTATAAATTGACTTTTCATACCCTCATCACCCAGGGGAATCCACCAGTCCATGAGTCTAAGCTTGAGCTATTATGGGCCTTTCTCAAGGAATATATGCTTATATCTTCCAAATATGATTATTTCCCCTGTCAAGAGAAAATGACACTTGACTTACATTTCTTAGGAAATCTAAGTAGTTTTAATATAGAAAACATAGAAATTTCTGTAATTTAATACAACCATCATTCTTTTGAGTGTTTTCAATAAAGAGCCCCATAATCTATAACACTTTAAAAGAAAATAGAGGAAGAATTCAGATATTTGCTGTGATGGGATGAAACAAGTCCTAAAGACTCTAAAAAATATTTTAGTTACTGTATATGAAATACCTTATAATCATTGTAGGAAGCATTGCACTGAAATGTTGCTGTGATTCCAGCACAACAGTAGTTTAGTGCTTAGCCTGTCCTAAAATACTGGTAGTATTTAAATTCCAGACCAATTGCTGTCCTGGCCCCAGATGACAGAAGTGAACCCTCCTGAGTTACACAGGCAGTGTGCTGCGAGGTTTAGCAAAGTAAATGCTCCCTTCATTTAGGCTCAAACTCCTAAACTTTTCTCATGTACCTCTCCACAAAGACAACAAGCAGGCAAAGAGCTTCAAGGACCAGTCTTGTTCCCTCTTGAATTTCTCCTGCCACCAGATTATAGGAATCCCAAAGTTTTTTGTTTGGTCTTTTTTTTTTTTTTTGGACTATATTCTCTTAACAGAGCCATGTATTTGCAGTGCAAATGAAGGAGGACTGACCAGACATCTGACTTTTAATATTTAATAATTGCTTACATTTCCAAATAAGCTAGTTCTAAAGTATTCAATCTGTACCCAAACCTTAAATTAGGCATTTACAAACTTAATTATAATGTAAAGTAAAACATTTAGATTAGGAACAGATGCCTCATATTAGGCACCTAATTTTGAACATGCTTCTTTTCTTGCTTTAAGAGAGCAACTGAGTTGTGAGAGTCATTGTACTCTTCAGTTCAGATATTGAGATGTTATCTCTTGTCAGAGCCTTCTTTCCTTCCAAGCCAACAAAATGCAGGGTCACAGTAGGCTTCTTTCTTCTAAGAATGAGAATACCTACAAAAAGTCAACTAGCAATGGTAACCAGTCAAGGACCTGGAGTTTAGGGTTTTATTCAGCATTCTGATACCTGACTTAAAAATTAAGTGATTTGTTGTTCTCTTGCTCTTCATTTCAGTATCTATCAGTGTATTTCAATATCTTTGTTACTTCTTCCTCATAGTACTTCAGCATCTACATGAAGTTCACTAATGAAACTGATGAAAAAAATGTTCTAAAGAAGTGTCAGCTCTACTCTGTGATACTAACAGGTTTTTCATATTTCTGACATTATCCTCTGTTAGTTTGAATCACAGAAAAAAATCTAATTGGATCTAAACCAACTCTGAAATACTGGTGCCAAACCACCACTTCAAAATGAACTTGTGCTTAGCTGTGTTAAACTAACTACTGTCCTGAATGAAACCCAGAGGCTGATGGCAACTGACTGTTAGGAATGGGCCAATCCAGGTTTTAAGCTAGGTCTTTGCCATTATAAAGCTTCGGGCCTACAACTCTTCTATGTTCAAGATACACAGGATGAAATCTTTCAACTGGAATAAATGGAAATCTGTCAAAATGAATTCACAAATGTGATATATAACGGCTTCCTCAGCTCTTCAGCACTTTTCCATTCTGTCAGTATTCAAATAGAGAGACAAAATTATTTTAGCTGCAGGTTGCATCTCCATTCAGCTGTATGCATCAGGCAGTTGGGTTTTTAAGGTATCACTGTGAATTTGCCTGAGCTATTACGTGAACATGAAAACTTGGACTGATGCTTGTAAACAGTTTGAGTACTTTAGGTAGCCTCATGTTTATGCCTGGGTAAAGCAGGAGCAATAGGCTGTCTCTGCCCAAGATAATGAAGTGGCTTTATTAATTCCACACACAGGAGCCAACATGAAGTAAACCAAAACTTTTGTATATTAGTTCAGATTTTTCTATTTCATTGGCGCTGACTGAGATCAAATATCACGATAGCAGTGGGAACACTTTTTGAATAGCTTTCATTAACAGTATCTCTTAGAGTACTCCTGGTCAAAGCTTAGTAGGAATTGGAATTGGGCGTATATCTGTGGGTAGAGATACATGTACTGGGCAAACCACCAAATGCAGAATCAACTCCAGCAAGATCCTAACAGAGAGCACCTAACTAGAGGCAAATGATCAACACCCGCTGTTCACAAACAGATTTATTTTTTTTCTGATTTTTTGTCATGGGCATTCCAATAATAAATCTTTTTTCTTTCTTTTTTCCCAATGTGAAACACAATTTTAACTTCAAAAGAGACATCATTTCCCTCATCAGAGATCACTGATCCAGAATGCACTGTACTATATTGCATGCATCCACATTTTACTAGACAGAATAAATACAGGCTAAATTCTACAGCTTTTCTAGAACTGGGAATGTGATTAAACTCTGAATTAAAAGAGGAAATGTAGATAATTGTCAATTTAAAACTTATTAGTGTGTTCTGTTATGTCGGTTGTGTACTCAATATGTGCTCTCCATAATAACAGTCAGTAGAGAGGACCAGGTGTTGTGCTGATAAAAACTGATCAAGCTCTATTGAAGGCAATACAAGTGTGTCCACTTGCAGTTCCTTGGTCTTACAAAAGGAATTTTTTTCTCCTCTATATGTACAGCCAGAATGTTCAAAAGGCCTTAAAGAAGCTGGGCAAGAGATTTGGTTCAACACAGTAATTAGGGGTGATTTCTTAAAATGAAATATTTGCTCTGGTCCATAAAGCAAGGATTCCAAATTTTCTTTGACTTCCTGGCCCTCCTAGGCTTGTTAGAAAATCCTGGTGGTTTTGGTAATCGAGCTCTGATGTTGCCAGTGCTGCAGAGTCTAGTGATGAATGGACCCTGTCATTTTACCTTGCAGGTTTTTGGGCAATATTTAGCTGAGTCTCATAGGGACAACTTTAAAAGGGTTACTTGGGGTTCAAGGTGACATTTTGCTTTGATGTCTTTTTCCCGCTTGTAATGCATTTAACTGGTTGGGAGTGTTAGGGGCGAGGTGTAAAAATTAATTCACCCTGCTGTCTGCCTATTGCTCATTTGAGGAACCAGTGGCTTTCTGGAGCTTTCTCGTTCCTTTTGCCTGGATATGCCGTTTTGACTGAACTTGAAGCATTTGGTTTCACAAGACTCCATCACAGCAGAGCCTGGGAACTTTGCTCTCTTGTATACTGGCATATCGTGCATGTTTATGGTGTTTGTGCTGCAATTAAATCACACCATTACTAGATGTGGTTATTTCAAAGTGGCTTTTTCATATTGCTTCTCAGTTTGTTTCTCTTCTGCTTTCCTTCTTTAGAGGCTGTGTTTGCCAAGTGCAGCAATAAGAATGGGGTTCTACAAGCATGTGCAGAGAGTTAGAACAGTAGTATTGGCTTATTAGAGCCTGCTTAGTCTGCATCAGAGGCTTCAAATTTGGCTGTGGGCTCTAGCCAGACTGGCACAGAGTTTATGTACTCTTTCAAAGTCTGCCAAGGGTCTTGATGGAAACAATTCTGTTATTAATAAAATATGTTCTCCCAAGGATCCAGATCCTGCTCTGTGTATTGATTTTTTTTTATTTTTTCCCCCCACTTTGAAAGTTTTGTAATCACAAGAAAAAACAGATTCCACATTTGTGCTTCTTTCTTTCTACCATTCTCCTGGTGCCCTATGTAGTCTCCTTCCACATATCGTTAACTTGAATAGTGAAAGTAATTTATAAAGATACTTTCTAGCCACCTAAAGATGTCTTCTTAGAAACCATTACCACGCAAAAACACATAATAGAAAGAGAGAAAACCCTCTCCAACACAGTCAGGATTTATGTATCAGTCATGTTGTTAGTTTAGCTATGGATATTTGACCAACTGAGATCTCTGTCAAACAAGACAGACATCTCTTAGCTAGACTACATTAGAGAATTGAAGAAGCCTGATGCAGGGTGAAATAGGTGGAAAGTTCTTAGGGCTTACAGAAACCTCTCTATCCAAAATCCTTAGATAATTTTTATTTTCTTCTTAATAATCACTGTGTGGGTATTTTTGTGGTATCAAAATTGTTTCCTCAGCATCTTGGAACACCTCAGCTCTTTTTTCTTGGAAAAATATAAAATTATGCTTAACATGTGTTTTATTCCTTTGAGGTTCATTCATCACTGACCACAGCACCTATGGAAAGGCTGTGTAGGAGATAAAAGGGTATGTGGGACAAGTCCTCTTCTCTTACAAGTACCACCTCTAGGGCGGCTGATTGATAGATCTCCCTTCCTAATGCTTTCTGGGAAATTTCTGATGTTTTCAGTGTAATTTTTGAAGCTCTTATTTGGAGTTCCTCCACAATGAGTGAGGACCTGGTTCCCCAGGGAAAGGCACGTACTCCTTTCTGCTTCTCTTCTTTGGGATCTAAGGTAGGTTTCCCATTGTTAATGGTGGACCTGAGCCTTCCCTCTGCCTCCCTTGGAGCCCTAAAAGCCTTTTGGACTTCCTCAGTCTTCTTGTATCCAGAGTGATTGACAGCTGAAACTGATTAATTCTTATGAAACTTTTATTTACATGGAAAGTTTCACCAACACGTTTTTTATGAAGGACTTAATAAATGATTAAAAGACTCTTTATGAAGTGGTTAGCCGTTTGTTACAGGTTTTCCAATGCATCAATACCACACTTCTCATCAGGAGTCTTGCTTAATGTCCTGTATTGCTGTAAGAGGAATCAGCCTCTCCTGTTGGGTGTAGCACCATGCTAAGAGCAGCCTTTCAGCTCAGGTGCCTAAGGCAGGTGCAGAGATCTTTGTATCTGAATCAGGCTTTTCCATTCCTTGCCTGTTTTGAAGCAAAAAAAATTCTGTGATCCTAGCTGAAAAATCTGGGGATTTTTCTTTTGTGTTGTAATATAAGCTGGCTCAATGTTTCCATGTTATTGAAGCTGGGCAGCTTAACAGATCCAAACAAAATAATTTGGAAATTGTATACTAGAGTTTGTTTGTGGTTTTTCATTCTCTTTTGAAACACAAGCAATTTCAAAATGTTTAGAATTTTCTGGGGAACTGAAGGTCTGATTTTTAATTAGTTCTAATGCAGAAACCAGAGAGCATCTGTGGCTTGGTGTATTCTGGGGATGCTGCAGGATTATTCCAAGAGACAACTCTGTTTAACAGTTGTAACATTTATAGCTCTGATCAGTGCTCAGGCAGCTTCTGTCCTGCAAATGCAACCAGGCTGTTTTCAGCTGAAGTAATCAAATACAGCAGTTCATCATAATTTTTAATAAAGGGAATGGAAGTTTGACAAGCTAAAAAATGATTCATTTACAGTTTTCCTCAGAAACCTCCCAGTATCAATAGCAAAGGAGAAATGCAAGAAAAGACACTATTTTTGATGGGATTAGACATTCTTCTGAGCATCTGGGGTTATACTAACAAAAAGAAACACCATGAAGAACTTAAATAGTGATTTCTCCTTTTGTTATTTTTTCCAGAGGAAAAACCTTTTGCGATATTCTGTGCTCTGTAATCTGTGTATGAAAAATCAGCAAATAGGCAGTAAGCAATCCAAGACTGCAGTAATATGTAGCTGATCTCTTGGCCCTCATACTGTAGTGTGTCTCTTGTTCCCTGAGATGAGTGGGCTGTGTGGTGTGAATGGCTCACTGGCACAGGTAGTGTGGGACATGGAGATGGAGAAGTGCAGTAGAAGTCTGCCCAACTGGAAAATAAGTATCTTGGAATCTGACATGTCTTTTATCCCTGTCCTGACATGCTGGGTTGCATACAGTGCTACACAACGTAGTGTTTGTCATATACAGTCCAGTGTTGAATTGATAATACAATCTGATGCTTCTGGAAAACTCTGCTGGTCACTGTGGAGGGTGCTGGTCTGCTGCAACTGGACCTCTCCTTGCTGTGTTTGAAGGCATTAGTTAAAGAATTAATCATTTAGTGCAAAAGGTCAGCTTCCACACCAAGGCCTCTCAAGGGCCTTGCTTGTGTTTACAGTGCTAAATGTTAACAGATCCAAAGACATCAGGCATTTACCTTATTATTTGTTTCTTTGTACTGAAAGGAGGGAAGGTCACTTGAGTCAGAGCTGTTCAATGCATAGTGAAAAAGCCGGTGCTGGAAGGATTATGAGCTGAACAGGAAACCTGCTGGAATTTTAACTGCAAGAGTAAGGTGGCTATGTTTGCAAGTGCTCTCTGCAGTGACAGTTTATTTCTGGTGTTTTGTCCAGGGTTTGTATGTGGGATCCTGAAGGGTTAAAAATGGGCAGTGAAAAAAGAGTTTGGAATAGGGCCATGTTTTTTTCCTACAGCTCAGCCACAAAGGCAGAAACATTAATTAATTGTAAAGGATGTAGAGGCCACTGCTACTGAGTGGCTGCAGCCAGTACTTAAATTATTCCTAAGGATCCCAGAAATAAGTGACACATTGCTTTTGGGAGGGAAGAACATTCACAATTTTAGTCAATAACAAAAAAACAAACAAACAAGAAGCTATGATTTGATAACCGTGGTTACCAAATTTTAGTTTGGTTTGTTTCAGTTTGGTTTGGTAACAATGTGTTTACTATTCTGTGTCTAAAATGTAAGCAGATCTTGGTAGCAGTGACCTGCAAGACTGAATAAACCAGCTCATTTAAAAACTTCACACTATGTTGTGAATTGAAAACATGCTCAGCTGCCTGTTCTTTCTGGATCCTGACTGGCTTGCTTATAATACCAGAATCATAAGCCTGTTTTGCTTGATTCTGCAGAGGGTAGAAAAGGAGAGACAACAGGAGGAGATAGGGAACTGTTTGTTATTTATGACCATATGTCATTGTACTAGCTATGCAGAAACCAGAACAGTGACTTCAGAAAGAAACTCACTGAAAAGATTTGAAATGAATTTAATTAATTCCTCCCTCCCTCTCTTTTATCTCTGTCTGGAAAGAGCTGGCCTGCATGGGTTTTGTATGGTTCTCTGCAAGATCAGGTGCCAAACTGTGGTAATTAAAATTGGGACTGAGGAGGAGGTTGTAAGACAAAAAAACATTTTTCTTGGCACACACCTCTAGTACAGTATTTACAAAAATAATTTGCTTGCAATTTTTTCCAATTATTCAAAGCTTCAAAATCCCCTTAAAACCAGCTCCTCACAAGAAGGGGGGGGGGGGGGGGAAGACAAAATTTCACACTTTAGTTACCTTCTTCAAACCTGTACATCATTTCAGAACCTGCTTCATTATAGTCAGGCTTAAGATGGTCTGGCTTCAATAATGTGTATATCCAGAGTTGCTGAATGGGGATTGTTGCTCCTATGAGTTCATACCTGTAGCTGGCACGCCCCCGCTGTGTTGGGGTGTTCTATAGATATGAAGAAAACTTTTACTGTAAAGGTAAACTCAAGAGATGGTGTTTCAAGCAGATACTAATCAATATGAAATAAGTGAGGACAATTTGTGCCACTGTATGTAAAGTAATTTGAAAGACACAAAGATTTGTTTCTGCAGAGAAAATCAGGCTGAACTGGATAGATCAGAGAAGTGCAGGCACACTTTATCTGCACTCCACAATTTCTTTTAAAATGACTGCAGTATGTTTTATTATTGCTAGGATTTATGGAGAGTTTAAACAGTGGTCATCTTGAAGGAAGAAGAGCCCATATGTAAAAAAACTTGAATGGTATCCACGTATATCTTTTATACTACGGGAACCACTCCAAACTTTTGCTGTCAATCTGTCTAAAAGCCCTTTGCTACTCAATATAGCTAAAGAAATCCAGATCAAGCTGTTCTATTTAGAATTTCTTATTCTAATAAGTATGTGAAAGGATAGGAAGAGCAGTGTGGTCTCCCAGCCCACCATACAGGCATAGTAGTGCAATACTCTTATGTGTAGGCAGGGAATTTGTCCTCTGCACACAGGGTGGTTGCTGTTTGCACAGTTTATGTAAGACCCCAAAATTATTTAAGGGAGGAAGGATGTCTCAGTTACATAGTGAAGGTAAATCCAAACACCGTTGAGGAGAAAGCATCAGCACAAGTAACTTAAATACTCCCAAATATTTTGATCACATTCAATGCCCTTTGCAAAAAGAATAGATTACAAGAAGTGTTCTTCAGCTGCTAAATAGATTGTAATGCTTACATTCACATGAAATTTGTCACAGCTAAGACACAATAATGAGCTATTCAGAAAGCACAATCAAATCATGTTTACAGTGTTCTTATTGGCATTCTGCAGTGACTTACAAGGTGCTTAAAGACAGCTTTCCTCTCCTCCAAGTTGTATCCTTTTTCCTGTTTAATAAACTCTGATTTGTGTCCCCAGCCAGCAGAGCTCAGTGTACTGCTGCAGCTACTGTGCCAACATAATTTTGCTTTATTGTGATGAGAAACTGTCCTTTGCAAGCAATACCAGGAATACTCACAAAGACAGATGGGACACAATGGGTGAAGAGGTGGAGGACAGAGCTCCTGAGTGCCCAATCCATTGCTAGTGCTGATTCACTCCAGGACTATGGGCATGCTTCACTGCTTGTGAAGGGCGAGTGCTATTATTTGATGTATTAAGTATTTAAGTGGCTTTGCAGGATTAAAGTAGTTATTTAGTCAGGTAGCAGGAAAGCCAAAATGTCACCTTGCCTTTCTCGTGAAGATAAGTGTGTATCTGTAGAGGTTGTTGTTGGAAGAATGTTGAGGTCTTCACTGAGATGGTAAGGGTGAAGCTTTTCTAGTTGGACTCTAGAGCAACATCAAATATATCTGGAGGCTACTGTAAATGAACCTTTTTGGTGTCTGACATAACATTAGACAGGGTGATGAAAGCTCTAAGGAGATTTATACGGGAGTAAAGTTGTGATAGAGGTATGAAAATGTCCTGAGAGGCAAAAAAACGCACAGGTATATATTTAATAGCTTTTGTCAACTGAATCAATGTGTGTGTCAGCAGCTTCCCACCACCTCATCAAAACAGCTATCTCAGGATTTTGACCCATTCTGGTCACGAAGTCAAAGCAAAGGCAAGGGAAATCTATCAAATTACCTGCAAAAAGTATGTTGCTGGTAGATATTTTCAATGAAGTTGTGTCTATTTTTCCTTAGTTATAGTGTTCCCTGACTTCTTTAAATGGGAGAGTTTACCTTTGTATCCTGGGATGTATAATTACCTTTTAATCTAGTGTCTCACTGCATGTGACTTTCTTAAAGATGTAGACTACCTAAAATTAATCTAAAATAAATCACATACAACACAAAGAAGTCACAGGAGCGCAGTGGTCAGTATGTTGGTCACAAGCCAGTGTGAATCTCCTGGAAACACAGATAGATTTTTTTTTTTTTAATATATGTTATTGCTGGGGTGGCCATAAGGTGCTACCGGTGTTTGTCCATGTTTCTCTGCCCAAGCAGGCCCTGGGAGTGCTGGAGTACCAAAGAGCTTTGGTAAGTCAAAGACCCTAGATGTATATATAGAGATAAGTGGAGTTTTTTGAATCAAAGTCTAAAACAAGTAAGAAACAAAAACACACTCATAAACCAGTTAATCCAGCAAACACATGCACCAAGTTCATCTACCAGTAAAGGAGAAAAATTGCTTACCCTTATTCTACACTCCTCTGCCTTAATTTTTGAAGCACAGGACCTGCTAATAATGCAATTGGTTTATCAAGAAATAGTTCTGATCCATAGAAAATAGAAAAATCAGCACATTCCCCATCGTTGGTGGTAGAGAGGGATGGAATACCATGGGTGATGCCCTCTTGCATTCTCTATCTCCTAAATCTACCAAGCTGAGCATTCATTTTAAGATAAGCCAGTGATTTGTACAGAAGCCTAAACACATGGGAACATGCTGTCCTGTTGAGTGACAGGTGGCAGATGAAATCCCCAGAACATGTCTCTGTAGAGAATGGTTACTTAGTGCAATCTTGACAACTTCATCAAATAGCAGTTTGAAATACCTCCATAGATGTTGTTTGCTTCCTCTACACTGGCAAAAAGAAAAAAAAAACCCTTTCCTTGCTTTCTACAGTCACATCTTGCTCATTGTAAATGCGGAATTTCCAATGTCTGTACTTCTCTGTCTTAAAAGCACTCTCCCTCCCTTGTGTTATTGCTTCTGGATACAGAGGTGGGACATGCCAGAAACGAGACTCTCTAATAGTGGTCAAAAAACTTGCAAGTGTGAAATAGCTTTAAAATGACTTGGATAAGTCTAGGAGTTACTTTCAGCCTTCAGTTGTCATTAGTTGATGTACTCTACACAATTACTGTGTCTTTCACCCTCAGTTACCAAACTCACAAACTTACAAAATCGTGTTTCTTCTATTTATTGAGAATTTTTTTCATAGAAGTTTCTGAATATACAATATTTGTTTGTTTTGGATCTTTTTTTCAAAGGAACTTTCTACTATCCAGACTTTTCTGGATTCTCTGCTAAGCTTAGGTGAAAAGTAAGACACACACAGAGATGCCAACATGTATTTGACTGTAAGGCAACTGAGGCGGGTTCTGCTCTGAGCTGTCTGCTCTGCTGGATGTTACTGGTGCTGCAGAAAGCACTGCTGGATGGAACATGTACCTGCTCTTGCCACTCTGCACTTTACTGTCCAGCACATGAACAGCTGCACATTTGCAGCCTTGCTCATCCACCAGGACCTAACGTGTAGTAGCCCCTGTTCTAGTCAGCAGAGAGGAACAACTACAAAAAGAACTGCAGCTTCCATTTAGTCAAATATTCTGGAAGGTGTTAAACAAGGTTTCCATCTTGCCCATCAGCTCAATTCTCTGTTGTCCAGCTTGCACATAGTCAAATATGCTGCCAAATTTCCTATAGTGCCACATCATGTAGTGTAGTGATTGGTACACAAGGAATGTTATTTATTATTTGAGACTACAGCAAATAGGTTGCCTTGTGCTAGACACTGAAAACATTATTTTGGGAAATAAGAGACAGAGGGGCCTCACACAGTTTGTAAAATCCAGCCACAGTTCAAAGTTAAAGGTAGTTGATTCTTGTTTTTTCAGGTCCACAGTTCTTTTGTTCATTTTTCCTGTTGTTCACAGGGGTGCAGAACTGTACATGTGAGAAACAATTTGAATCTGATTTTTGGTGAGACACTTTCAGAAAGAAATGTAAGCATGTTATCCTGTACTGCTACCTTTCGAGGTTCCCTCCCCCCACCCCTTATTTTGTTTTGCAATAGTTCTTTGAGGGTGGAAATGAACTGCCCAGCTGGTTCTTCAGGGTAAATATAAATTAAAAGCATAGGCTTGGTATATATGTTTATAATACTGTATTCAGCCCCAAAGGCAGTTTAAATATAGTAATGCAGACAGATGCACTTCATGTGGTGTGATACTAAGCTTAGTTTGTATTTGTGAGTGTGAGGTGCAAAGTTATTAGCTCTGAAATTAGTGAATCATCTGTAGGCATCTGGTGCTTTCAGTAGTAGGCATCTGTAGTGCTCAGAAAAGGCATACTTGGTTTCATAACAGCCTCCTTCCCTGTGTCCTGCACCTTTTGTTTCTGCTCCTCAGATGCACACGAATTCCAGATCCACAAACCAGTGAGTTTCATGGGTCAAGAGATTTTTTAGATTCTTTGGGATTACAAAGTATTAATAATCCACTTTGTTGTTTCAGTTTAGTGAGGCAGTGACCTTGTAAAGGAAAGAAATGTTCCACCAAAAAAAAAAATCTTCAGTACATTTTTGATATTTTCTAGCATTTAAATCCATTAGGAATACAGTTTGGGAGTGCAAACAACTACAGCAAGGTGAAATACTTGCTAGGAAATTGCCTGGCTTTTGACCCTTAAAATTCAGATTGTTAAATATAAGGATAAAGATAAATTTAAAACAGGATCTCAGTTTAAAGGAACTTGTCAAGATACTTTCCCATCCTCTCTAAGATATATCCCCTCTGGCTGTTCTTTATATAACAAGACTCTAAGGAACTTGAAATTAAAATCTGCCTTGCCTTTGTTTGTCTTTTTAATTTTTAAAAAATGGCTATTTGCCTCGGTTAAATGTAGACAATTTGTTCATCGTAGGGTAAGACAAAAACCATCACTCTTGTTTAGTGTGATAAATGACAGAGAAATTCTGAAGAATATGTTTGAAAGGAAAACATGGAGAATTAGAGAATGTGAAATCCCATTTAAGAATGTTTTCTGGAAAACTGGGAAAATTGCATATGTATTTATATATTTTATATTTATATAATATATATATACACNATATTTATATAATATATATACACACTCTCAAACAAGTCAGAATTTATATAATCCAATATGCTATATATATTACATTATATAAATTCTGATTTGAGTATGCAAACACGTGAATTCATCAGAAGTTTTCTGGTAATGCTGAAATTAATCATATGTGTGTTACCAGTATGAATTGTGTCTACCTGTACAGTTTGTGTGTTTGTGCTCACATAAAGTCATCCACATAATAGAACCTGAGAAAGCTGGAACAAAATGTCCTTTTTTGTCTTTGAATATTCTCTGTCAGCTTCACTGAAATTGGCCGGCTCCTTCCCAGTTTCTTTCACTGCAGTCAGAACATATTACCTGTTGTGGGAAAAAAATAAATCAGCTGACTAATTTTCAATGCAGTTTTAAAGATGCTACATGAAAAGGCTTGTTTAACTTGGACATCATCAGCATTACGAAGAAAGGTGCAATATTATTTTCAAAATAACTTCTGCTCTGTGTTTTTGTGCATGCTTAGTTATCGTAATTTCAGAAACAAACATATTAATTTGAAATCTTGCCCAGTGCATATGGATATTTATAGCTGAAATGGTAGAAGAGCTTTAATTTGATTGGCAGTAAAGAAGAAAGGAAGTTCAGGCAGAATCATGGCCAGTTTGTCTGTCAGGCAAAGGATGCAAAAGCTTTCAGGGCAAGTGCATTGACTTATTTGACNTTTTTAAAAAATGGCTATTTGTCTCGGTTAAATGTAGACAATTTGTTCATCGTAGGGTAAGACAAAAACCATCACTCTTGTTTAATGTGATAAATGACAGAGAAATTCTGAAGAATATGTTTGAAAGGAAAACATGGAGAATTAGAGAATGTGAAATCCCATTTAAGAATGTTTTCTGGAAAACTGGGAAAATTGCATATGTATTTATATATTTTATATTTATATAATATATATATACACTCTCAAACAAGTCAGAATTTATATAATCCAATATACTGTATATANCATAATAGAACCTGAGAAAGCTGGAACAAAATGTCCTTTTTTGTCTTTGAATATTCTCTGTCAGCTTCACTGAAATTGGCCGGCTCCTTCCCAGTTTCTTTCACTGCAGTCAGAACATATTACCTGTTGTGGGAAAAAAATAAATCAGCTGACTAATTTTCAATGCAGTTTTAAAGATGCTACATGAAAAGGCTTGTTTAACTTGGACATCATCAGCATTACGAAGAAAGGTGCAATATTATTTTCAAAATAACTTCTGCTCTGTGTTTTTGTGCATGCTTAGTTATCGTAATTTCAGAAACAAACATATTAATTTGAAATCTTGCCCAGTGCATATGGATATTTATAGCTGAAATGGTAGAAGAGCTTTAATTTGATTGGCAGTAAAGAAGAAAGGAAGTTCAGGCAGAATCATGGCCAGTTTGTCTGTCAGGCAAAGGATGCAAAAGCTTTCAGGGCAAGTGCATTGACTTATTTGACTGAAAGACAGAAGAAGCACTAGCTTTAAAATCACTTGTCAGGAGCATTTGTAAGCATTGCAAGGTGGGATTTCCATCTTGCAGTGATTCCTTAAATGAACATGGACAACTAAATTTAAATACATAACCATCAGCATCTGCCTTTCACATGTACAGTGATTCATTCAGTTTCTCAAATCACTTTATCACTTCATTATTTAAAATATTGAACACAAATCAAGTGTGGCAGACTCTTCCCTGTGGGCATCAATATTTAGCTTAAACATCAGCAAGAATGATCAACAGTGGTCCATGTTGGACTTTAAGATCAATTTTGACCTTAAGAGAACAGAGGCAGGAAGAACCATTACCTGTGTGAATAGCATAGGGGTAGTGGGAGGAACCCTGGGCAGGAACTGAGTCTTGTGTCTGCACAGCTCTAGAACACTGCCTTAATTTTAATAGGTCTCCTTCAAAAGTTCACTGAATGTGCAATCTCCTAGCAGCTGGAGCAGTCTTTGAATGGGCATTTTTTAGGACAAAATGGAAATTATGGTGACCACACTTTTTCAACATCTGTGAAAAGAAATCCATGTCCCTCACTAGCTTACATTAAAAGTTACTTGGTAGTTCAAATGATTTGTTTTAGCAACAAGCGGGGGGTCAAGTTATTTTTGGCTTTTTATTGGTGTCTATAATTATTTTCTCCCCTTTCTGCTCATTTTCCCCAATGGGCACAGCATGCTCCTTGTTGCCTGCAGGGCGTCTCCAAATGAGACAGCTCTTCTGATTTGGACGCAGGGTGGATGGCACCTCCCTGGCAACTGGAACTGCACAGGAGCTTCATGGCCTGATACTTTTGTTTCTCCCCTCATTTTAGTAACCATCACTCACCTGGGAATGGGCACTGCAGGACTAGGTAGGATATAATCCATAAATACGTAAGTTTAATGGCACATGTTTTCATTTTTTGTGCAGTGGAACCCTGATATCTCCTCAAAACTTGTTTTGTATTTAAAGTGTATTCTTGTATGCCCAAGCACGTACACATGTGGTTAGGTTTCATTGTGTGTACAAAAATATCCTCATGCCATCAGTGTAGGGTTTGCTTTAGTTAACTACAGCATTGGAACCCACATAGAGAGCAGAAGGACATAAACTGCCTTGTAGAATGAGACCTTCATGCACATTGATTATTATTTTGTTTTTATAATTCTCTGTTAGAGAAAATTAGCAGTTGTTGTTGTTGGCATAAACCATTTCTGAATTACTGGAGATCTCACTCTATTCCTGACATCAGCATCTCACCTGATGCCAACTCCTTCACTCACCAGTGAATCAATGGGAATGTAAGACTTTTAAATATTTGTACTATATGGATGCTGTACAGAGTGTATGAAACAAAAAATCTGAAGTCAAGTGTGAGTGTGTCTAGTTTAGAGATACAAACAAGCTAGTTGTATTTGGAAAAATATTTTAAATAACTGACTCTCAATTTGCTGTCAGTGAAGAAGGTGCACACATAGATTAGTTATCAGTGATTTTTCTCCACTTTGCATCTATATTTCACCCACAGTGAACTCCCACAGCTGCTCGTTGACTTCACTGGGAGCTCTTGGATTCACGTGTTTTGGGGAGTCCTTCACTGTACAGGGAAACTGTATCATGAACACCTGGAAATGCAGGGAAAACCTCATTTCCCAGGCTGTCAATTGCTGTCCCTCCCTAATGAGGGAAAAGGGAGAGAGGAAAATGGTGTACTTTATAAAAAGGGGAAGCCCTTTAGCGAGGTGTGAAGCATTGTGCTAGCAGGGCTGAGCCCTCTCCTTTTATGACTGCCCACAGCCTTATTTCATGGACTCACAACTGCCACTGCTGTTTTGGTGTCCTTGCTGCTCGTGGCACCAAGGAGCACCACCTTGGTTCAGAGTGGCAGCTCTCCCTTGTCTGTGGCCCAACCCACCTGCCAGTGCACCCCACCTGCATGGGGGCTGCTCCCCTTGTCTGTGAGGGCAGGGCAGAGGGATGCCTGGGAGTGGAAAGTGCAACTGCCAGGTGGGAAGGACAGATGAGAATGCAAGATCTGGACTAAAAAAAAAAAAAAAGTAAAACTGGAGAGAAAGTAAAAATAAGGTACCACGACTGTTATACAAAATCTGTGATGGCTGTTCCCACAATTAACACTTTTCATCCTGTCAGTTCAATTCTATCTCCTTGTGGAGATTTTGCCTCTTAGACAGCCTTGAAAGCATTTTAGTTACTTTTTTTTCATTTGCCTGTATACTCTAGGTGGGTTGCCTGGCTTTGGATCTAATTGCTGCCAGATGCCTAGTTAGCTTAGGAGTGAAACATGCACTTTGTGAAAAAAAGAAACCTACTTACTAATAACCCAACCTCTGCTAATTACCTGCTGGTGCACACAAGGGTTTCATTTGCCAGATACAGTGCTGAGTAGTGCAGAAACTGAAACAAAACCATATTCATGAGAAAAGATATTTTGGGGGGGGACATGGATTGCAGCATATGCGAGATCACAGCCAAGATCCTTCACCCTTCTTGCTTCAGGGTGTGATTACTTCCTTCGAGTGCAAGTGGGTGCTCATTACAGCTTTATGGTAGCTAGGGTGGCTGGGGAGAGTAGGGTCTTGGAGCCTTGCTGCTTGAGAGGGCAGCTTTGCTCAGGACAAAGGGCTTTTCTGTCAGGAAGAAGTAAGAAAATAGATTTCCCTACAGTCATGAGGCCTCTGGTATGCCAGAAGGCATTGTACCGCTTTATTAGAGAAAGGGAATAGAAAACCAGCATGAGATGGATATGACTAATAACAAGGGCAGCCCTCAGGCCTGGGTTTTTGGTTTGGTTTTTTTTTTCTGGTAGTTTGACTCTTTCTGTGAAGGTTAACTAGAGGAAAAAAACCCTCTTCTCCACCAGAAAGCTTTCCAGGCTAGAATACTGCAGCCATGCCTTCTGGCTCCCTGGGCTCTGAAGGCTGCAGAGCTGATTGTTGAACAGCTTTGTGGGAAACAGAGGCAATTCTTCTCTTCCTAGAATTTAGGCCTTAAATAGCTGTAGAGTCACTTCCATGCAGGAAAGTAGCACATGTGGGCTTTTCACCTCGTTGGCAACCTTAAATGAGAAGTCTGAGAAGAGAGCTATCTAGTATAGGATTTTGGAAACCAACACTTAATACAGTTATAATGTTTGGGAGAGAAATTTTGGTGGGAGACTTGGAAAATCTATCTGGGAACACACAACTGCCCTCTGTCTATGAAAGCTTCAGAAAGTCTTAGCAGAAGAGTAGTAAAATAAAGTTGATATCTGTGGCAGCTGGGCTACTTCTGCCTGTGTATATGAGGATGTAACAGGCTAGTTGGTGCATTTAGGACTTTTTTGGGAGTGGGTGGATTAGATTCTGGGGGTGCTTCTAACTTCCCAGCTGTACAGGAGAATGAGTGGCGTGGTTTCTGGTTAGCATGCACCTATACAAAAAGGCTCATTATTTCCAAGGGCAAAGGAAATGGGAGCTTCCTCAAACTGGCTGGCTGATATGCTCCTTTCTGCTCCCTGCGTGCTGAAAATTAAAGACCAATTCTCTCTGCATGCCTACTTAGTATTTCATTTCTCTTGCAGAAGATTTAGACACCTTTTTCTGAGCTGGTGTCAATATTTTTGTGCCAGCAGCTGTTGAGAGCGAGAGCTCCCGGGAGCAGGGCTTGTTAAAGTGCAGTCCTGGCTTTTGCAGATAGGCTGCTTGATAGAGTGCTATTTCTTGGTGGTTTCTCATTCCTCCGAGGTAGCAAAACAAACAATGAACATAATTTATGCTTGACTCTGATCCACAGCTTTCCTCAGCCCCTGGCATATATCCATTAGGAAACAAGCTGTCCTGGCTGAATTCCCTAGGTGAAAAGGAGCTGAGTACTTCATTTTATTTCCTATCAGTGTATATCACAAAACTAGTCTGGCATTAATTGCACAGCAATCGTTGCAACAAAGCATCTCTGACTGCAGTGATGGGAGGAGAGGGTGGTGTCAGAAAGCAAGCCTGAAGTGCCTGGAGTTTCATCGAAAGCCTAATTAGATTTTAGGGGACCTTTCCATTTGTATCAGGCTTGGAATCTGACCCAAGAAGAGCAGCCTGAGGCAAGGATCTCAGAAAAGATAGATTCAGGGAGCTGAAGGAAAGCATTGCAGCTCTTGCCTGTGCTACTCTTGACTGATATCATTGTTAAGGTCCCAGCTTGCACAAACATTAAAGACTTTCTCAAGCTCTACACTGAGTTTAATTTGTAATCTCTGCTGAAATGTTTTTCTACTGCTACTTCTAGGAAGAGAAACAATCAAGAAATTGTTATTCATGGAAATGCATGAAGACTATAATATCCAGTGGGAAAACCTCTCTGTTTCTGCCTCCCTCTTTTTTTTTAAGAAATCTTTCCCTTACAGACAGGAGAAACAGGGAGAAGGGCTTTAAAAAAGGATCAGAGTTCTCAAACTTTAATAGTTCTCAAAGCAGAAGCTCTGAAATGCCCCAAAGGGATTATTTCAATAGAAAAAAAAAGTTCTCTGTGTATCCAAAATGGTTTATTAAGATCCTAGCTATTCTCTTGGTCCATGCCAGAGGAAATCTCTCAATGTCCAAAAGTCTGGTTCCACAGCAGCACTCTTGTTTTTGCAATTTCCATTGATTAACTTTCTGGTGCCTGTCAGATCACATAATCCCAGTTACATGCTTCATCTTTCTGCTTCCCAGGGCTCTTGGCATTTCTCTTGAGTCTTTTTCCTTCCTTTTCAACCTTGTGTATATTCACAGTTCTGATCAGTGAAACCAAAATTCACCTACTTTTATTCTGGCTTCCCTGTTTCAGATGTTGGTATCCTTGTCTTACATGTTTTTCCTCCTCTCAGAAGTCCAGAAGTTTTGCTCTGCAATGTGCAGACTTTCTCTTGCTTATTTACATTTCTGAAATCTATGAGATTTCTTTTGCTAAGAAGTTAGAATATGAACAAAGAAACAACACTTTTAGAACTTCACCTTTGGAAAATTAGAAAAAAGAATGAAAGCAATAAACTGACGCTTTACAGTTTCTTTAATAATCTCTTGGCTTTTGCTTTTTTTAATAAATTTCCTTTATGGATATATATTCAGCTGAGGCAATTCCTCTTTAAGTCTCACAAGGAAAGCTATTTGGGTTAAATGATGTAACATGGCATTCAGTCCCACTTCTGAAGAGGAATAGCTTGGCAGTCCTTGGACTCGAAACACTGAATTCCAGGTGTTTTTTACTGATCAGAGTAAACAGCTACTTCAGTTTCCAATGAATCCACCAAGTAAGTAGTGTACGTGATCAGTGAATGGAAGACACTTGACTATCTCCAGATCAGTAATATGTGAGAGCATAAACAAAGACCAAAGGGCTAAACCCTAAATCAGGAAGGTTACTATCATCAGGTGTCTGCAGCTAGTGTAAATGACCTTGAAATGCTATTTTATCTGTAGAATTGTGAACACACCTACTTGTTTAAAGAGAAACAAAAAAAAGTAGTTGAGGACTATGTAAGAAAAAGAAACAGTCACAGAGAATGACAATCCTTTCTATTTGTTTTTAAGCAATTTTCTAGAATTCTTTACCAGAAATGCAAGCTTACCTAAGAGTGATGTTTCTCCCTTGAATTTTAGAAGGGTGTTCTCAGACCTGAAACTATCTCAAATAAAATCTGTTCTGCAGCATCTGTTAGTGAGGACAGGAACACTGCTTGACTCCCAAGTTTCTCTCAGTTACACTTGTAGGTGTATAGGTGTTTTTGGTTTTTTTTTCATACATGACCTTATTCAAAGTGCTTTCTGGATATTTAATTCCATTGAGATTTCAGCTTCTTGGAAAACTCTTGAACAGCTCCCAAGTAATTTTCCCCTCCCTTGTCCCTTTCAGTGTACTGTTGTACATGATGTTCCCCAGCTGTCAGGACAGGACAAAAGGCTCTGTCCTTTTTTGCAGGAAAACCTCCTTCAGCCCAGGGGCTGTTTCACAGAGAGGACTATGTGGTTTGTAGGACCATGCTGTAGGGCAGTTCAGGGAACTGGTGCAGGATGTTGTGTTCCTCAGAGACTGGGGGTGCTGTGGCCATACAAACCTGCTGACAGAGCTGCAGAGGGGGAGGAAGGTGGTGGCAATGTCTGGGGCTGCATGGAGAAGGTCAGAAAACCTCAAGCTATGGTTTGCTGTGAGAAAGGTTCTGGCTTGCAACCACCTTGGAAGACCCCCAGGTTACAAGCTGTGGTCTCCTCTAGTTTACTCTCAGAATCATTTTACATGGCTCATATTGTTATCTTTAGGCAAATGAAGAGCTCAGGAAGTTTTTCTAAGAGACATTTTACAGTCCTCTTAAAAATGCAGCAAGGATGCAATGCTTAAGTAGATTTGAACAGCACCTCAGATTCTCTGGGGATATTTTGACACAAGGAGCAAACCTATTTTCCCCTCAATTGACTTGGTAATGAAAGGATGGAATCTTGGAAACATTTATTAACTGCCAGGTGAACTGGAGAGAGACAAGTACTTTGGTGTGGTCTCAAATCTTTATCAATTAGTAAATGCAGATGTCAGAGAGACATCGAAGGATACGAATCCTGGACCAGCAGTGGTGCAGTTCATATTGCCTGCCTGGATTTCTGCAACTTAAATTCCCTGCACATTAGTTTGGAAAGAGATAATATTTTCAAAAGCCATTACTGTTAAATTGATGCTATTGACAGAAGATTGGTCTTCTCGAAAGTAATAATAACTCATCAAAACACATTACAAGGTGGCTAGTTTAAAAGGTACCTGAATGTGAAATTAAGGTTTGATTCCACTGGTATAACATGGTTGTGATTTTCAGGGATGAATTGCAAACATTTTACTTGCTTGCAGTGCTGCTTATAGCAGTTTCAAGTTGGCATGCTCAGAAAGGGAAGGTGAACGAGAAGATAAATTTGCAAAGTTTCCAGCTTGATCAAGTGGCGTGGCTCTGCCTTTTGTCCTTTCTCCTGTTTGTGAAGGGTCATTCAGAAAGCATAACAGGGTCCACACTCTTAATGTTCTAAGGGTGTTGAGCCATCCCAGAAGCTGAATGTTGGCACCAGCACAAATAACTGCAGTACTGACAGGATCTGTTAGAAAAAAATATATGAATAATGGTAAAAGACAACATTTCCCAAAGTCCAAGCTGAAATAATGAGTAGGACCTTGTCATGATTTTGTTCAATATTTTCCTTCTGCTCAAATTTGAGGTATCTACTGCTCCTCTGTGACTTTACAAGATAGGTGTCTGGGAAGATTTCTGGCTAAATTTTCACAGCTGAATTTTGTTCCTGCAGCTGGGGAAGCCTGACTTTTGCAGTAAGCTTGATATAAAGATATATTCTTGGCTCAACTATTTCATACACGCCTCTCACTTTACGAGTTTACTTCATGTGCCTTTCCATAGGGTCATGGCACAGCAGCTGGGGTGGCTGCCCACACAGGACCCTGCAGGACTGCTGGCTGCCCTTGCACCAACAGCTTGTTTCACAGTCCCTGCGAGCAATTTTGTCAGCCTGAGCTGGTTTCTGGCCACCACACAGCCTGTGAGCATGCTCTTCACTTTCCTTTGTTTGTTCATCTCTCTGCTAGGGTAATCCTGAGATTGGAGTACATGGAAACACATGTTTAGTACTACGGTGCAGAAACTGGATGTACTGGTGGGACGCTGTTACCTCAGCAAAATACCAGAGCAAGACCATTAATCTTTCATTTAGGATTCAAACCCTCGATCTAGGCATTCTGTTCTTTTGCCTGGAAGAGAGAAGTGCAAACCACTGATGCCAGAGATTAGTGTACATTATGTCCTATGGTTCTATTTTCTTCCCTGTCCTTTCCCAGCTCTGCTATTCACCACAGTGAGTTACAGGCACTATCATTCTCAGTTTATTGAGCAGTACAGCTGTAGTTCATTAGCATCCAAATAGCTTTAAGCTGATTGTATCCTTGGTCACACTGCACCAGAGTTAACAGGATGAAAGTACCAGAAGTTCAGAAATAATGGGTTGCATTTTTGCTGAAGGAAATCTCTGATTAGTGAAGGCTTGCACATGTACTGTATTGAGAAAATAAATATAAAGGAATTTTCTCTTTATTATTCATGTGTTCATTTAAAAATACTAATGATAAGGAAAACATTGCTAGAAAACATGAGGCAGTTTATTCTTAGTCTTCATATATTTTTGCAGAGCTTTGATTTTATGTAGGTAATTAAGAAAGAGGTTATGAACTCTAGTAATTGCCAGGCTGGTCTCTTTTAAGGAGTTAGTTTGAATTGGAGTGAGGTAAGAGAAAGGATTCTTGTTACTTTTCTCTCTGTTTCTCACCTGTGCCAGGCTGGAGTTGAAGTAGGGATGGACTTACTAAGAAGAAAAGGGGCAAGCATGACTGTGTTTTGGTTAGCAGATGTATCGAGCTGGGATGATTGAAGCATAACTGAAACACAGTGTGTTTTTACAGGAAGAGGTGCTTACTCATTCAGTAATGAACTAAAAAGAGGGACCACAGTGTGAGAGTGAAGTGCTCAAGGTGAATGCATGAGCCTGCGATAGTGGAGGTGCTGAGGCTCAGCAAGGAAGTGTGTTAGCAGATCCAGGGGAGTACATTTCCTATGCCTGTTCTCCCCTGGGAGCAGCATCACTAGAGGTTCACTCAGATATAAAAAAATATGATAACCAAATGGCACAAAGAGATAAAAGCTGCTTTCTGGTCAAACAAAAAGGTTCCTAGGGTCATGGAAAAAAAACTTTGCTGGAGCTATTTGCGCTGTCACCTCTTTTTTCTGAAAATCCCTGACTGCAAAATCTTGGAAGTGACCCAGCCCAGCAGCTCTGGGCTTTCACAGGGGTGAAAAAACATGGCAAAAATCAAGCTATTAAAGTGTGGATATCACTTGCCCCACGGAAAATGAGATCCTTTATTTTTTGTGGCAGAGAAGCAGAGGAAATATCTGAAGTTGTGGGTGGGAAGAAACACCCACCAGTGTCTCAGCTGGAGGATGCAACCTGCCAGGTTTTCTGTGGCCACCACTTGCACTCAGGTGGGGTTAAAGGCTCTCTATTTCACGTTCTGGTTTGCTGAATTAGGTTCTGGCAGCTCACACAGCCAGCTTAATACACAACAGGAATATAACCAGGACCTGCCAGCTTAGCCTGTAAGAGAAGCAAAGCATGGACTCTCCATCTTGCTCAGCTGAATGCTTATGCTCTGCCTGGTTTCACTGCTGGGGCACTGTCATTTTTCAGCTTGCTGAACACAGATGTAAGTAATGTATACATTTCAGGCCTGCACTGCCCTGGGTTATTTATGAATTAAAATTTTCCTTTATCATTAGGTAGAAGTAGTTTAAGTGAATACATACTGAATGCATAAATCTGCCAGTTCTACTCAAATAGGGGACAGCAGTTGGAAAATAACATGACAATTTAGGCAAATTTCAGAGAAAATCTTTTTCCTGTTCTCATGGCCCAGGGTGAACAAGATTTGAAGGCTTATTTCTGATGCAGTGGTACAGAAGCATAGTTTCTTCTTTAAACAAAATAGACCCTTGGACAGCAAAGCCTGCTGAGGATGTCAGAGAGTCAGTGGTGCAGGAGAGTTGAGATACTGTTTGTGGAGGCAGAGGTTGCAGCCTAGCCATTTACTCTGAGGTAACTGCAGGAAATGAGTTAGCCACCTCCTTTTCAGCTGTGCTCAGCATCTCAAGTTCATCAGAAGTCAAGGGATGCTGTGAGTTTCTAGTACCTTGTGATGAATTTCCCTTGTTGCAAGAAGGTGTTCACCTGTTGTAGTGCAGCACACACTTTAATTAGTGTCCTAGCCTGCAAGGGTACAAAACTAGAACAGTCAGGTTGCTGAAAAACAACACTGTTGGACATCACAGCAGTGAGACACCTGAAAAAAAAAGGGATGCTGGGCTGAAGTTTTTAACAAGGCTTCATGGAATACAGCATCCTCTGGTCGGCTGGTAGACCTGTGGCCTGTGCAGTGCATGGCAGCAAGCCCCACCTCCTGGGGGATAAACCGTCACCTAGCATCCAGATGGTGAATATATTTATTTATCGAGGCTCAGCTGCATTTTAAGGCTGGATCATCTTGATGGCTCTTGGCTGGGAGTCTGCTGCTACCTGAACTCGTGGGCTGATGTGCAGAGTGAGGCTGTCCCATGGACTCCAGCTCTGCTTGAAGGAATATTGGTATTGTGCAAAACCTGCTATCCTTGGTAAGGAGGCTCAGAGACTTGACTGGCAACACCTTCTCTGGAAACTGCTTGGGCTGCATTCAAGCTTGGGCTCTCTCATGCCCTGCATGATGCATAATCCCCTCAGGCTAACCCTGTCCTTGCCAGCTGGCTGCTGGCTCTAAAGCTTCTGTCAGAACTCCTGGCCCATTCTCCTTCCCTTCACCTGCTCAGTGGAGGCCAGAGGGCATATCTGACTTGGCAGTTACTACACTTACCAGCCTGAATATTTCTGATTGTCACACCATGGTTCCCAGCCTGTAGGAAGAGATGGCTCTGTGATGATGTCAGGAAAACTCATAGCTCTTCCTTCTGACTTTGTAACGGGCTTGGAAAAAGGCTCCAGTGAACTCTGGTCTGAAGAGTGATCCTTGTGCTGACAGAAAGCTTTTCATAGTTACCTGGTTAGACACACTGGTGTCTTCAGAAAAAGGCTGAAATATTCTAAGGGAAAAGTTGCATTTCTAAAGGCTCTCTGTAGCGTTTAATAATATATATCAAGTTGGATACATATTGATAGAAGGCACTCGCTCTCTCCTGCCTGCTTTGCTGTCTCAAATACTCTGTGCTAAGCCAAGCCATAATCAACTGACATACTGATTCCTACTTCTAGATGAAGGAACCTGAAAAGTCCTGGAGTCCAGCTGGCCATTTATAACAAACACTCATATTGATGAGATGTTTCTTTTTCTTTCTAAAGCACTTAAAATTTTTGTAGATGAGAGAAAGGCAAAGATAGTGTTATAATTTATTATCCTCATTCTACAGATAGGGAGGAGAAACTCTGGCTGCATTTATGTCATCTTTTGAGAGGCAGACAGACCTACTGCAACCTGCAAATCCAGAGTTACTGTCTACCTAGACAGCTGGAAATGAGTCTCCTATGGTGACTAAAGGCTTTTGTCCAGTGGATGCAATAAACATACCCACAAGTGCCCGGCAGTCTGGCTCAGTATGGCATGGCACACGACCAATAAAATATTTGCAGAACTTTGAGGGTAACCAGCTCTCTGCAACCTGCATGAAAGTTTCTATAATGTGCTGACCACCTCCACTGTATTTTCAGAAAGAAGTGGCTGGATCTGATGGCACACTGTCCACAAGCTGTGCTGTGACATAAACCTTGTCACAGAGATTGCGTGGTTTGTGCAAAATGAAGTTCCTCTGTCCTCAGAATGTAAATTCAGTGCCTTAACAAAAGGCTTTTATTTCTTCTCCATAAACTCAGTTATGTCCCTTCAGTATCTGCCTTTTGCTAAGATGTACCTTAACACCTCAACAGACCAGGAGTTCAGAGGCTATTAAGGCAGGCAGGTAAATTGAGTACATCTCCTTCATGGCACAGTTCCTCCCCAGCATGTGGCAGTGAGGTAGCTGCTACTCTGAGCTGTAATGCTGTAAAGACTTTGATACCATCTGTTTGAAAAAATGCCTCTTACCTTGCTGGGCATGTCTGATGGAAGCCATCACAGCAGAGCAAGCTACTTTAAAGCCATTTATCTCACTGAATGCTGCCACTGTTCTCCCTTCCTTTTTTTAATATTTTATTCTTTCTCGCTCTTTCCTTTGTGAAATATTGTGAAACAATATCAACACATTGCACCAATCAAACAAGCATCTGCAGCCCCTGCTTAGGTTTTGCATCTGGTATGAATGAATGCAAAATGTGGCAGGTTTGACAGATGTAACTGTCATGGAAAGGAAAGCAGGACTTGCACTCTGGGGCAAGCACAGGGAGAAAAACTGGAAGAGAAGAATGAAAAGGACATCCTTTGTATTACACTGGAAATTTACATCCAGTGCTTTCTGCTTTCCTATTAGCATGCAGCAAAGAGGAGAGTTTCATCATGGCAATGACTTGGGGAAAGCTGGGGAGTGATCAGAAGGATGCACTACATCTTTTTCCCTCTCAGTATTTGAGGAACCGGACCTGTGGTCAGCTCTCAGAATTCAGCTCTTGTCCTGTAGCATTGGCCAGGAGGTCTTATGGACAGTGTTTTATGTAACTAGTGGAGGTCCTGCCCAGAGCCCTGAACTGATTTGACTTGACAACGCACCCCCATGGGCAGAGTTGCTACTCTGTACTTCATCTCAGCCTGTGGAGAGTTACAGAACAAAATGTGTGGCAGGTCTGCAGTCTGTCCCTGCTCCCCCCATAGCACAGGGTGCTGCAGAGACAGGCCTGTGTTTGGGAGCAGGGCAGCAGGTCCAGCTTTCCTCTTCTCAGCTTTGCTGTGCCTCTGCCTTCTCCTGCAGGGAAGCTGAAAACAGAAAAGTGGGATTTTACAGAATCTGTTTTGTGCCATAGAAGTGACAGCAATGTAATCAGAGCAGCAAAGCTCCACTGAACTAGCAGACGAGAGAAGCACGAAAAAGGAGGAAACTGTATACTTGTGTTTTTGTTTGTTTTTTTGTTGTTGTTGTTTGTTTTGTTTTTTTAAAATACCAACCATAAATCAGTCAAATATACTTGGTAGTTACCAGGGGTGGTCAGTGAAATGACAGAAATAAGTGAGCAGATTGACTTCTCTAGGAGGCACAGGGGCTCACTTCATATGAAAGCAATTGAAGGAGATATTCTGATATGTTCGTAGCCCAGAATGGGCTGGACTTACCCAAATTATCTCCAACCCTGTGAAAATATGCTTGCATTTTGTAAAGACTTAGGTATTGTTATGAGGGTTATATTAAAGGCACTGTTAAAAACTGGAACCACTCCCAAGCATCTGAAAACAAATCCGTATGCACAGACTTGGTTATGTTTCTCTTTAAAGACAAGAAGAAATGAAATACTGATATAACCAAGTAACATTAAGCTGCATGATAACAGAAGGACTTACTATTCTCAAAGGTGCTTTATTTGATCAAAACTAGGTTTTTGTCTCTAAAGTTTACATGTCTCCACCTTTATTTTCTCAACTTTAATTCATTTTACTGAAATGGAAAAAAATCAAAGTAGTAAAATATCATGGACCCAATTCAGTCAGAAACTTCAAAAATATTTTCACCTTTATGCACTGCCAAAATCGATAGATGTGTTGAATCTCAGTCTACAGAGCACGTTGGAACCAGGAGGATAAAGTGACTGAAAAGAATGAATTAGAGAAATGACAATTCTAGCTCCCATCAATTTTTTCCAGAAGTGACATGTTTATCATGGAAGTCAATCCAGAAAGCAGCTGCATACACAGCAAGTGTCATATATCTGAGATGATGAAATCTCTCTTTTCCTAATGTCAGATATATACCCAAGTTGTAAAATGGCCTTCAGGGGCAAGAAAATTTGGTCTTTTTTTCTGAGCTGACAACACATTATTCATGTGTTAGGCACTGTCAGATGGCTGTGATTGCTGTCAGACTTGGGAATCTTTCTAATTTTTTTATAGGCAGACATGAGCAATAGCACAAGGGTCAAGCCTTTGTTTCCCCTCTCCTTTCTGTTGTTTCCTTTATTCTTTAGGCTGTGTAACTTTTTAAGCATGACATTTTGATGGGTGAAATACAGCATGTGATATGTGAGGAATTCCAAGAGGCAGGCAGAGCATGGTACTTGACTGTGTCCCCTGTTCACCTTCGGCAATAATTTGGTGTCTTAAATAGTTTCCATTCTGTAAACTTGATGATATATGATATGGAGGAGGGTGGCAAAAAGGCAAGATGAGTAATAGAGCAGCTCAAAAAAGTGGTAACTGCTAGAAAGCCCCCTTGAGGTGGTTAAGATTTTTGGAAAAAAAATAATTTACAAGAAGCGAAAAGAATTTTCAGAGAAAGAAAAAAATCCTGCTTTTAGGTTTTATACTTTACAGGACTTGCAGGCAGTTGTAGTAGTTGCTGCAACATTTTTGTTAGATATGAGTTCGGTTCAGGCCACTGAGTGGAAAGAAAATGGAGTGTGCCATGTGCTTTGAAAGCTCACAGTTGTTTTAGCCTTAGTGGAGATGCAGCCTGAGGGTCATCACATCCTGCCAGTCCAGTTTTGGCACCAGCACAATCTTCACCCGATCCATTATGCTAGTTTTATTTCTGTAAACTAGGGATATACTTCAGTGATTGCAGATAAAACTTGTTATGGACTATAAGTTACTGTCCCTGCTTGTCATGATACCTATTTATATAATAGATAGATTGATATCTTTAATTAGACAAAAGTGTATAGGAGTAAGAAAGCATATTTTTTGCAGGGTATCGATGCCTGATGAACAAAGTCTTGAAAGAGAGCACTAACTATGTCAAGTAGAAGTATTTCCTAAACAGCTAACACATTTAAAGTCCATTAACGTTTATAACTCTTTCATTTGAGTAAGGACTTATGTTTCTGAAGGTTTGAGTCACTTTTAAAATATTTGCATTGCAAATTCTTTGGGATTTATGTGGGGTTAGAGTTTTATTGTTTGCTTTTATTCCCTCAAGACTGTAGAGCAGTTGGGGGACTATGAAAAAAGCAATTAATGCTGCTAGTAGGTAAAATGCTGTTATGGAGAGATGATGGCTTTCTCTTCAAACCTGTAAAAGTATTTGCTTAGACTGATGCAAGCAGAGTGGTTGTCTCTGCTTCAGCTTCATGGCTGCCTCTCAGTTGTGCTTCCCTTCCCTTTGCCTGTGTCTTTTCTACCTCCTAGACAGCTCATTTGAGCCTTCCTCCTTGCTTTATTTTGAATTTTCTTGTTTGTTTTGCCCTCTGAATAGGGATTTGTTGGTTTTTATAACTCAGGGTCCAAAGGATGGCACAACTCTGCTCTGTCCTGTCTGTGTATTGTAGAATATGGACTCATACCTGATTAATGATTTGCTGCCCTGCTAATGTCCTTCCTATCGGACTCTGAAGAAATGGGTACCATCTGTTCTTTCTGATTATTTGAACCAGATCAATCACAATTACCTGGAAGGACATGGGCCTGGCAGGATTAACAAACTGTTAACTTAAGACCTGATTTTGGTGACAGTCAGGCAAGGGGCAGATTGTTTGCTATGTGTCTAGCTGCTGGCTTTCAGTGTTATTGCACCTTATTGTTCCAGAACCCGTTTGAATCTCTAGGCAGGTGAAGCTTGTGCTTTAGTTTGGGTTAGTTTTGAGTGACATGTTTGATGATATTCACATTTGGGTGATGGGTACTGCTTCTCTCAAGGAGTGCTGGGGTTTGGCATTGGAGAGGGCAGGCTGAGCGGGGGGTCCCAATGGATGATGCCACCACTAGATTGGCTACTCTGAAGATAAAGATCCAACAAAGAGCTGCTCTGCCAACCAAGCAGTCAAACAAGTTAACAATTTGAAACTTGAGTTTCTCTCTTAATGTTGAGACCTGGTACCTTGCAACTTGAGAGAGATCAGGGTAGCTGCAGGGTTATGAGGCTTAAAACCAAAAACAGATTAAAGTTTTCCTGCAGGCAGCCTATTTTATAAAATGGCTTGTGCCACAGGTTACATGTACCATCAACTCTTTTGCTCTTTTAGCTTTCAAAAGATTGGGAATAAAGCAATTTTAATGGAGTGCCTAGGAAATCAGGTCTGTTTTCTGTAATGTATGTAAATAATCACAAGCATTGCAGGCTACTTTTCACTGTCATGCCAAGACCTCTGAGGAATTCTGGGGTTTCAGAAGTAGAGGTGTCTGTATGTTAAAGATTAGCCTGATGTAACAGACCTGAGCAAGAAATAGCTTGAACATTTCGAAACATTGATATTTCTCCCTCCCCAAATGAAACTGAAAGGTTTAGCATGAATTTTCATAAATCAAAGCCCTAAAAAGATTAAAAAAAATAAAAAAAGAAAAAAGCAGTTATTTAGAGATGACAGGTCGAGTGGAAGATTTAAGTGGCCAATCAGATACTCTATTTGATTTCAGCTTTCAAGATGTGAGCAGTGATCAATAATTTAAGCTGCTTCTCAAAATGTAGAGCACAATGAGCACCTTTCTGACTGCATCAGGCATCACCAGACTGAAGCTTTCTCAGAAATCTCTATTTCTTCATTCTGCCTGGTCCTGTGGTGCTCCATCACCTATTTTGCTGAGCAGGGAGTGCAAGGCTCAGGTCTTACAAAGCATATACTGCCAAAGCTGAGAAGAAATAAACAGGTACTGCAGGAAGCATGTCAAACTGTAAAAGGATTAAGGCAAATTTTGTCCCTTGATTTAAACAGATTTTGCAGGAAAGTAAACATGTTCACCCAAAGAAGTTTATTCAGACAGAGGATTAGGTTACAAGAAGGAAATCTCAGAGCTAGTTAAGAATTTGTCCTGAAAATTCCTTGGAACGCTTAATTAAATTGTTTTTTCTTGTCTCCCTCTTTCAAGACTGCTCTGTGGAAGAAAGAAAATTTACTTCAGGGAAATGTTTAAAGTAGTTTAAAATTTATCCAGGCCATGTAAATCCTTTTAGTTCCATTTTTATACCACCAATGATTTCCATGAGCTGCCTTCATTTGAAATGCACTCAGGCAGCGTGTATGGAGAAATAAACAAATGAAAGTCCCTCTTTCTGCATGTCATCAGTTGTTCTTTTTTTTCCCCAATAAAAGGGTACTGAGGAAACATTATATAAGAGAGAGGGACAAATTGTGAAAGGGACTAGAATTTGCTGTAAGTGTTTGTTTGGCCTAGGACATATCATTGAAAATATATATTTATTTTTCATCTTCTTCATAAATATCTGCTCTTCTGAACTTATTGATAAATTGATAGACTATCTCTTATAAAACACAAGTCCATCCTCATTTCAAGACCTATAAAGACTTCCGGTTCTGTGTAGGATGCAGTACAAGTCCTGTGGTAAAATTTTAGGGTCTCTCAGTCACAGCAGAACTGACAGAGACTGTCAGTTCAAACAACTGAGTGTGCTGGGGAGAAGACGGTCTTTTTTGTTGTTGAGAATCATTAAGGAAAAAAGCAAGCAAGCAAGCATCCATTGTAGGTTTGTTGCTGGGGGTTTTTTTGTTTGTTTGTTTATTTGTTACAGAGCTGACATGAAGCAGAAGAAAATGCCTCAAATCTTAGCCCCAAAAGGGTTTTGAAAATGTAAAATAAATAAAAAAGACCAAAAGTCAGTAGTGACAGAACACTCAGGTTGTTTGGGAAGCTTTGCAGTTTACAGTTGCATTGCTGTTTCTGAGCTTACCCCATGAGCTGCTTGTCCTCTAAGGAACTGTATTGACATTAGAGATGGGAACGTACTGATGGTTGTAATGATGCTTCAGCAGGAGGTAGAAAGAAAGTGGTTTATTTGAAGATTCAGACACAATCACTGAGGTGTCTCAATGTACTGTTGGTTTATGTCCTTTTTAAAGTGATTCTGCTTTGAAATTTTTCTTAGTGAAGCCAGAATTGGAACTTAGTAATGAAGAAACCAGGATCCTTGATCAGGTCTCTAGGGGAGTGCAGGGAGTTTCAAACTCTTTCCACCTTAACTGTTCCAATTGTATGAATCCCATAAAGCAAGTGAATCTTTTAACCTATTCAACTAGGGTCTAATGCAGGAGTTTAAACCTGAACATATGAAATCACAGCTTGCTAAGACAGAATGTTTCAATAGCAGCAAAGAACATGTGTTGATGCAGTGTGTGTACCCTGGCTGGGTTCTGCCCCAGGCACAGCAGTAATTCTTGTTCTGGTGTGTGTGGAAGTGCTGTGCCCTACCAAAGAGACAGACTGGTCCAGTATCTTTGTACCATTTCATGCAATCTCTAGATATGAAATTAATTTCAAGGCCTGTCCTGCTCCCCTGACTCACAGTGACACAGGAAGACCACAGGAGGTCTGCAGTGAGCATGAGGAGTGGGAGGATTTCCTCTCAGCACTGCCATTTGCCCACTACTGCACAGTGCCGTCTCATCAGCTGGAGTTACAAGAAGATCAAAAACTAACCAGAAAATAGAGGATTCTCAAAAACCTAGAGTAGATGCCCCAGAATAGCTGTTTTCTGTTTTCACATTTTAATTTTTAATTAAGAAACTGAAGTAGCTTGATGAAAATGAAAGGTTTTGATTGCATGCATAGAAATTATTTTTAAGTGACTTCGGAGCCACCATGTAAATATATAAGCAGGAGAAATACAAACTCTGTCTTCCCTTTTTGCTCAGCATGTCGTTATGGGAAAAATCCGGTTTTTCCTCTCCTGACCTCATTTGAAATCTTTCTGAACTGCCACTTGCAAAGCCAAGGAACTAAGCTGCAGCTGGGGAGAGTGCCTGAGTTTAACTAATTGTTGTCTATACTTAGATTGGGATATCTTATAGCTGATCCATAGTATGTTCATTGTATGTCATAAATGTATTTTTAAAATTTTTTGTATTTTTTTATTGGTAGAATTACACTAACTTTGGAGGTTATTTGAACCTGAAAGACATTACCTTCTGCTCCCAAAGTTTGAAAAGGAATATAATTTCTATTTTAAAGTACATTTTGGCCAAACATTCCATAAGTTTGGCATTTTAAAATAAAAAAATACATTGCAAAAATTATTAATACTGGGTAAAATGTAAGCTATTTTGTCAGCTGTCTTTTATATCAAGTTTTTCTTACTTAAAAAGCAAAAAAGAAAAAAAAACAACAAGAAAACCCCTTTTCCATGAGATTTCTTCTTGTCAAACTCTGAGCCTTGTCAAATGCTGTCAGCTAAGGATAATTGCAGAGCAGCAGGTCAGACAGCAGAGCTCAACATCCATATTGCATGCTTGTCTCTTTTCCGAATCTGTTCCATAATACCTAGAGTATCATCACAATCAGTAAATCTCACTTTGGAATTACAGTATAGTATTTTTCATTAAGACCAGAAAACTGCTGTGGTAGGGACTTATACAAAACCCCCCCAAAAAAACCCAACCAAAACCCAAACCCCCAAGGAAACAACCCTCCACAGGCAACAAAACAAAGAGCTTGTTTATTGAGGAAAAAATGGAAATTCTTGTTGGGATATTTTCAAATGGATGGTGACTGACTGGTTTAAGTCTCCATAGGGCCAGTAAATGCTTGAGGTAAAAATTCTTGTAAAGGCAGAATTCTCTTCTTGTCACACCTGTGCCACCTGCTTTTGCTGTATTCATACGCATGTGCCATATTTATATATTTTTCTAGACAGTTCTTATTATTACCACTGACCAGGAATGGGAGAAGGAAAGTGCAGATGATGAAATAAATTGGAGTGGAGGATGAAAATTCTGCTTTTTCATAGGAAAGCTGTCAGATGGATTAATGGCTGGGCTGAGCCAAATAGCTCCATTATCAGATCAGATAGAGACCTCTCCCCTCTCTGGCTAAAATAATTGAGAAAGGGGGCTCTGATATGGATTTTGTAAGAGCTGAACTCCTCAAGAGTAAATTAAAGACAAGGATAATAGAGTTCCTCACTACGCATGTGTAACTACTACTCTGATAAATTGGGATGACTGTAATCTTATATAGGCCAGCAGCATCCAGGTCTGTCGAAAATCTAGATATGCCTGTATCTATCAATACAGACCTGTTTTATTTTCTTGCCGGACTAAGAGGGAACTTACAGAGCATAAGAATGGAATGGAAAAATCACTGCAGTGGATATGCCATACCCACATGGAGAGAAAACTCCATTACCTTTCACGCACCATAAATAATACCTTGGTTCAGAGAAAGGGTGAAGGGAGAAGTTCAATACCCTCCACTAGCCTAGCAAAAGGAACATAGAAAAGAAAGTAGAGCAATGAAAAGAATAAGTTTGATCTCCCCTCCTACTCCCACCAGGGGAGCAGTGGGACTGTGCTTGCCCTGAACCCACATTGAGGAGAAGTGCTTTGGGAGGAGTTCTAACCCTTCATGCTTGCAGTGGTCAGTCAGGCTCTGAAGTGACATGAAGAATGTCCTGTGTAAAGGGCTGCTAAATGCTTTAATGCCCCATTTAATTCTCTTTGAGACAGCTGCACTGCACAGCCAAGTTCCTGCGTGTGACCCAAGTGAATCAACTCCTCAGTGGTCCCATGATGATTGCACAATACGGAGGGGGGTAGGCTGCTAATCTGTACTTACCTCACAGGGGGGAGTTGAAAAATTAATAAAACAAAGTGAAAGGAGAGGTCAGAGAAACTAATTGACAAAGTGAACAAGACAAATGATAAAGGGGCTGGAAGAACTGGCTTGCTGTGTGCAGAAAGTCTGCAGATGAGATAGGAATGCTCCAAGCAGTGATTGCAAGGTGACTTGACAATGTTCTGCAAATATTTGAGGGAATAAACATCACTGGGGAAGAGAAATTAGTACAACAAGATTTATCATAAAGAGCAGGAAGATGATCTGCCAGAAAAACCTCTTGAAAGACATTAATAGACGGTGAAATAAACTTTTCAGTGACAAGAGGAGATGTAACACTAGGTGAGATTTTTTTTTTTAAATACAGCCACAGAGAGCAGTTTTGCTTTGCATGAAAGAATGAATGTACAGTGTACCAATGTGGACATCTTCTGGGGTTTGATTCTCTTATACACCATTACTTCATATGGTTTTGTGCCTCAGGGATGTGGTGTTCTTGGGAGATGATCATAAATAAGAAAAGCAAGTTGGACGTAAAGAATCAAACCTTTAACAGCCTGAGAATTGAATGTATAGTCATGTTCAGCCTTGCTCAGAAACCCACAACAACAACTGGGTGTTGTCTCTGTAGGTGCTTTGTCCCTTATTCACAGCCAGAGAAGTCCTGTGTCTCACACTGAACTTTGTCCCGTGGAACTGGACCTGCTGCTGTGCTCCCTGAGACCTTGGCTGGAGGATGCTGTGGTTCCCTTCACACAGTGTGTCTTGCTTTTCTCTCCAGAGAATCAGAGGTGTGATGGCAAAGAAAGGCCGTGGGTTTCAGCCAGAGTGCTCCTATGGTGCAAGACTTCAGACTTGTCTTTAGGCTTGAATGGACAGTCCAGGCTATATCAGGCTGCTTCTAGCCCCAACATTTTGGTTTATGGTGCCTCATGTTATTTGATGAGCAGCCCTACTGAGGACCTTACAAATTGTAGATTTATCATTTCCTGACGTACACTGACACTTTGAAACCAAAGTGCGACCCATCTTTGTGGCGTCACTTGTCTTCAGAAAAGATATATTAATTCCCCTTCACTGCACTTAGCTGTATCTTCTGATTTTGATATTTATTACAGCTTCTAACAATTTATACTTTACTGTGATACACCTGTAGCTGTCTTTATGCCTCCCCTCATGTCAGTGGACCTGTGGAGGGTTTTTCTCAGCAGAGTTGGGTTTAAACCAGGATCTCTGTCAGATTAATGGGTTATGAGCAAGCACAGAGCAGAATTTTTCTCTCTGGAGCTCTGTGATTTCCGTCTTTGCCTGGCAATGCTTCTGGCTGGTGAGGGAACCTGCTCCTTGCTTCTGCTCACCAGGTGGAACAGCAGATGAATATGTGTCTGAGCAGCTCTCCTGGGTGAGCCTAAACTGCTTCTTTTTTTAGAAGAACTTACTTGTCACAGGAATATTGTCTGTATTAAGATCTGAACAGTGGTGGTTTGTTTTTTTTTCTTCTTTCATCCATGCCTGTGTGTTTTCCTGTTTTCCTTCCCTGGATGTGCTGTATGTCAGCCCTTTCAGCATTCTGCATCTCCCTTTTACTTCTGTTGAAACTCTGTATAGGAATTTGATTTGTCTTCAGAAATCTGGTGGTGCAAAGCCAATTTTTTGGTAAGAGCTCCTATGGGGGATCTGATTACTTACAGTGAGGTATAGTCCACACTTGTCATCACTGCTTTTGTTTGCCTTCTTATCCATCATTCCTGAGTCATAGTAACAATTCAGAGATTTCATTGAAGACATAAAAACCTTGTGCTTTTCTTTACCGTATCATCTCTTCCCAAGCAAATATTTCATACTACAAAGTGTCTTCTCTCTGTTTTGCCTGTAGCTATTTTTAAATTTTGCATAAATTAGTTGTGATGTTCATAAGAAACGCTGAGAAGAATTCTCTCTTCAAATACAGAAGGACTTTCTCATCATCCTACTCTACCTTTATTCTGTTCTCTTTTGAAGATAAGAATTGATAGGTGGATGTGAGTCTGTCATAGCATGCTACAAACTGCCACCAGAATGCTCGAGCAATCATTCCCTGCACCAGGGGTATTCCCACTTTCCAGCCTGTCAGAGGTCTAACCTTCTGACTGCTGCTAATGGCACTGGGGCCTTCCTCTTGCTTGTTTGCAGAAGAATGCTTGAAACAAGGTGTAGTACTATAATCTGTTCTGAGAAACCTCTTCAACAGGACTAGAATTTTCTTTCGCGTGTTGAGAAGCCAAGTGGAACAGATTCACATACTCACTGGTAAGGCAGTTCTGAATCTCAATGGGTGCAGCTTGGTCTTCCTCCTCTAAAGCAATTAACTGTATATAAATTAGATTTGGTATGCTGTATGCCTTTTGACTGTTTAAAGATCTTTATCTGATAATGTTGAGGTTATCAATGAAACATGAAATTATTTGCGTGACCGGATTACTCAAGATACTTTTTCATATAGCCCAGTGTGAATAATGAAAATGTGAGACCTGAAAAACATCTAAGTGAACTCCAAAACTAAAATATCTAAGCTACTTAAAATTTAGTTGAAGTTAAAAAAAAAAATATAAATCTGATTTTGCTCCATCCTTCTGTCTGAGAAAATAACCTGCATAAAAATCAGATGCATTTTACCTCTTAATTCTTTATTACAGGGTTTTGGAGAACCAGAATATTTTATATATCATCCAGAGGTTTGCTCTGAGTATTGGAGTCTGTCATGCTTTCGTTATCTTGCTTTTCAAGGTCTCACTTTCAGAATATTGAAAAAAAAACAAAATATTTTTCCTCCTCTTCAAAATGTATAAGGAAATGGAAGGAAGGCAAAATGCTGGGGAATGCTTGTGGGAAAGCAAAGCAGTGATCTTCCATCCCTTGCTTCATCTCATATTTCACTTTGCTCTGATGACACGACCTTTTTTTCCAAACATCTTTCAGCTGTGTTCCCTCTAGGCCATCTTAGATACACACATCTCTTCTGTCTGCCTCCTCCCAGAGAGGCACCGGCTCTTCCCCACGCATCGTGTGCCAGTGTCACAAAGCATGTCCCCTTTGTTTGTTAGCGAGATGACCAGCACTAGCAGGCTGCTCACAAATGCCAACTGTAATTACAAATTCTACCTTCAAGTGGAGTACACAGATTATGTCTGGATATCTTAAAAGTGCCTCTTGCCTTTTGAACTCTGACTGTTATGCTTTGAAAAATAGTAAGGCTTCTGCTCTCACAATTACCAGTCCTTGCTTTCACCCTGTCCTGGGAGGAACCCAAACAGAAACAAATGACGACAGACAGTCGTGCATCTTGAGCTGACTGATGGTAGGAAATAATGCTATTTCCCATTAAGAAGAAATAAAAAACCTCTGGGAATATGTTGTTTTCTTTGTTTTCTCCAAAGGAAACTGGCCCTTTGGTTTTTGAAGTTAACCATTACAGAGGGTATCTCTGAAGCACACTTGATCCAGCTGCAAAACATAATACCAAGTGCCTCAGCCTGCCTTAGTTTTAAAACCTGCATGACCCACAGCTAAAGACTCATCACTGTGCACAGTAATGTGAAAACAACTGACTACTAATTTCTTTTTGGATGATGAACTACCTTGTATGTAATCTTGCTTAATAAATGAGTGTATAATAGATATATTAGTCACCATTTTGGCAGAGTAAAGTGGATGAAAATATAATGATGTTTACTTTGTAGACCCATAACACTGTTATAGCACTATAAAGCAAGTCTGAGAACTGGATCACAGAAAAATATATGGCCTAAGGTGTGCATCTATTGTACTGTATTAATATATATATTTATATCTATCTCATATACGTAGTGCACCGTGGGCCCAGGAATCAGACGATGATGTTGTTCAGATTCAACAAGCTCAACATCAATACCAACTTCAAACTCTTACTGTTTTGGGTCAATTTTCTTGCAGTATTTCACTCATATTGTTGACTCTTTCTGTGTGATACTTGAGAAAGATGGCTGGAAATTATCTGCTTACTCAGAGTTTGTTGTTCAGGGACTTACACAAAGAGGCGGGTTGCACATGGTGAGCTGACCAAGGAGTTCAAGGTCAGTCAAAAGCTTGGCAGGGCTGTGTTCTGTCACCCATGTTATTCAATTATCTTGCTGACTGCATGTAGAGATGAGCCCTTGGTGATCACAAAGGAGAAAGGAAAGTTTGGGGATTTTATTAGTATGTTGACAGCTTTTAGACTTTGTTTCTGACCTTGATATATTCAAACACAGATTTTTTTTTTTTTACAGAAACCACTGCTTTAAAGGGGAAATATAAGTTATCCTGAAACATGATGCTAAGGGTTTTATGGTCAATGATCAGGACTGTTTTCATGTCTTTAAAATCGTAGGAGTAAGGAAGGCTGATGAACAAGTCAATAAAGTGGCTTTCTTTCAAACTAACTCTACTTAATCCATTGCAATTTTCTTGGAGTTTTATGAGCTCACTGCTGGTATAATTCCACTAATTTTCTATAACAACTCAAAAGAATGAATTGTCCCTCACTCAGAAGATATTAAATAAAGCTGAAGAACATGATTTGCGTCTCCCTGAGCTGCCTCCTGACACTATTTTTAGCTTTGGAAGGTGATGGCTGCACTCCAGCTCTGAGAAAAACAGAGAGAAGTACATTAATTCATTCAAACATTTATGCACCTACTTAATATTTCCACTGGCTCTCAAACTGGTCACTCAAAAGAAAGTTGTTTATGTACTTTGTTTGTTTGATGTTATTGCTTTTTGTTTGGTTTTCTTCTGTAAGACAGCATAAGGTAATGTGCCCCAGGCTATGTAGGTTCTAGGAAACGAAGTGCAGTTCACATGCTCAATGGTTCAAATGCCACAGCCCTAAGTTTACTGTGTATTAGTTCTTGGGACTCAAAGGTGCAAGAAGAGGAGGGAGAATTCAAGAGTGCAAGTTTATTGCACTTTTAATATGTAGGGAGGTTTTCAGGTGAGGTGCAATTCTTATGAACCTTTTCTTTTTTTGTGTGCCTGAACTGTAACTAAATTAATGAGATAATAAGAAAAAAAAATGCATTGTTATAGGTTGATTTTCTTTGTGGATCTCTTAGGAACAAGTCTAAGTTAAGATTTATAAAGTTCTTGAATGACCTTATGCAACTTTTAAAATAAGTTTTTCCTCCCCTCTTGCCTTTTTCTGTTTGTTTATTTTTGGAAACAATTTAATTCTCTGGTTAAGACTTTCTGAGCCAAAGCAGTTACTTCTAGAAGAGGCAAGCTGCCCACTTTATTCATATTCCATTGCAGAATAATGACATCATGTGAAAATAGTGCTGATTAATTCCAAAATACTCTAGTGTAAGTCGCTGAATAGTTACTGCCAGGGAATTTAATTTTAGCTTTGAAAAACTATACTTTGGATGGAGAAACAGGGAAAAGTACTACATGAAATTCAGGCAATATTGAAGCTTCTCTTGAAGCTAAATATTTTCTTGTCCACTGCAGTCATTTAGAACTAGGAGTTGCCTTTTAGTCTTAAGAACTCCTCTCTGAGTTCTTTTCTTTCACTGCAGTCCATGCTTTTGATGAGTGCCACGGGGACAGGATTTAGGTGAGCAAACACAGACATCAGTGTCTCACTTGAGTCACCACAAAGAAATAAGCTCTTCCAGGGCATGCTTTCTCTCTCTGAAAGTGTATGAGAGTCTGATGAATTCTGTTCTAAAACATCTCTTTCCTTCTATTAACTCCTGGGGAGTTTCTGGTCATTAACAGAGATTTAGGTACCTCTACAACTGCCATCTGAAACTTGTGAGCTCCTTGTTACTGTGTCTGAGCCAAGATCTAACATGATCATTAGGAGGATTCCTTGGCTGAAGGGAGTCTGACTGTATGAAAAAGAACTAAGTGGAAAACATTTGAAGAATAAAATGGAAGCACTTGTAATTTAATGAAAAACTGGTAGAGTTTTCTGGTTTAGTTTGAATTTACTCTATAAAAAACTGCTTGGTACTTTTGTCTGGTTGGAATATTGAGGATATTGGTGCTAAATTTGGTCTTTCAGATATGAGTCAGTGAATCAGGGCAATGGTCACCCTTTTTTCAAAAAACCCAAAATTAACTCCTCTGACTACACATTAAAGAATATCCTCAAAAAAGTGGGAAAGCTCCATGTAGGGTGCTCAGGATATCTCCTGGCTTATTTGCTGATTAAAAAAAAATGACTGTGACAGAAATCAATACTGCTTGATCTAATTAATCCTTCACTACCTCTGTGATGACATATTACTCTCTACCTAATTTTCTCCTGGTTAAACTTCTCCTAGAATGAGCATTAAATACTAACTCAATATGAAGCAGTTCAAACCCTCTCTTTGTGTAGTTTCAGGCATAATGGCTGACTTTTCAATAGCAGAGTGAGTTGGAATTAGAAAAATAAACATCATAAACCCAACAGAAGAGAAGCCTATGCATTATTCTCACTGCACTAAAGGTAGATTGTAAACATGAGAATTAAACACATCTGCAGAAAATTAAATCAATGAATGGACTGAGTGAAAAGCTGTATTGCCTTATTTTAGCTAGTCCTGGTTTATTCAGGAGTGCCAGAAGCTGCTGGACTGCCAGCTGTAAGGGTTGTAGTTGAATGTCCATGTCAGAGGCAGCACACAGAGGGGCAGAGCCTGTCCCATTTGTGCCACCCTGCCCAAAAGCTCCAGCCTGCCCAGAGGTGCATCAGCCTGCAGTGGGAAGGGGAGAAGTGGTTTCTCTTCCAGCTCAGCCAGTCTTTAGATCTTTATGGGAGCTGAGGGACAATTAGAACTGATGTGGAAAATGGTAAGACTATTAATAGGAAAAATAGTAATTAATCTGTCTTAAAGGAAAATGAAAGGGGGTTTTATAGCTTTGTAATAATGAGTGCATCCAGCATGTGACTTTTTGACTTCAAGAGAATAAAAGAGCAGCAGCCAAAAGACATGGAGTGAGACTTGTTCCAGCCTGTGTTACAGAAAAATGAAAGAAAAAGAAATGGCATGGCCATCTTGACCAGGTGGACTCAAAGGTTTCTTTGTGCTGCTTAGTGGGAAAGGGGTGAGTGCTGGTATAGAGTGGTGTGTATGACACAAATGGAGTGGATTGTTCCAACCAGCTCTTGTGCCTGGAACAGAGCATTGCAGAAGCCTCTCAGGGCTTTCTCCATATAAAATAAAATGCCTGCAAGTTTTTTTTCTCTGAAGGAATACAACTGTGGTCTCTTAAACTCCACTCAGCCTACTGCTATCCAGTGTATTTCCCAGAGCACAGTGTATGTTGTAGCACTGTCTGGGAGCTGCCAGGATACAGTGCTGGCAGACGGCATTCATCCTCATTATGCCATTTGATACATGTAGAGAGGTGACTGCACCAGCCTAAATATCACTTTGAATTTCTGTAACTTGGAAATGCTACTAGTTATTTGACTAGAATCAGGTTTCCAATATCCTGATAATTCAAAGTAGAAAGACTGATATTCCTTTTCAGTCCAAGGCTCTATTTTATCTCAGAATTTAGATTTCTTACATTTAAAATGACTGTGTTACTATAATAGTATAAATAAGGTTAGACTAGAAAATGGTCCACGTCCTGCAAGGCTATAGTTTGCCATTGCTAAACATTATGCAAAGGAATAGTATGAATGTATCACCAGAAACATTCATAGACATTTCCTTCCATTAAATTAAAAAAGTAACACAAATACAAGAAAAACTCTGTAAGAGAAAATTTATAGGGAAAATTTCAAAAGAAAAATTTCAAGTAGACCACTGAAGAGATGGCATTTTAGATTTTTGTTGTATTATTAAGACAGGGCATAAGAGTTCATATGGCCTAATCCAGGGGCTATACTACAAAGCATCATGCTGAAGAGTGTCAAAGAATGAACAGTTATATATTTCTTCCCCTATGAAATGCTAAGGCTTTTTTTGAGCAGGGATGAAGCCATGCAGACAGCCCTGGAGTATCCTAGTCCAATCACAAGAGCTATTTGGAATTATTCTTTTTCTCCTTGCATTGAACTGATTCTGAACAGGTACAGTGCTTACCAAAATATGTTCAATTCTGTCTAAGCAAGAGAGATACACATTTAAAACAATAGGACAAATGAGTTTATTCCATGATGTAACAGGCCACTGAGGGTAGGATCACCAGCGGCGGCACTTCTGATAGTGCTACATCCCTGTGACTTGAAACATTCACATGTTACATTCACATGTTATGGCTCTTCTTCTAGTCTGTTTGTTTTTTTGTTTGTTTTGTTAGTTTGGCTTTTTTCACAATCACAAAGCTGCAAAACTTTCAAGTTGCAGAATCTAATTTCACCCCATCTACTTCTGTGTCCAGTGCTGGGAGTTCATCCCTCCTGATGAAGGACTTGTGCAATCCAGGTGGCTGTAGCTCCACCATGTTTTCCCTTGAGAGTCTGGGGTTCACTGTTTGGCATTTTTTGGTGTCTTTCTTCTTACATCTTTCTTTCACACAATGAGAACACAAGAGGATGTTTTCCCTTTGCCAGTATCTGGGCTCAGGGACAACTATTCACATTTTCAGAAGGGCTGCTCCCAAGGCCGGTCAGAGGGAGGCCAAGGATTGTGTGGGAAGCAGAGGTGTCTGCTTTCTGCTCTGTACACCTCCCTGGCTCAGGCTGTGGTGGAAGGGCAGGGTGGAGTGGCCTTTGTTTCTGATTATGCTGTGTTGATGTGATGGGTGTTTTATGCACCCTGACAGATTTCCTGGTCTGCTTTCTTCTTGCAGTGCAAAAGAGAAGTGGATGTCTCCAACAGAGCGAGGTCTACTTCTCAAATTCTCCATTTTCCTTTTAGCTCCTATCTAACAAGAACAGAGCTTGTTCTAACTTGTATCTGCTGATCACAGCTTGTCAAGGCCTTTCAGCCTGGGATAAGTAGTGGGTTTATGCCCTCCTAGTGCATTCCCTGTGGCTGAGTGTCATCAGAGAGGGCAGCTTCAGGCTGCTGGGAACCTGCTTGGAGCTTCTCTCTGTGTTAAGATTATATCCGCCAGAGTAGTTTGCCGGAGTTTGCTGACTAGCATAAAAGGAGCAGAGTGTTACAGCACTCAGTGAATTTGTCACTGTATCTGAAGCCGTGTTCTAGTTGCCAACTTCATCATATGCTCAGTTGCTTAATAAATTCATTTGTATTTTAGCTCCACAAAAGACTGCTGACCTCATGGAACAAGTGAGGGAAAAGAAGCAGCACAGTCATGTTTCCCAGTGCTAGAAGTGTGGAAGTGGTTCCAACTCCACCTGTGAAAATGCTTCCATCTAATTACACTTTTTTCTTTACCTTATTTCTGACTGCTTATTATAGGCATCATAGGTAGAAGAGCTATACTGGATCAAATACTAACTTCATGTGCCTGCCAATGAAAGATTTCTCCCACAAGTCACCATTTAATTACAATTACTTTTTAACCAATTTATTTTTAAAACAAAAAATTCAAATGAAGCACTGCCCATATTTCTCATCACTTAATTTTTTTTCAGTCCAGAAGGCAGCATCAGTATGTCATCTTTTTCTGTTTTATACTTTCTGGGACATTTGACTCAAATCCAAACTGTTGTATGCAGCGTGTTCTCACAGATTTTGTCATTGCAATACCCTAGTCAGTTAGGACAATGTATTTTATTCACCTAAGTTGCTTTTGCTGGTGATAGCATTGCTCATAAGAAGTCGTGCCTTAGTGTGTGCAGTGCCTCCAGCAACAGGAAGTCTTTCTGACTGCTGTGATGAGAGCTGTTTGTACTGCTTACTGTGACAAAGGGGAGTCTGCTGTGACAGAATGTCATACCTGTAAGAGGAAAATATCTGCCTAGGACAAGTGGAAAAAATTGTTTAGAAGGCATTTCTGCATGCTGACTTATCTTGAGGTCTGGAATAACAGGATTGGGATGAAACACACTGAAAACAAGCAAAAGTCAGTTTAAAGAAAAGGATGCTCTCTGGGCTTGCCTGTACTGTAGAGCCCTTAGAAAGGGTAAGTGATGCCTTAGCCTGTGTGGGACAAGTGTTGCCAGTGGAGATAGATAGTAAGGTGTTGCCATCCCTGTATGAAGCAGGTAGGAGAGATCATGTGGGATCCTGTCTGCAACTCTGATTGCCCAAGTGTGAAACAGAGGAATCTGAACTACCACAGGCACAGTCTGCTCCACTGACAGCCTTGATGAAGGGCTTTGCCTGTTCACTTGAGTCTAATGAAGGCTGAGAGGCAATATGGAAACTGTCTATAAATGCATCAGGAAAGACAAGAGCAGTGTGGGTGACAGGAGTGTGTTGGCACAAAAGCCAAGAGCAGGTATAGTGGCTATGAATAAACATAGGCTGGAACAGAGAAGCAAGTTCTGATCTCTAGCGGATGGAAGTCTGAGTTGGCAAAGACAAAACAGCTTTTGAGGAGGAATGTGGCAGACTTACGGGAGAGATTATTCGATAAGTTGTCTACAACAGCAAGTGGACCAGGCTAGACAATCTAATCTTGTGTTACTATCCTGGACTTGCTCTGAATTTAAGCCCACCAGTCAAGTCAGTCCTCTCTCTCTTTAGCTTCTTCTCTGTCCCCGTGCTCAGGAGTCTCCTATGCAAGGATGTGTATTCTTCTGCAGCCAGTCACGTCTGTGGGAGGGGAAGATCTCCCCTTGCAATGTCCCTTTTTCCAGTGATTGCATCAGATTCAATGATAAATGTGCAAAATATATTTTGTTTTCTTTCAGTATTTTTCCAGGAAAAGAAGTTGAATTCCTTAGGGTGGGTTTTGCAGTGAGGTCTTCCTTCATTTTGCTTATAGAGAAGCCCTTGTAGCACCTGTGACTCTTAGGGTGTTTCCCACATTGCTTCTGTGATAGTGTAAATGTCTAATGTTATACACTGACAGTTCCCTGGATAAGAAAAGGAACTTTGCACAGCATAGTAATAGGAATATGAAATTAAATTGATTGAATTGGATTTAGCTATTAAAATATTCATGTCAATCTCGGTTTCCTTATCCTAACATCAGTATTCCATTTATTTCACCTGTGATACTTTGCCTGTAAGTGATGTATGGTGCCTTAGTTCTAGATGCTTCTCTGAAACATTTGAGCTTATAGCTTTTCATCTAACTAGATAACACTGTAATCTAGGAGAAAGATCTGTGCCTCCAAAGCCCACTGCATCCAAGGCAAAATTTCAGTCCTCCTGCAGGGGAATGATTTCTGCATTGGCCTACTCAGAAAGTCAGACATCCTGTTTTAGCTGAGATGGAGGAATGCTTAGAAGAGTGACTCTGGATTGAAGTGTGGTCTCTCATGTTTTCCAGAACTAAAATACCTTTTATTTGCTCTATCATCCATATTGCTTTCATCTCCAGGCCTTTCCACATTTAATTTGTAGTTGTATTAAAACTTATTTAGGGTTAAGATGTTATGCCCATCTCTGTGATGTCTGGTTTTTCTTCTCCACTCCTCCAAGGAAAAAGGCAGAGAAAGAGAAAGTCTCCTTCATTTGAGTATATTATGCCAGTGTGACAGACCTGTCTCTTCACAAGCATGTGATTTCATCTCATGTACCTTTAAGCTATAGATACAATTACTGGCATTGTTTTCAAATGAGCTTTCTTGCTTCTCTTCTAATTACTGATCATTAATTATGCTGGATAAATAGTACCACGTTATCCATATATTTTTGCTCTTGGGAATTTTTAGCTGAAGTGTAGTGTGCAGATACTGTTATGATAATTTAAAACCTCAACTTTGTAAAACCAGGGATAGAGCCTGCTAGTGAAATACGAAAGCAATAGGTGTCTGTGGACTCTGCTTTCTCCTCAGACTGGGAAGTCATTTATATCTACTGAACTAGTTCACCTGCTGTAATTCTGGCTTAGCTTTACAACCTATTCACCACTACTTTTGATTTGATTTTCTTTAATTATAAATATTTAACTTAGAGCTTTGTTACCAAAATGGGGTATGTAAAGCATCGGAATGTAAATTCCAACATCAGTGCTGCTTTCCCAAACTTAACATCACTGCATCCTTGCTGAAACACTTGGAAATCTGTTGGCCTTGTTTACAGCCAGGGTTAAGGGCCACAAGATGTCAGTGTAGTATCAAACATGAGGAAATGGCGAGCAGGTTTTCTGCAAGCACTTAAATAGTAATGCTGGTGAAAGCCTGTGGACTCCAACTACTGAGCGAAGCACAGTGACCAGGAAATGGTCCATGAGATGAGGAGAAACTTCTGCGTCTGGAGCGTGGGGAAGCAGCTGGGGAAGGCAGGCACTTAGTAGGAGCTACGTGAGGAGATAAAAGGCTGAGTGTGCCTGCAGAAACTGGGCAGTGCAGCTCCCCTTTTCCTCTAAAGCACATGCCCCTGGGCTTGCCCAGCTCCATTAGCCCCACTCAACCTGCTGATTGTGAGTAGCTGGCAGTCAAGAGAACTGGGGTTTATTTTGTGAGTCCTACTCTATTACCATCTATCCTTACACTATAAAGCAGTAATTTTTGATACTGGAGGGCGAGAGGTTATTGAGTAGTGGTGAGAAAAAAACAAGTAATAGAAAAACAGTTCTTTGCATTGTCTTCTGGGTGACTGCTAAGGAAAATCTGGTTCCTGAGTTGTGAGACTGAAAATAGCTAATGAGACATCTTTAAAAGCTCAGATTTGTTGCTAATTTTTGTCCAGTTTTCTATTTTTTTTTAACTTTAGTATGAGTAGTATAGTATGAATCCAATGCTGAACAACCAAACTATTTAGGAAATGTCTTGACACACTGAAACTGTGATTTTCCAGGAGTGACCATCTCTACATGCAAAAGAAACACTTGTTGTTTGCCCATCTGTATCCCCAAGGGTGATATTGGAGGAACACAGAGAAAATGGCACTGTAATAGTCCAGAGATGTCTGGATTCTGTGAGTTAAGCCAGCTGGTACAAACTAGTCCATTCTCTTATTAATTTCTTCACTCTCTTCTCTTTGCTCTTGCCTCAGAGATGGTTATCTCTTGGATTTGCTTAGTTTTCTTTACATACTATGTGTTAGTTGGTAACTTTGGCAGCTGTGTGGTGAGGGGTCAAGCCATGCTTTCCCTTTCCATTCAGATCTATTCTGTCACAATATGGGTGATTACAGAAAAGAGGAAGAAATTGCAAATTGCGAACATGTTGTCGGGTATGGGATTTTTAAAAATAATTAAAGGAAACTAGATATTTTATGATCTTCCAGATGAATAATTCTAGAACATAATTTATTAAGGAAGATGAAGTGTGGTACTAATCTCTTTGGGAAAGTCTTCCTTCATTAATACAAAGCTGTTAGCACAGTTGTGGCCCGGAGCTACAGTTTTGACTGAGTGCCACTCTGAGATTCAGACATCTGTGTTTGGGATCTCTTTGGCACATGTGCTTCCAAAATACTCCATATCTGGACTGAAGCTAAAGCCAGTGCCACAGATCTGAAGAACCGAGAACTGCTTAGAATCCAGTGATGTGCCAACATTTTCAGTTACTATCTCTTTAAATCTGTTTTTTTCTGAACTACTGTTTTCCAGGCTGCTTGTCCTTGGAGATAGGTTATGGCATATCTCTGAGAACTGGAAAATAGGAGCCATGGTTGTGAAATGAAGACTCTAGTGGGGACAGCTAACCCATCTCTGCCTCTCCAGGACAGAGACAGAGCTCATCTGTAATGATTGGACATAATGACTTCTTTAACTCATCTCACAAAATTTGTGTTCTGTTTAAACTAGTCTCTCAGTGTTGTGGGTTTTGAAACTGCTTGGGAAATCTGAACTGAAGGTAACAGAAGACACTGTGATTCTGTGCCTATCAGCAAAGTTTGGAGCAGTATTTCATGCAAAGCTACTTTTCCAAGGCAAAGTAAACCCAAGTAGTCTAAAAGATAGCAATTGTTTCTGAGCATCACTAAAATATGATTTTGGTGGTATCTCACATAAGTAGAGTTTGATTTAATTGATGGAATTGTAAAGAAGGTCAAAACAGATAATAGTGACACTAAGACCAGCCTAGTTCAAGCACTTTTTCTCTATGGGACTATGTAAGGTAGCAGTTACTGAATGTTGCAGGATAAGTGCCAAGCTCTCTGCTTTGTTAATTTTGTAAAAAACCCTGGTTCAATGATAAACCAGGATAAAACTTATTTTTGGTATACTACTTGCTCCTTTTTTTTATTAGATCTATGCTGACAGGATATAACATTAGAATAACCAGGAAATTTTGTGTTGTGCACTAAAATGTAATCAGGCCTTAACTAAACTTTCTTATTATTGTAAGTGACAGCAATATTTGAACCTATTTCTGCCAAAATCAATACATGAAAACTCACACAGCTAATACATTAAATAAACTGGGATGCTCATCAATTCTCTTCTCTTTCTCTGATTTTATGACCATAAAATGTTCTTCTTTACGTTGTAGGCTTTTAGAACACGCATATGTTCGGATTTTTTTGTGGTGAGAATACAAAGTGCTAAACCTTCATTAATGTAGGGGCCCCTATAACAGATGCATATGGATAGATACTGTGATTTTTATTACAGCTTGTTAAATTATTACCAGTTTACTCAGCCAAAGTATTATGCTTTAGGTAGAGGAATTAACTATAATTAGCCTGCTTTGTTATATTCATTGGGATAATGGAGATGGATGAATAGGCTTTTGTTCCTGAGCTGGCAAATATTCTTGACAGTATTTTAAGATTGTTTTTATTTACATACTGGTTAAGGACAAGCTGGTGTTGGTGAAGTATCATATAGCAAAAATGTTCTAGGAGAAATTAAAATCAAACAGCTTGGCTTGAGGCAATATTCCTTTCAGTCTTCTCCGATGTGTACACTAAACTCATTTTAAAAGCTGCTCTTTAACTTCATTTAAATGCAGTAATTGCATATTGCTATAATGCTGAAGAAAAAGGGGTGTAAAAAAAATAGGCATCTTCTAATAATATGGTAGATAAAAAAGAAAGGGGTTACTTTTGATGGCCTCATTTGAAAATGCTGAACTGAAGTATGTTTCCTGTGCTTAGTGATTAGTAGCTATCTATAAATCCAGGCATGAAAAACAGTGCTAATGTACCCACAGGAACACATCCACATGATACAAGGACAGCTTTACGCAATGCATTTATCGGAGGGAGAGAGGAATGGATTTGTTTCCTTCTGTATTAGTGTACTTTAGTTCACTACGCTATCCAGCCACCTTTTGGTGTGAATGGAGGTAATTACTTCATTGATGTTCTAATTACCATTAGATTGTATTGTTGTTCAGTGATAGATGATCACAAAAGACTGTAGATTTGATGACAGACTTAAAAAACCCTCTCTTTCTTGTTGATCTCCTATACATTATACCTAGCACAAAACTCTGCTATCATCTTTAGCGCTTCTGGGAAGGAGGGTGTCGTTTGCAGAAAGGCTGGATTTCAGAGTTAATCTTTGTCATGCAGGATTGTGTTGCTGCTTTATCCCTTCAGTTTCTCATTTCTTTTCAATCATAATTTCACAGACACACTAGAAACAGAAAAAAAAACCTCCAAATCTTCTTTGACCCACTGCCCTCTCCTCACCCCATTCACCTCCAAGCTGCAACTCCAGGAGTTTAAGACTCTAAAAAGAAGTTTTGGTCCTGAATGCGAACAGTCTCCCTTTGCTCAGTGGAACCTAGCAATTAAAAATACACACATGCTTCTTTCAGGGCTAACTTGGCCATTTTGGGGTGTATATGATGTCAGCAGCTGCTTGTCCTTCCGTATCTCAGTCTGCTTCTAAAGAAATGTAGCTGTGGGCTTCTGCCTGACTGGCACTGTTTGTCCTGCCAGGTGATGCAGTAGTTCTGAGATCAGTATTAATGAGTGTGGGAACAGAGCCACAGCTACACGATGCTATCAGCAGGTTGTGCTTCCCTCGAGAATGGATGACAAATCATCCACATTGTGTATCCTTGCAGATTTGCATGCACGCGTCATGTTTGTTTCCAGTAAAGATATATTTCAGATTTGCACTATTCTAACTCAACAAATAACGTAGGCATAGTACCATGAGGCCAAACAGAATGTCCACTTTTTTGGCAGCAGATTTTTGCAGTATTAGTGTCCTGATAAATATACTATTTAAAATGGGACACTGAAAACTAAAAATATTGCTGTTAAAAATATAAAAGGTTAATAATGCCCAGAGAGAATATGAAAACTAAAAGTGCTGTGTTGAAATGCTCTCCAGTGTAATTGCCCAGATAACCTCGGACCAGATGATATCAACAATATCAACTGCTCATGCCAGGGAACACCTACCTCATTGCACAGTCCCACTGCAACCACCAGCACTGCTGGGAGTGCTCAGCCTAAGGCTGTCAGACTGCCCTATAAAGATCTTAGGAAACTTTTAAATGTCATTAAAGCTCTGCTAATCTCAGAGTCACCTTAGCAGCAATGCCTATGGGAATGTTGTCTAAATACAGCCATTGTAAACCTGACTGCAGGTACAGTTTAATACGAGTATTTCTGCTGTGCACATTGGTGATGGCCATGTATCTGCAATTTTTAATTCTTACTCTGCTAAGGTTAGGCCAAAACCATATTGGCTTTTCAGGGTCTGCTGCAGATTCAAAACTGGCAAATTTGGCCCAGGATAAAAGCGATCTTGGGTATATCAGTTTAGGTCAATAGTCATGTCACTAACATGTAGAAATGACTCCAATGACTGGGATAAATTTCAGTGAGGATTGGGGCTTGGGTGGACCTGAAACTTCTGGTAATTTGGAGAGAGCACTGTGAATTCTCACACAGAATTGCAGTGGCCTTTAGGAACCTCTGTAGTCCTATCTGCTACCTGTAGCTGGTGTTCTGAGCCAGAGCTGTGTCGAAGTATAGCTGCACTTTAATTAATACAGAGAGAAAGGCTAAGAGGTAAACTTCAAGTAAGATGACGTGAGGCTTGTTCCACCTAAAAGCTTGCAGGAAATCAACAGCATGTTTTTAATAACCCACCTAGTCACTGATTTGCACTTAGCTTCAAATAGAAGTACTGTATTTTCTTTAGCATTATATGAAATGCTTTCCTCCCCTTCTTTTTAAAGGAAAGCTTCAAAGTTGTCAACCTAGAGTGACAATAATGCTGTTTAGAAAAATTCTCTCTGGCATGAAGTTTCTCACCAAATGCTATGAAGAGAATAAAATCATACTGAAAAATAGCACTTGAGTATGAAAGGCCATCTCAGCATGTTTGAGTGATTCATGCAAGATATAGTCAAGATTTATTTGATCTGAATTTTTCCTATGAGCATAAACATTCCTAATAGCTAGAAAAAAAAAAAATTACTCCAGTAACATCTTTGTGATACCATGCACTTGGGAAACTTCCTGGAGAACATTAGGTTTTATTTCACCTATGGTAACCTTGCTGGGTATGTTGTTACATCATTCCTCATCTTTCTCAGAGACCAGGAGGAAGGCAGTCTGCCTTGGGATTTACCCCAGAAGACAGGCAGTGCACAAAGCAAAACAATGCTGTCATGTGTACATAGATATTCATGTACCATGACCAGTTGTATGTTTAATTTCCAGCTCAACAGCCACAGCAATCTCTTTCAAATACAAACAGAAATAATCTAATAGACTTCAGACTGTATTTTTACCATGGAGAGTTTCCATCTTTCTGGCCCTTTCTTGGAGATTTACTTTCTTTTCAACAGATCAACAATACTAAAAAAATCTCTTCCTTGCTTTTTTACTTTCTTTTCTTTTTGTCTTCTTGTATAGAGCCAATTAGGTCTCTCAATTAGGAGCTAGCTTTTTGGGTTTGGGGCTTTTTTTAATAGCAGCCTGGAGGAAGAGCTTTGAACACCTGTGGTCTCTGATAGAGTGTCACAATTTGATTTTCCTAAGTCCTGATGTTCTTTCCCTTTTCTTTCTCCTCCTATGGTGTCAGGTTAACATTTGTACCTTCAGATAAGCAGGTCTCCAAAGGGACTTCTGGCCTTAACCCCAGCACTCTCAGGCTGTGCTCCTTTTGATAGAATCAGGCAGTTTTGTGATCACTAAAAGCTTTGAAGACAAATTCCAGAAAAAGTCATTTTATCTTTTTCCTTTTTGGGGGGATTTCAGGCCCCTTAACACCTTTCTAGAGAAGGAGTGAATTTAAAATAAAAAAAAAAAAGAGGAGCGAAAAAAGGGAACTAGTGTTCCCTTGGAGCCCTGAATGGAGCATAGCAGGGAGTACAGAATACTTATGTGCCTGACAAATGGCTGTGGTGCTGAAAGCTAAAACTCTGAAATGGCAAGACGAGGTATGAAGGTCTTATCTTGTATAAAAGATGATGATGTTTTAGGGAAATCAGATTGTTAGGCTGACTGCAGGCTTTGACTTACCTGGGACTTGATTAATACAACAGATTACGTACAAAACAGTTCACATGATGAAAACAGGAAGAGTTCTCTGTGGGAAAAAAACCAAAAGCATTTAATAATCCTCTAACCAGCCTATGAGAAAGAAAGATTTACTAAGATGATTCCCTCCCATATGAATCCAGTGATATGGAACAACTTAGGGAAACCCCCTTACCACCCTGTAAAGAGGCCAGAACCTCAGTGCAGTGATGAAGCTTCCCTGGGGATTGTAATTCTGGGGAATTTTTTGTCAGCTCCTGCTCAAATTACATTTGCATAACACTGCCCAGACAGAAACACTATTTGATGAGAATGTGGTAAGAGATTTTACAAGTCCTTCCCCTTGATTTATGCCATGTGCCTTGTTTGTCTACAGAATAATATATCCTGTTTTCCCCTTCATAACTTTAAATTATACCTTATAATAAATTATACCTTATAATTTGAGGGAATGAAGAGTAGGAGTGTAGTGGAGCACACATGAAATAGCTTTAAGACTGGAAACATGAGATGTGAGAGCAGGGGGCAAGGCTATAGACTGAGTCAAATAATGGAAACATGAGTTACGTTAGAACAGAGCAAGACAGGGCCAGAAACTGGGCGATGCACAAATCCTGGCCATCAGCAGGGTCCCAGAAAACTTCTGGAAATGGTATGTCAGAAGCAGGAGGAGTGTAAAGGAATGAGAAACCAGCAAGAAAATAAAAAGCTTGGAAAAGAAGAGGTTAGGTTTTCATAGTGTTTCGTCTGCAGGATGAGAATTATGGGTAATGGGGCTGAAAAAGCATGGAATGAGAAGTTCATTTTGAAGTGGATCAAAGCCACTGATTTTGGACAGAGTAGGATTTGTCAGGATTGTGACAAGGTTAGAATGTGGGCCCTGAGCTACTTTAAGATGTGCTCAAAGCTCTGCAAAGTGAGAGAAACTAACCTACTGCTACAGCTCACCCAAGAAAAACTGCTGTGTGACAACTTCAAGAATTTAGGCCAAACTGTGCAGGGAAAAGGAAAAATAACTTTAAAATTTAGTTTGCCATTTTCAAAGTTGTATTTCAGAAATACAGGAGCTTCTCATTTCCACATTTTTACACAGAACTTATTGTTTCTCAACGACAATAAGGCATTCCAATTTCACTTAAAAGCTGATCTAATAAGAAAAAAAAAACAAAAACCTTTCAGAAAATTGAATAGCACCAAAATCATAGTACAGTGAGAGGTCCCTGTCTTTTTTAATTAAAACTCCCAACTGTGAAGATAAATAAAGTGGTTTGGATTTGAGCTAATTTTTTTTTAATTTAGGTTCATCCACCAAAGTTAAAAAAAAAAATCTATTGTTCTCCAGTTCTAATTATTTCTGGATACAGGTACAAATTTTCTGGCTTTTTCTCTTTTGATTTCAGCAGTCACCCACATGGTATCTCTTGATCTGTCAGTTTTTCTGAGCCTTAACTTAAGGAAGATATAGTTACTGTTGAAAAGGCTATTGTGAAGAAAAAGGTTGATCTAATACCAATAGAGGTATTAAACCCCAAGGAATTGAAAGACACCTGTGGATATAAAATAGAGGAAACATTTTCTGTGCCGATAAACTGTGAAAAGAAGAGTTCTGCTTGCTGTATGTGGCCAGCAGTCCCCTAATATCCAGCCAATGTTCAGTGCTACATCCAGACAGGCTTCAATGGGACTGAGAAAAACTTGGAGCTTTAGACCTTAGCCAAGCAATCAGTATGTCATTTAAAGCACATTTCTGATACTTGAGGCAGCTGTACAGCTTACATAAATTTTCTTCTAGAAAAACTAGTAAAAGTACTCAGGACAGTACCCAAGAGTTTTCCCTACCTGATGTGTCAGAGTTAGACTGGCTTTCTGCTGTACAGAACATCCCAGTTCCCTCTCTAGCTGTGCTCTCCCAGCTGAGCCCCAGTGACCAGCTGCAGGAATGCTCTCATTTGCTTTCTGCTTTGGAAGGTTTAAGCAGAGCCAGCTCCATCAGGGAGTGTAGAGTACTGTGTACTGGGCCAGGGTGTAATTTGCCGTTCCTAGTGCAGAATGAGGATTTGTCTGTATGTAAAATTTGCCTTTGCATAGTGTTGCTTATACAATAGGAAGACAGTCCCCATCCGTATGCGCTCTCTGCTGTCAGTGCAATATACAGTATGCAAGATAAGTGTTTAGTGTGAAGGAGCTCAGAGACTCCAGTCATACACTGGAATTGTGTTTCTTCATAGCAAATAACAATTAGTGATCAGTGCACTTCAAAAAGTTAAACAGTTGCACATCTCAGCAAATCTGTGAAAAGATGAAAGGCAAGCGAGTTCTGCAAAATTTCCCCCCTCCTCCCACAAATGAAACACGTCTTTTCTCTTGTTGCTATAATCTGTCATACACATTTGATTAAGACTATGCCCAGGGACTTGAGTGCTCTGCTAGGTCTGGCTGAAGTAGCTTAATATGCTACCAGCCCCTGTGTTCTCCCTGCCCTTCGGCAAACAGTTGCCACGTCTGTAGCCGGACTAGAAGAAAGGAGCATATGCAGCATCTCAGCTATGACTGCAGCAGCTCCTGCATAATGGCAAGCATGTTGTCACTGACTGCTCAGGCTAATTAGGCCAGAGAGGTGAGATCACACTGGTAAGAGAGCCTGTGAGTGGGAATGGCTGAGATGTTTGCACACATTCACTTCTGCTGCTTCTTTTCAGGCATGCAGGAGGTCAGCAAAGGAGCAGGGAGGTCAGCAGAGTATGGGAACATCTTTAAACTCTTCAACTAGTTTCACCAGAGCTCAAGAGTCAAGCCCTAGGCTTTGTCCTTGTGGGCTTGATCAAATTGCCTATGGTTTCAAGGTCTTTCTTGAAGATATTTTTTTCCTTAAGTGCTATATTTTAAAGAAAAGTGGGGACATTAAAAATGTAGTCACACAACAGGAAATTTTCAGGTCAGTTTAAACACTTCTCTGTGTCATCTCACATAAAGCATCAAAACAAACACTGTCATTAAAAATGTCCTTTTAAAAATTTTGTCCCCCTGGAAAGCAATACTTTTCAGTGACTTTTTTCTCTTTTCTCCCCATTTCTTTAATAGAATAAGCCCTCTTTGTTCATTCTGCTTTGTTAAAAAAAGGACACTAGTCAAAAACACCAGTGCAAAATTCTTGGCTCCATGCAACACTCCTCTATACCCAGCATCATCTTGAGGAATGTCCCATGTCCCTGAGTCTGCTCCATTTTCTGATCTCATAAAGTTGGGACATCAGGAATATGTGACTAGGGATTTATGGTTTGGACTATGGTGAAGTATGGGTGTCTATGTCCAACCTTTTAAACTTTGTTCTCCTCTTCCAAGTCAAAAGTAACCAGAGAAAGGAGATTTTACTTTCCCTCTAGTTTTCTGCCTCTGAGAATCCCAGGTTAGTGTTCATGTATTTGTCATTTCCAACAAAGATGCATCATTCCAGGTAAAATTATGAAGAAATGGAAAAATATCTAGTTTCTTCCATTTAGTAATTACCTGGCTTTGAAGAGGGTACATCCTGCTAGAGCATCCCCTGGTAACCTCAATGTTGCTTGAACCAGAGCAGATGTGATTTTTCTGAGAGACTGAACTGTGTGACAGGGGACAAGCTGCTAGGGTAGTGTGGACATCTGGTATGGGCTGTAGGAACAGCTTTTAATGTTCAGAAGATGTACAGAAAAATGGCTGCAGCTTTCTATGCTGCCAGTAGTGGCCCAAAGCAGGGCAGTGGGGAAACTCTTCCCCCTAAGATGAACTAGAGAGGGCAAGAACAGCTTCTCTCCTGTCTTGGCCAAGAACAGCAAAACCAGGATCTGAGCTGGGAAGCTCAACATCAAAGGTCTATGCAATTAAGATATTTCACAGAGATTTCTGTCCTGGTGTAATGAAACTACAAGTTTTAGAGTTGCGGACGTAACCCTTCCCTTCTACATTCACATGGAGTGATGGGACAACTTTGGTTTTTCCTTTCTGATGCCATTTCTCTGATCCAGCAAAAAAAAAGGAAAGAAGTCAGTAGGAACAATCCCTTGGGAGCACAGTATTTAGCACTCATTTGGGAGGTGATATTTACCCTGTTTTAAGAGGATTAGCCAAAGTCCAGAATACCGAGCAAGGTATCTCCAGCGTCAGCGATTGCCTTGCACAGACCTGACCCTTTTAACCATCTCTTTTGTAACACCGGGGGCCACTCCTGGTCCATCCTCTGTGCGCAGCCCAAGGTTTTTCACAAAACAGGTGTGTGAGAGAGAAACTCTGAAAAAAAAGACACATCAGTGTGGTGGTATTGAAGTTACTATCAAGGCATTTATTGGTATGCCAATTGTGCTTCAGCTTTCCAGCTGTACAGCTCTCTTGTTTTTCGAACCTTCTCTTGCTTGTAGCATTTAAAAACATACAGTGGACAAACAGTTTAGAGGCAATAGTGTAAAATGCCAGCAGAAAAATAAACAGGAAAGTAGGGGAAAGGAAGGGGTTTGTCAATTCTGAGTGAGTTTTTATTTATTTATTGCTTAATTTATATTTGGACTGGAAAGTGTGTGTAGTCATGTGGAAAGTAAATTAAGACAGCTCACTTGTAGGTAGGTGTTCAGGAGAGAAACACCTAATTTTTCTGAAACAGATGTCTGTTGAGAGATGATAAGGTAAAACACATTTCCAAGTTGAACTTCACTCAAGAAGCATTTGTAGGGGAGTAAGGGCAGAGCTCCCTCCAGCCCCAGCAATCACAGTGGGGCAAAAGATGAACCTGGCTCTACTTCATCTGGGTAGACAGGGCTGCTTCAAAGCAGAGAGGGGAGGGGGAGCCTCCTTCCATTTCTGTTTTCTTTCTTTATTTCCTTCTAAGTCTTCTGCACTTTCACCTCCTCTCCCTTCCCTCTAGCTCAGCTGTTGCTGTGCTTACCTGGCTACCCAAGTAATGCTCACTGGCAGCTGTGCCAGGCAAAAGCCTGTGCAGGAGTGTCTGTGGCAATGGCCTCTGTGGCTTTTATCTGCTTTACAGAAAGGGAAACTAGTATTCAATCAGTTATCTGAACTCATGAATGGGTAATGAGAGTAATTCTGAAGCTCTTGCTTAGTGTTCATTGCAGAAGTCAGACCTGCTAGCATAAATGCACCAAAGGACAGTGTGTTTAACCCTTGGGTGGCAGAAAGGAAAAGCAAACCTTTTATATGGTTTTGGTTTGTGTTGGGGGTTTTTTGTTTTTTTTTTTTTTTCTTTCACAAAATCATGGAAAAGGAAACAGGTTGAAAAAGAAGACTTGAAGACTGCCACATCTCTGTCAGACAAACAGAAAAGGGTGCAGAGCAGGGATTGCACCCAGGGCAATGGGGGAACAATCTCCACTGAATGCATTTCTTGGTGTAGTTCAGCCCTTTTAAGCAAATGTGTCAGATGTTTGAGGCAGCACATGCTTTCTATATCATATATGGAAACTGGGATGGGAAGCCAGTTGACTTGGGAAGCTTGAGCCCTAGTCCATGTTGGAGACTGTGCCTGTGCAAAATGACAGCTACAATAAATGGCAATACTGCTTTTTGTGCGTGTTTGCCATTCCAGCTGCTTGAATAAACATCATATTCCATCAAATTTCAGCCTGGGGATTGAACCTGAACTCAGATTATATTTTTTTTTTGCCTTGCTTATCCCTTAGCTTCACATGAAAGGTGGAACTGGCACCTTGGGGCCAGGTCCAATCAGTTATTTATTGTGGCACTTAGTAATTAGGCATCTGACTTAGCACCCGCAAGCCTGTGCAAGGTATCTGCATTTGATATATGGAGCAGGAGAAGTCAACTGTCTCAGAATGGGAAAAAAGGATATACTGAGCAGGGAATTTCAGTCAGGATTCATCAGTCATCAGCCAGAGCAATAAAAATCCTGGAAAGGTTTTACTACCCATCAGGGAAGTTCTGCACATTTTGTCAAAACTAAAAAGATACAGTGGGAAAGAGTAGGAACTCAACATCTCATTTTCTGGCTTTCATTGGGTAATTTCATCCATCTTGGGAATATTCCTCAGCTATTGTCAGGCCCACTTTTCCTTTACAATTTGTGTGCTGAGCTGCTTTAATTATTTTCTTGAATTTTCCAAATATGAAACAATGGACTGAAAATGCTTCACCTGCTGAGACATGTCTTTTCTATTACATTTAAATATTTCACTTTGTCTTGCTATACTAATTTTTTGTTGAAAAATCACTCTGAAGGAAATGCTTTATTTGAAAAAAAATAATATCTTTTTATCTGGCTTAAAAAAATAATGCCAAGAAAGCAAACATTTTGAATTGCTGTCATTCTAACAGACAGATTGCTTTTTCTTTCTGGTCAGGCAACTGTTTTGATGAATACTTCCAGTTAGTCATAACTTCGTTATTAATTAATAAGAAGGAGATTTTCCTGTAATTATTTAAAATTAGATGAAACAATTTCGGGAAAAGCTATTGAAATAACAATGGTGATTATATAAGCAAATAGGAAATTCAAAAAAGTATTAAATGGGTATGTTTATTGTTTGTTCATTATAGGTCATTTTTTGCAGTGGTGAGAAATGCTGACAGTGCATAAATGTAGGGCTGTGTCCACAGCCAAGGCTGGAGCTGAGTGGGTGGGATTAAAACTGCACTAAGCCTGTTGTAGGTTTCCAAAGGAAGTTTTTTAGCTCTGGTACCAGCAAGCTCAGAGGGAGAATTAACTACAGGGGTGTTGGAGGAGGTGATAGTGTTGGGGGGGTACTGTTTAAGGGAATGTAAACCTCACTTGCCAAATAGGAAATGAATTGGTGGAGTAATTTTGGCTCTCTCAGTTAGTGAAAATGCCATATGTATTCATTTCTCAAAATGTACTTTTCTGCCTGAACTTGAAATGCTGCCGAGTTCAATGGGAGAACTAATGTATATAAACACACATTTCATGTCCCCCAGTGACTCCAGTGCGAGGCTGTTGTGAGTAAACCCCAGGGGCCCCTGTGCAGAACTGCACATGTGCTTAAGGTGACATATACATGATCATCTGTGTGAGCATGGGGTTTAAATGAGTACCTGTGTTGTGGTCTTGCCCTTGACACCGAATTATTGTATGGCCTGTCTCACTATCTCTTTGAATCTTATGTTCTTGGGTTCTAAAATGAGGATAATAATACTTATTTAAATGAAATGGGAGCTCTGCAGGTTCATGAGGGAATGTTTGTGAGGTTTTCAACTCACCAGAAGGTGCTCTAATAGAATAGTTATTGGAAAGAGGACTTGAGGGGCCAGGTTAGTGACACAAAGTAGAGGATGTATAGGCTTTGTAACCCTGGGTGATGATCTGGTGCTGCTGCAGGAGAGAAAGTGTTTAGGCAAAGTCTCACATCATCATAAATGGTAGATATCTTCTAAACCAGAGTGACACCTCTGCAAACACACCCTGCCCTAGACACTGATGGCAATTAGATACTCATCCTGTGGTTACCCTGGCCTGGGCATGCTCTCCTGTGGTGCTGAGCTCTGCCTGGGGAAATGAGGAGTTACAGCTTGGCAAAGCTATTCCCATGCTTTAAATGAGAGCTGTGTTTAAAGTATTTTGCTGGATGTGAGCATTTAGAATAAGGCTGTTCAATGTTATGCCCCATTGCTGATCCACAGCTAGTGATGCTGGAGTGTGGCTGGCAACATCCTTTCTCTGCCAAAATGCATGAAGGAGCACCAGCAGGACACTGGCTTAGCCTTATATGTTTTCTTTCTGGCTAATACCAGTGTCACAGTAACACTAACCAGAGCACAGAAGTGAAATGAGCCCTGAAAGTGTTAGTGGTGTACAAACTCTGCTTTACTGATATGAAATTTTCCTGAATTTAAGTAGAATTTTTAATGTAAAAGCTTTGAAGGCCAAAAGAATTTGTCCAGCTGTTCTGTTGTGCCAGGCAACCAGCTTGAATTCAGGATATCTTTCTTACTGTTTTGCAATTGAATAGAAAAGCCAATATTCCTTATCATATTTTACACAATTTGAACAGGGCAGCTTCAGTTCAAATTGGAAGCACTGCTAGGGCAGGGCAAACTGATGAACTGTAAATGCTGTTTTCAGAAAGATGTGTCCAATGATTTGAACTGTAGGAGACCACTCCATCTTCTCACAAAAAGAGGGGAAGGAGCGAGGAAGGGAGGAGGCACCTGTAGCAAAAATATATGACTGTCGTAGAACATAACTGGCATAACAAGAATGAAGGCTCTGATGTTAGGCTGGGGGCTGAGTGGGAATCACCTCACCTAGTGTGAGAAAACCAGTTATCTGCCTCTGTGCAGTTAGCATAAATTTCCTTTCAGAGACAACTCATTTGACCTTCTTCAGTGTCAGCCATAAAATGAGATTCATTAGGACCTAGGAAGAATCTCTGGTCAATATAGACAGGCAGGACTTGACAAAGGGGAGCCTGGTCATATCCTGGGCATATTGAGTGATTTCCACATGGATCCTGTGCTGGGGTCTCAACCAAAAAGGGAATTTTTGCACCATTTTAGAAACACTTCATGTATTATATGGAGTGATGGCCCTCAAGGCCAAAGGTCAGGGACTTCCTCAGAACCCCAGGAGGGTAACAGCCACTTGGGGAATATATGTGTACCCCATGTACAGCACAAGCTGAGAGAGCTGCTATGCATGTGTGCAGTAAACCTGCTACTCTGGGGTGAGCCCCCCATGGTGGCTGTGTGATGGAAAGGGGCTGCACAGAGCCACCCTGCCCTGCCATTGGAAGAAGCTCCATAACCCAGGCACTCAGCAATAGGACGAGGGGGCACAGGCTTAAGCTCTGCCAGGGGAAATTGAAGTTGGAGATCAGAAAAAATTCTTTGCAGAGAGAGTGCTCAGGCATTGGAATGAGCTGCCCAGAGAGGGGGTGGATTCCACATCCCTGGAGATTTTTAAACTGAGATTGGACATGGCACTGAGTGCCATGATCTGGTAAAGGGACTGGAGTTGAACCAAGGGTTGCACTTGATGATCTCGGAGGTCTTTTCCAACCCAGTCGATTCTATGATCTTACTGAGGGAGGAGAAACCAGGGAATTTCAATTGTCCTGTACCACCTTTCCTTATGCATAAAGAGTATGGTTCTCCTCTTCTTCACAGTGCATAGAGGGTATGGTATTTTCCAGTTTAAGACCCTGATCTGAAGCCAACTTGAATAAATAAGAACAGTTTAGATAGTACTATAATTTGAATGAAATCTTTACTGCATTTGCTTCTCAAGTTGCTCCAAAATTCCCTCTGAAATAAATCCTTAAAGCTGGAGGCTGATTTCTTGTTAAATGCCCACAGGAAAAAAAAACTAAAAAAGGTTTTTCCTAATCCAAAGTCAAGAAACATGTAATTATGTAATTTCTTTATTGTTAGGAATATTGTTCAGTTTTCCCCTTCTTCAGTACCTTCACAGATTAAGATACTACCACCATAATCAACCTTTCAGGTTTTATTGTGCATTTAGAAAGTCCATTCATTCAAAGGATAAATTTACCTAATTAGATCTAAAAGCAACATCTATTTCATTATACAAATAACTATGGAGGCTTTCCTGCAATTAATTACATAAATACTACCTAAAAATTCTGTTGCCGTTCCTGATTAGGAAATATAGCTACAGTCAGCCCCAAAGCTAACTAAATGGCCAATTTCAAAGCAGCTGAGTCTTTCTGCTTTGTTTTTATTGCTCAAAACCTAGTAAAGTATCAGTGGGCTTTCTTCTCTCTCTCTTGTTCTGTAATCTAACAGAACTTTTACATGCTTTTGTACACTGAATGTCCAGGACGTGTCATTAAGCAGCAAGCAAGGAGAGTTTTAAGCTTGAATAGCAGAGTGCATAATTCTGGCATAGCATCTGGCAGTGGGTGGACACAATTATATCCCTCTTCTTCTTGTGTAATCCCCTTTTTCATTCCCTCTGTTCCTCTCTCAGGTTACCCAGAGCACCAGCTGTCTTGTTAGGAACTGGAATGTGTCTCCAAACGGAGACCTGGATTTGTAAAGACAAACCTAACTGTAAGATTGTTTTTTTCTTTTTTCCTTTTGCAGCATGCTCATGAATACAACATTGGCTTGAAAAAGGGATTCTCCTGCTGTTAGACTGCAGGTCCTATCTGGAAACTAAAAAGCATTTATGGAAGTAGGTGTTAGTTGTTGCTTTCCATAACTGCCTTGAGGTGTGTACTGTATAAAACAGACTAGCAGAACAAAGCCCATCACAGACCTCATGAGTGTTGGACTTCTTGGCTCTTTTTCTGCTAACAGAAAGTTTGGCCTGGTTGAAAAATATTGTCTACAAGTACCAGGTAAAACTTTTAGTTTCCCTAATCTGGTTTGAGATTTTTAAACTATCAGAGTGTAAGGAGTTTGAGAACATCATTTTAAAACACCATTTAGACATCCAACTATTGGATTATTTAGAAAGCTGTCAGGGAAGAAACTTTTCATAAGTGAGCAATTAGATTTATTTCCTGAGCAGCTTTCACTGTAGTATTAACAGAGTGTCTGACATGCCAAGATAAACCTTGAAACAATGGTCCAAACCACAAGAAACATAAACAGGGAGAAATACATTGTTTCTTTCCCAGAATTTTGCTTTGGGAAGTCTTTGTATTACTTGTGAATTATTGAAAATTTCTGTGCTCACCAAATTTGTTTCTCACAATTTTTCATTGCAAATGTCCATGATGGATGACTATTGGGTTTTATTTATTTCCTAATTTCCAATCTAGAGTCTCTAAAAGAAGTTTAGCTTTATTCCTTTTATTGGTTGTCACCAGCAATAAATTTTATACAGGCCAAACTAGAAAGATAAGTATCAAATTTACAATAGAAGGAAAATAGAAAAAGTAAAATTGAAGATTAGAGATTCTCTCCTATTTTTTCCTTTAAATGTGCCTACCAGCTTCACTTCCAGCACAAGTCAGTGCACTCTAGTACCTCTCAAAACATGTCAAGTAAATAGGAGGGGAGACATGGAATGACAAGAACATTTTAATCAAGTCAGATTTGCCTGCAAATAGGGTAGGCTCAGCTGGGCTTAACTCCTACTGCTGAAGGACAGAGGGAGAGGAGCAGGGAGATGATTTTTGTATCACAGCTCTTCTTTGAGTTATGAGGTGCCCAATAGTGCATCCCAATGGAGGACCAGCTCTGACAGCTGACTTGCTCTGGTTGGATAAGTTAAGTTTGCTGAAACAGTGGGGTTTGTAAACATGGCTGATTTTTATTGAAATTACTGAGGGATGATGATGCTGGCAGCTTAACAGCCAGATACCAGGGCAGTGACTTTTAGAAGGCATTTTTTCAAGCTCTTTTGAGCTCAAAGCTACTTAACTGGATGATTTTTTTTGTTGTTGTTGTTTTGTTTGCATAAGTAATGCCCTAAATGGGTGGTAGCCATTTTATATGGCTCTTCTGGCTGTTCCTGTTTATTAAAAGAGCAATCATCCTAATTGGAGGCCTAGCTGGAAAAGAGAAAATACCCATGTAGTCAAAGCATCCCATCAGGGAAGACAGCAATGGTGCTGTCAGGTCTGTGAGAAAAGAAGCTGCAAACAAGAGGCTGGAGGAGGAATGGAAAAGGATGCAAATGCAGATAGCCTGTCCAACCTCTGAAAAAGATAATGCTTAAGAGTATCAAAATCCATGCTGTGATTAGCCAGCAAGAGGAGAGAGGACAACAGGTCTGCCCAAGATGATACTGAAAGCCAAGATTTTGAGGGAAAAAATGGGAAAGGAGCTTTTGCTGAGAATAATGGCCAGATGTTGACATACAGACTTTTTTTTTAATTCAATTGTTCTTTTCTTTAATATTAAAAATTTTGCTTGTCTCCCCAAATAATCAAAGTTCCTGCATATCAGGAGTGCAACAAAGATAGTTGTACAAAATTCTTTTTTTTTTTTCAGTGGGAGATGTTTTGTTGAAACTAAGTTGTCCTTGTCCATTATTACTTAAAATATTATGTAAATAAATGAATAACTCTGAAATGTTCAACCCCCAAGGCTGGCTGTGTGCAGCACATGGCTCACCTGCTGGCAGGGTCTGTGCTTCTGGGCTGTGTTTACTTTCCCTCCAGGAGCAGGCTGCAGAGATGTCTTTTTTCAAAGTAAAAGTCAAATCTTTGGTTAGAGGTGTACAGTGAATTGGAATGACTGTTTTCTTTCCATTATTGCTGTACCTCTGTTGCTGTATTTAGGAGGTACTCAGAAATACAGTAGCGGAGTTATTTGCTTAGGCATCCCACGAATCAGTGGCATCCATATTCCAACTTCATCTTTCTGTATTGCTTGCTGCCTGTGTAATTATACATTTTTCTTCTGCTGGGGTCACTGTTATTACAATTGTTTTAATTGCAGCTGATGAGTCTTGGGCTTTTGAAATCATTAGTGGTTCCTATGAGCTCTAGAAACAGAATAACATCGTTGCTTTCTTGCTGTTCTTAGTCTTCCATGAAAGTGAAATCTATACAGAACTTAATTACATTTTATATCTTATATGTTGTTTTAACTGAACTAATATTTACAAATGGATTTGATGAATATCATTGCTTTTAAAGGAAGGACCCCCTCTGTGTTGACTTTTCAAGTTACTGAAAAGAAATCAGAAAGAGTGAGTTCTTCAGAAAACTTAAATTACTAACTGATTTCATTGACCTGCTAGGTTGGTGACATCTGTCTTCCATTTTTTTTCAAATCATTCCTCTTTCTTGTGGATGTTTAGGGATACATTATTATGTAGCCATAATAATTATAAATTATCATGATTAAAAATCAGAGCGTTTCTGTTATCAAGTGTTTTTTGTCACTCCAGCCAAAGGCAAAATACAACCTAAAATTTCTGTTCTCCTCTTTGTAGTAAGGGGAGGAAATTTGCAGATGAGTGTAGGAGGGAGGAAGCAGCTAATGACAAGTTTAAGAAGGAAAGGAGATATTTTGTGAAGACTTTTTAGAAGTCCTGACTCACATCCTTCTGTTAGAGGACTGCCTGGTTTCTTGTTTCTGGCCACAGCCTGAAGCAGCTCTTGAGCAGTAAAGGTTGTAGTCTTGGTTTCAGTTGTACTTCATGATTTCAGTTCCCTGACCTGGTCTCGTCCATTCATTTTATGTTTTGCCTTTGTGTTTCTAAACTTTCAAAAATGATAAATTAAGAGACTGGAGGCATTTAATTAACAAACACTAACAAGTTGATCTGCTGTCTTCTGTTTCTTTTTAAGTAGCTGTTTATGAAAAAAAAAACATAGCTGTGTTGATAAAAGCAAATTGTACATTTTCATAATCGAATATATCTGTCAATTAAAATGATCCTTGAGGTGTCCCCTGAACCATCTCTGGTCCCCTCATCCACTGTCATAATTTTAGTTAGAGAAACTGATTTTTTACACTTTTCTGCAATCTAAATCTTCAGAATATCCAAAGGTATTATCCATTTCACAGATGGTTTATAGTGGAGAGGAGGATCTTCAGATATAGACCAATTATATGAAGGCAGTTATCCCATTCCTCTCCTAACTGGGATAGAAACAATTCCAACAAGTTCTACTAGGCAGTTGGGACATGGGGAAAATATAAGCCCTCACTCCTCCTCCAGTCCTAGATTGTTCATCTACAAACCCAAGAGAGGAGATGAGGTAGAAGCTCTGAATTGTTTCTTATCCTTTGGCTCTCAGAGGGGAAGAGGTTGGTTTAGTGTAGGCAGCCAGCACTGCCAGAGCTTCCCACTTTGTAATAAAACTTCTGCCTGCTCCAGCCCTTCTGTAATGAATTCTCCAGGAAATAGAGAAGTCCACAACACATCAAGCATCCTTTACTTGCCTTGGCACTCCCAGCTCCAGATCCCTGGGTTCACACACTACAGAAATGGAGGTTTGGTATGTGCAATACTTAAAAGGCTCTGCTAGTAGACTTTGGAGCACAACTTGCATTTTTAACTCTACCAATTGCTTGTCATTCTAAGTTTAACAGTAGCAGCTAAGTAAAAGTTTATTTTCTGTATTTTTTAGAAAATGCAATGATCAGACTAATTTTAACCTGGCTACTTTCTCTCTCCCAGCCGTAGCTTCATGCTTTGTTGCTGTTTTTCTTGCCTTTGCTACATTTGTAGGCAGCTGAAATATTTTACTTTAATAATCCAGTTCTTACATATTACATTATGCTAAATCAGGAAGGGAAAAATCTCTCACCCAATCTGAAACAATTCTGGCTTGATAAATGAATTGATATCTTTTCAAAGAGTAGAGAGAACAAATGAAAACATGATTAATTTAATAAATTTTCCATCCTAATTTTTCAGGAGGGATTGATGCTGCTTACATAACAAAGGACCTTGCCTACCTTTGTTCCAGCACAGCTGCTCTTAGTTAGCCAGATGTGACCCAAGAGTTGCCCTAGGTGCCTTTTTTTTTTCCTACTTAATTGGGCAGTACATCTCTTTGGGGGCATGTAAGGTGTGACTGACAAACATCTGCCATCAACATGACTCTCTGCATTAGCAACATGTAAATAGATTTGCCCTGCTTCAACAGCCACTGGCATCTTCTGGAAACTTTTCAAACATATAAGGGAATACTTAGAAATGTTTCTGACTCAAATATTCCATTTCCTTGTGCTTTATTCTCTCAGGATCCTTTAATAGCACAGTCATTTATGGGGAAGTTGAGATACTGCAGAGATTTTTTCAGTTAGTTTTATAGTAGCTGATGCTATTATTGGTGCCTTAAAAAAAAAAAAAGGAAAAATAAAAAATCACTCACCTTTACTATTTAAATAAAATTTACTGTACCCTGACTGTGACATCAGCTTCATCACCTCTGCAATATATGATTTTTTCCAAAAGTTTACTTTTCTTCTCTTTAAACAGAACTCCACTGATGTATAAGGTGAGAGCTATAGGTAAACTTAAGAGTTTCCACCACAAAGGTGACTTTTTAATTATTTTCTTTAGTTTCAGTGGGGAGCTGCTTTCTAATGTCATTGCTGTCTTTCCCTGTGATTTCCATGGGAGTAGGATGCATGTGCAGCTCTTTGGGGAAGAAGCAGAAGAACTGGAGAGATGTAGATTTCTCTGTGGTGTTAAATAGTGCCACCTGAGCAGGTTTTTTGATTTTTTGTCCAAGCTTGTTTGTATTATTTGTTTCCTGCTTTTATGAGAAATCAGAAAGGGAAGCTCTCCCAAACCATCATCAGTCTAAACTAAAAATCGTGGCAGTCAAAAAGTCAGTGTTTTCCCACTTATTTTTTGTATGTCTTGATTAGAGGGGAAGCAGTACAATATTATCCTCAGTAAAGGAATACCAGTGTGTTTTATGAAGGTGCATGTGTGGCATGTTTGACACTGTCCCATTCAGACTGGGGATGGTGGCTGTGATTGCAGGGGTGCAGGGACACCCTCTTGTCCCAGCCTGTGCCAGTGTGATAAGTGAAAATGTTGCAAAAATAACTGCTAAGAGAAAATTTTTACTTTTAGCAGCAAAGGTATTTATTGACAACGTTGGAGGCAAGCTAGTTCATACTGGGCAAAAACTTGCCTAACTTGTTTCAGTAAAATAAGCTATTTATAGCTTTAAGTTCATAGTTAACACCTTCTAATTTCTATATTAATGACTGGGTGGAATCTTGGGTGGAGCTTTCTTTTTGGCTTTGAATTTGGGTAGTGGTCTCTTGACTTCATCCCTCGGGGTGGTCTTGAAGCGTCTTCATCACTGCTGGGCTGCTGCCTTTGTTCAGTGACACGACCTGTAAAACTTGGAAAACTTTGGCTCTAACTCTACAAAATCTTGGCTCTTTTACCACTTCATCTTATTGAAATGTCTAGCTTAGCTTAATGTATGACTTCTAACTATGGTGCACTAGTCCCTAGACAATTTGTACCTGAACATAGTGGCTCCTAGTACTTCATGCTGTTCAGCGGCTCCACTGCGCAAACAACACTCTGCAGAGCAGAAACAGAAACTTCACAAAACTAGGGGCTTTTGGTCTCTTTTCTCTTTCAAGTGTCACTTGGGAGCCGTGGGAATGGCATACCCCGAGTCTGTATGAGCGAGGGGACAGCTGCAAAGGATGAGAGGGGGCTCAATATAGCCAAAAAAATGATGGTAAAAGCCTACTGTACAGCTCATTCCTTCATTGTGAGCTGCTGAATCAGCTGTGGGGTGCCACGGAGGGACAAATAATAAGTGGTCATATTAATTAAAGGCCAAATTATCACGGACCTCCCAAGAGGGCAGCATTAACTTTGTGCAAACTTAACTCTGATGTTTCTCAGTTCTGAGAGCTTCATTTTGTGGCTAACTGGATATTTATTTATGATAGTTTTAAAGTTAAACAGCACTTTCCCAACTGCTTCTGAATTCAGCCACGGAGCAGGTCCCAAAATCAGTACCCATTCTGCTGCTGGTTTGAAGGTTGTGGCACGAAACTGAGGAGTGAATCTGCAGAGTTGAATGAATTAAAAAAATCTCACTGTCCACACCAAATTTAATTTTTGTTCTATTTTGTGGAATGATTTGTAAGAGTTACTAATGATGAGGCCAACGGGATACAAAGCACTTTGAGAAATGATGTACCTTTTTGAAATAGAACATTAAAAATAGTTCCTGTAGTATTGTGCTTTAATTTTTTAATTTGATAATTTGATTTTAAATCAAACAAATCCAGCATTCAGAATACAGTTTTCTCTATGTTGGGTTCACTGGATTGTTTCTGTCCACTTAAATCCTTACCTTGCAGCAATACAGTTTACAGCAGGATGGAGTTTTCTGAATTAAATGTTAAGGATTGCAGAGGTAGTGAGGCAAATTCAGCAGTCACTACTGCATCAACACAATGGCTATGAAAATAAGTTTTATTGATCCACACCTAAGTAGGTACATAAAATAATTTTTGCTTTATAACTAATCCCTCAGAAAAGGCTAAGATATATTTCTAAATAAAAACATTCCCTGAAAGAGATGGATATAGTTCAATTGCAATACTTATAAAACAGCACTGACATAAATCCCAGAATAACTGGTCACAAAGCAACAAGCTGGTTTATGGAATACATGCTTTCATGTAAATAGATAACCCATAAATCCTGAATGGAATTGTCTTTCCTGCTGAGGAATCTGTTCCTTTGCTTTTCCATTCAGATATCTCCTCTTGATGGTAGAAAGCAGCCTGTGGCTGCCTTAGCACTGTACCAATGAAAGTTGCTTTACTTATTTTGATGTTCACTCACAGGACATTTTGTGGTATAAATCCAACACTTCAGCTTCATGTGCAAAACTTGGACAGAATTAAAACAGGTCTGTCTTTCCTGGGGAAGTGTAAGATGTAAACTGTTCCCAATACCAAAGACTTGCCAAGTAACAAAACAGCTATGCCAGTCTGGAATTTATGTGTGTTCTGGTAGGGAATCTGTCCTTCTTGGGAATTTATGAGTTTTGCCATGACCATGGTAAGGAGTTTATCTATCCAGTTTTCACTCAGATACATCAGGTCTTCAGGGAGAAAAGCACTGCATTGGGCTGAAGCAGCCCTGGCACAGGAGCCTTCCTGCAGTGTGAACTCATACTGTCAGAGCTCAGCTACAGTTCTGTTGGTTGAGAAGCTGCATAATGCATGAAAATAAGAGCTGGGAAAGGCAAAGTTTTTACTATTTCTGACACAAGGGCAAAAAGACAATTACACGAATACTTGTTTGAATCTCTGGAAAGGGCTGATATGGTAAAATGTTGCTATATACTGACAATCTCTAATGCTTTGCTGCTATTTTTTAATGGGGTGTAGATGCCTGGTAATACCCACATCATCTTTAAAAAAATATAAAAATTAGTTGATAAACTAAATGTATTCCTTTTATATTAAAATGTCTTTTGGGATACCATCCTAGGACAAAAACAATTTCTCTACTATGCAAATTAATCTCATTCAGCTTGCTTGGATATATACAAAATGAAGATGAAATACTTCTAACCTTTCACAGCTTTTTTTTCCAGTTGTAAGACTGAAAAAAGTTTTCTTTTTCTTTCATCCCTGCAAATAGTAATATTTTTTGTATAAATCAGGAACCCTACCTTACTTTTCCCAAATAATTAAACTACTGATGAATTCCAAAGTGATAGTAGACATTTTTGCAGTTCTATGTGTTCACTCATTGAGTTCAGCGAAAACTCAGAGTATCTTTAAGAAAAAATTTAGATGAAAAATGTCTAATCTGGCCTAGGTGCTTTAAAACCTTTCTTTGAAGCCCTTGTTCCAAAGGGCTGTTACTTGCTTTTCCACTGCTTTATACATTTCTGCAAATGGCTTGGATTAGTAGCAAAATCTGGCATTGTGAGAAAGTAATTATTCTGTTGGCTTTGGTAGGTAAAACAGTTCTGTGCTCATGCCAAAGGGATTGGGATTTTATCAACTAGCAGTTCCCAGTGAAGAGCAAGGGGTGTCAACAGGTCACTTGCATCAGCTAAAAGAAAACACACCTGGAAAAGTGGGAGAAACTATAAAAAAAATTAGTTTTTAGTGAGCTGACTTTTTTCTGTTTTGCTTTTCTCAGTTCTGACTGTGGCCCTCAAAGGAAGGAAATGTCATCACAACATACAACTCCAGAAATCTCAAAATCGGTAAAAGGTAAGGTTTTTTTGTTTTTGTTTTTGTTTTTTTTTTATTTCCTCTGCTTATCTTTAAATATAGTGGTAATAGGCACAGGCAAACCTTTTCAGCTGCAACTCTGAAGACTTTCCAGAACAAATATTTAATGTCCTGGTTTTCCTTTCAACTTCTGTGTGAACATAGAGATCTCACCAAGAGCTTCAAAAATCACAGGGAATTTCCTTAGCAGTTTTTTTTTTTGAGTACTATATAATTCTTGAAATTGTGTTTTATAGCTCTCCTTGATCCACAGATAGAAATTTCCTACAAAATGGTCGCAATTTTGTTTTTATGAACAATTGATTTGATCAACTGCAAGTCATCAGGTTCTCCACTTCTGTTACCCCTCCTACATGGACTCTTGGATTTTGGCCTGTGTATCTGTCTCGTGTTACTTGTGCTCCAGTGTAAATGTGTAACAGGTCCTATTTCTGAGACTAGGTAGAAAAAAGGTATAACACTTGCATGCATTTTGTGGTGAAAGAGAAGCAGGAAGGAAGGGAAATTAGGTCATCTCTTTCCAAAAGCATGAAAGAAAAGAGTGTCTCTTTTAGGTGATCTTAGTAAATTTTTTTGAAGCTAGAAAACAAGATAAAAAGAAAATGTAGCCTTCTTAAACACTTTCATTGCATCATGTAGAGGTCACCTATGATATAGAGTAATTAAGTCACCTGTTTTAGAGAAATAGGAACATGTAAAATAATGACAAAGCACTGCTGAATTTTTTGAATCATATGCTGCTTTTATTATCACCCAAACCTTATATTTAATCTCATGAGTACAGTAATCAGAATTGGTGATGTAAGAGGTGTTTGGTACATTATTTAGGCCAGAAACAATAGTGCCTTCCAGGTTATTTTCAATACACAGGAAAGGAGGGGGAAGCAGAAATAGAGCATGGTGTGGTAGACAGCAAGGAAGAGTAAGGTAACAGAACTAATGAGAACCATAGTAGCATAAGTGATGCAGCTGGTACCAACTACTGAAAAGAGAATAGATGTGATTAATGAGCCAGTGCTGTGGTGCCAATCTTGTTAATGAAAGGAGTGTGGGCAAAAGTGGAGAAACAGGAACTTCTGGGGCAGAACTCGAAGGTGGATATCTAGGATGGCAAAAACATGGTGGAATAAAGCACTTAATTGGAATGTCAAAATTGAAGGATCTGTGCAAATCAGGAGAAGTAGAAAATGATGTGCAAAAAAGCACTTTATGCTTATAATGGGATGGAAATAAGATGGCAAAGTTGGAAAAGGCATTCCTGGACTCAAATTTCTTAAGGAGAGGATGGTGAAGTAGTTCTCAGATACAAGCTATACTAAAATTGTTATGAAATATACAAGTTAGTGAAACAAAAGGATTAAAATAGGCCTGTAAATAAGTATGGTTGAATTGGAAATCCTGCACTAGAGAGCTGGGAAAAGCCCTTGAAAGGGAGCTGCCAAAGTGGAGGTGCCTTGCTCTCCCCAACCAAGGCAGCACATAAACAAGGATGACTGGGAGCAGGGAAATGGGGAACGGTGAGCTCACAGCTCAGAGGCAGGAGCAAAGTATTTTAGGAGAGGAGGAAAATGTTTTAGAGGCCGTTGGAAGAGCTGACTGAGGAGAAAACAGGCTGGCTGATGGGTTTCAGGGAAGGGAGAGGAGCTGCAAGGGCAGCAGTTAAATGGCAGAGGAACTTTCAAGGTGCTGAGGAGGGAATTAATTACATGTTGCAGAAACATCTCAGCCTGTGCAGTGCTGGATGTGCCTGGACACAGCCAAGTGCCTCCCTAAGTCATGGGTTAAGAACAGAAAATAAGGAGGATTAAGAAGGATGTTTGAGGACTGTTTGGGATTTCTCTGTTATTACAGGGGTAAGTAGCTGAGGCCCTGTGGCATCACTGTTGGGGAACAGAGGAATGATCAAAAGACCTAGGGAAGTGCCCATTGTGTTAAGGTTCTTGAGTTCAAAAAACCTTTGAAAAAATGTCAGCTGCTCTAAAGCATTTAAATACTGGCAGTGTCCTCAAGCTGAAGGTAGAAAAGTCATCTGGAGTTTATTTTAGAAACAACTGAAAAAGCCTTCAAGGCAAAGGGCTGTGTGTTCAAAAGGGTTATGAAATCACTGAAATAGAAATCAGGAGTTATGATTTAAAGTAATGCAGAAGAACCTAACCAGGAAATTAAGCTGCATCACAAAAAGTCAGAACAAGGTGATACTGACTTCATAATATTGCACTGGACACCAATATGTCTAAAGTAGAGCAAAAAGCTTGTCAGTGATATATACGGGAAAAGTGTTACTCATGGCCCCAAAATAAAATGCTTGTTTTCAGCGAGGGAGAGATTGTTGAAACTGAGAATAAAATAGTACAGCTGGTGAGGTGGAAACACATTCAAGGTAGAAGAAAACCTGGAACAAATCACAACAAAGAAGGTAGGGAATTACCGCAGTGACTTGGTCCTGCATTAGAAACCAGCTCTGAAGGAGAGCACCGAGCTCAGATGTGCAAGTGAGTTCCAGGCTGTCAGCTGGGGTGTCTCAGGAGGCTGGGTGGGGATCTGCAACCTGCTCTAGTTCGAAGTAAAAGCTGTTGTCTCAAAGCCCAGTGAAAACTCAACCCTCCGAACAGAAGGCTGATGTTTCCTGCCGGAGCAGTGGGCAAAAACCCAAAACCAATAAGCTTGCTGCTAGGTAGTTCAGTCAGCCTAAAAGGCATGTATGATACAATTGACTGATACAATTGCCTAATACAACAGGGAACTCAGCTCAGTGAGTTCTTTGCAGACTATTTTTCTATTGTAGCCGATAATGGTATTCATTGCAGGTATAAAATGCTGCTGCTCTGACCTTATTATTCAGCAGTTTATATTCTTTGACCTAAGTTCCTTGATCCTTGTTTCCTGTCCTGTCTAAAATGAAATCTCTACCCAGAAGACACCTTGAAGCAGCACTTCAGAGCTCTGTGACAAGGAATGAGGCTTATCAGGTCAATGAATTAAAGCTGTAGCAGAACTTGTTAGCCGAGCTTGGCAATCAGTGATACAATGCAAAATCAATTTCAGGAAACTTTCTATGCTTCCCAAAGATCCCTGCAGGCTATAAAGTTATTTCAGTTTCTCCCAGTTTTTGCACACAAGGTAGTGAAAGACGACTGGAGGAGTGTTTCATACACCTCTCTTAGAACATTTATGGTTAATGAAGTAGAAGCCGCTTGCAAAGTCATAAAACTGCAGGTTGTTGAAAATGTTTATTGAATATGACTAAACAAAACCATATAATTTGCCTTAAAGCCTAACCTCTAGAGCAATGGGTTAAACTGAACACAGATTTCTATGCTAAACTAATTCTCTGAATATGTCCCACCTCTGTCTGCCACTTGTGGTGGGAGGGAGTCCTCAGAGAGAGCATTTGGACAAAACCACCGATGTTGAGTAGGTCAGGCAAAACCAGCACAAGCGCTGTAGGGCAGCCACTCTGTCAGATTCAGAGAGGGATAGTTTTTTTGGATACTATCTCTATCTTTTCTTGTCTCAGAAACTTAAACTTTGTCCTTTATTTATTTATTAATCCATGCATTTATTTTACGAATTTATCTTTTTATGTATTTATTTACTAAAGTTGCTCTTATCTATGGACTGTACTCTACTTCCTTGGAAACTTTTGTCTAAATTCTTGTACTCTGTATTCGGAAGTAAGACCACAACAAGACAGTGTAGATGGCGGTTCCAAGGGTTTTTGTGTTTGCTTAGGAGCCAGAGGGGTCAGCTCCACTCCTGTTAATGCATAGTTCTCTTAGCACTTGTTTCTAAATGGAAATTTGATGAACATTCATTGATTTCTAGCTAAGAATTGTCCACCTTCCTCTTTTAGGCAGACAAAGATCTGCCAACTGGTTTTCCAGAATAGGATCAAGAGAGCTGAGTTTCCAAGGAGCAGTAAACACTGGAATACTTGCTGTGCTGAAAACTTCTGTAAGACAACAGCCTCACCAGAAATAAAAACGAATTAAATTTAATCACAAAGTGCTGTAAACAAGCTGATAAATGACCAAATGAGTATTATCTAGGTATTCATTTGATTGTATAACACTGTTGATCTCTCAGAAAAGCCACACCTTTAGATTAGATCAAATGCTCAAGGGTAAATCAGTAATTTGTTAGCATCTGAGAAGCATCAAGAAGAATTTTTGTTTCATGGTGGTATTAAAGGTTAAGTGCCCTGTCTGTGAATGTCATACGAATGAAAATCTGTCCAAAGGACATTTTAAACCAGAGAGAAAATGAAGTATTCCTAGACTGCTTAATTACCCATCTGTGAAATCTCTCAAGCTACTGTTGATTATTACTTTAATTCTCATGTTTGTTTGCTGATGTTTGTGGGACTGATAAGTATATATTGCACTTCTTTATTTGTTTCAGAAAAAGGGAAGCAAAATGGACTAGATAGACTAGAAAAATAGAATAAAGATCCTTTAGGCAATTCTTTTTCTACATCAGAGAAGAGAGCCAAGAGCCACTGTGTTCTGATCTACATCAGCAGGGTGCTAGAACACAAAAGTAATATATTGTGTTTGGAATGAGAAAATGTATTGTCTAGGCTGAATTAGAATTCTTCATTGGGTCACAACTTTTTAAAACTTTTAATTTACATTTGTAAGGGGATCCAGCTAGAGACACATTTGATAGCAAAAAAAAAATCTTTTTGAACTAATGCTTCCTGTTAGCTGCTTAATGGACCTTTTCTTTTCAAAGCTGAAATAAATAAAAGATGCGAAAAAATCAATATGCAAACAGGTGGAGAAATTTATTGGCTGAGAGTGTGGGCAGAACTAATTTAGATAAGGCTATGTTTCTGCACTAATCCAGTGTTTCAAAATAACCTCCTTTGCAAATGCTTGACCTTATGAGTAATCCACAGCTGATGAAGGTGTACCAGAAAAGTTTGCTTCAATTCTGCTACTTATTGCTTAAGTAAAAACATAGATGTTAGTGTTATTATTTGTTTTAATAACATTTTCTTGGGGTTTTTTTGTTTGTTTTATTTTTGTTTGTGGTGGTGTTGTNTTTTTTTTTTTTTTATTTCTCCTTGTAATATTGTAATTGCTTTATTCTTGCAGGACCTGTCTGCCTTTCTTACTGTCTTCTGTCTCCCTTCTTTCCCACTCTTGAACACCCAAGTGCACTTCATGTATGTTTTTTTATAGGCTTCCTTAAGTCAATTGAATTGTTTGTCCTTGAGTTTCTCAGTAGTGTACTCAGTGAATCCAGCATCTTGTGGACTAGAGCAGAGGGTTGTGCCAGTGCCTAACAGAGAACAAACCTTTTACTGCCACTGCTGGCCTCAGGGAGTGCTTCGAGAAGGGTGGGACCCGTTTTGCCATCTGCTTACCAGGAATGCACATAGGAAACCACTCAATCTTATCTCCTCTGGACTCCTGAGAAGCCTGAGACACCTGAATGCGCTACTTTCTCTGTGCCAGTTATTAGCCTAAATGTTCTTCCTCAAACAAGGTAACAGTTCTTTGACCAGTATCCCATTTAGAGGAGGTGGTTTTTTTTGGAATTAGATAGAAGTAAGTATATTTATTCCCCTGGTTTCAATTTGATGAAAGTTTAGCGGTAAAGGTCTTATTGAGAGAAACGTTTCCTTAAAAAGCTTAGATGTGATCCATTACAAACTACTTTTCCACTTGAAGATGTAACTTTAGGCATGGTTCTATTCCAGCCAGAGGCAGGCTAAGCAAAGCCTTCATAGTGGGACCTAAAGAAGATACCTACTAGAACCATGTGCTGTTGGACTCCACTTGGCCTCAGTGGGCTCTGTCTGGGCTCGGAGTCTTCAATTCTTTATGTCAGGCCTGCCTGTGGGGTTCCCATCTGAAGCCTGGGCAGGTCTAATATTCCCCACTGATCAATCTGTAATACAATAAACACAGAATTTCCCAGAGGTCTGTCAGGGAGAAACAACAGTGGAAATAAATACGCTAACAGGACGAGCTGGACTCTTCTCCCAGCCAGTGCAGTCAACAAGTTATGTAGCACAAAGTCTTTCTTTGATCCTACAGTTATGCTGTTTATGCCTTGCCTGCACCTCCAAAGTAGCCAGGAGGCAATTGTTACTTTCTGCACCTTCCAAGTACCTTTGTCATCTGCATTTTTCCTCAGCCTTCACAAGTGATCAGTATTTGGTGGATCACTTCTTTCTGAGTTGTTTGCTTCTTGGAGTTCAGACCAGAGGAAACTGAGAAGTTCCATCTTTAGACAGTCTCTGTGTTTGAGTGGACATTTCTTACACTCTGAGTGATCTGTGGTTATTTGGTCCTGAGACAAGTACCAGGATGTTTTCACTACATTTGTCACCAAGTTTGGGACCCCAAGCAATGGAAGGTTAACAAATGAATAGTCATATCTCATTTGGAAAGAGAGATGTACAGAATTCCTCACACCAAACAGTGTAGACTCCCTGAATTGTCACAGCAAGCATTGACAAACAACTGTTAGAAATGTATTCTAGCCATCTCCAAGCCTCCCAGCTCACATGGAATAAAGGAATTCCTCTTGTGGAGCTGATGAAGGAATTTGTATGAATGCAAGCTTGTGGTTTGGAAGATTTTACCTGCACAGCAGGGCCACTCCTTTTTCTTCTGCTTCCAGGAAAGGTCAGGGAGTTAACCTATACAGAAGATATTCTAATTGCTGCTCTTTCTCATGAAGCAATTATATCTGACAGTCCATCTGTTAAAATCTTTTCAGTTCTGGGTAAACAACAACAACAAAAATCAATGATTCCACAGGAATCATTACACCTTACAAGACTCACATGAGAAGGACAAACTAGTAACAATAGTTATTTTGGTAAGACTTGCTCAGTAAACCAGGATTTCTAGGATATTTTTGCATACTTTTATGAGTGAATGTTCAGACTTCAAGAAACATTAGTATTTAAAACTCAAATGTACGCAGAGTAATATTTAATTGTGCCTTTTTCCATAGCATACTGGGCCTGCCACCACTGATTTTAAATAAATGACTAGAGTAGCAAAAGTCTTAGATGTTCTCACATCCTCTACTGCTTTGTTATAAAGAGATTTCAGACAAGAATGCCATCATTTTTTTTTTCAAGTCCTCTTCTTTCCTCAGATAGTAACAAACGCTAGAGTGGGGGTGAGGGGGGTGGAGGGTGGGCAGAAGGCTCTTGGATGAATGTGTCAGCCAGATGTGGGAGAACATGAATCTTGATTTATCAACAGTGTCACCAGATGTCTCAACACTGACGTTCTTGCTTGGGTGATATACCCATATTATTTCAGACCACTGAATTGCAGTATGTTATCAGAAAAGGAGAGAGGAGCTTGAGATCGATTTCCTTCACGCGTTGGCAGAAAAAAAATCAGTGCTTTTTTTGTTTTTTCACACTCCTTAAAACAAAAATTTTCTCACAGATGTTTTGTTTAGAGCTCAGCTCAATGGGAAAAGGCATGTGTGAGGAATATATGATTCAGCATCTTCACATTACAGACTTGTTTACTGCCAAGTGCTGTGGAAAGTCTTGGCCAGAAGGTAAAGGTCTTTACCATCAAACAGTTACAAAAGAGTGATCCTGTATGATTCAGTATTTCCCTTGGTTCTAATACCAGGAATTTCTGTAGTTTTCTTTTGGCTCTTACATCTCTTGAGCAATGATAGACACAGCAGCAGGAAATGTGTTATTCTCCAAACTCAGTGCTGAATGGCAAGGGTTTGATTATTTCAATCCTCAGGTTTGTCTGGTAGAGGCTGAGCACTGAGGGGGTGGCTGGTTGCTTTTAGGGAGTGTAAGAAGCACACCAATCTGCTGCTTCCCTTACAGATGGGGATTTACAGTTCTTCTTTTCCATAGCTGTAATCCCAAAATGAATAATTTCCTAGAGCTCTGCTATCAGTGTCAGTAATGGGAGTGAAAATACTTCTTGCAAACCCCACCTCAAAGGTCCCTCAGGAACAGAGCATTGCCACAGGCATCTCTGGATGTGGGAGCTCAGGAAAGCTCCTACAAAACTTTTAAGGATTTGAAATCCTCTAGAGGTCATAAATCTCAATCTGCAATAGTTGTGAGAATGGCATTCCAAGGTATTTATTTAAGTACTTGGGTTATGTTTAGAAAGGGCAAGTTTTCTGCTCTGTTCGAGGGCCTTTCTGTGACTGGACCCATAAAGATGGGTAAGTCTGTCTGAAGTGAGAACAGACTGCAATACAAAATATGAAACACTATAATCATTACTTTTCACTGATCTTAAAGCAGCATATGGGCCGCCATTTTCATTTCAGGAATGGGCTAAGGAGACAGACATTTCCTCTGATTTTGTATGTCTGAAAAGAGAAAATAACTGAACTTAAGTTGATTTTTTTGAAGGTATATATATTTTTTATATATATATTTAATCCAGTAGCAAAACAACTCTTGTTTCTAGGAGAATTTCATATTTTTGAAGATGAAAAACTAAGCACTGAAAAATATCTTATTTCTTGACTTCTGAGTCAAAAAAAATACAAGAAGAACTTGGAAAATTACAACATATTCAATGTTTGATCCATTCTGTTCTCAAGCTTAAAAAGAAATGATTAAAAATTCATTTTGAAGTTAGCTTTGCATGTGTCCTGTAGATACAAGCCTGGTTGACAGAGTGGGTTCAGGTTTGTAGACATCTTTGTACATGTAAGAATAAATAAGCAAGAAGACTAAGAATAGCTGAGAAAGTGCAAACCTGTTTGTTGGATTTTGCTGACAAATTCTCAGGAGTGACATGTAATTCTTGGACTTGATGCAAATTTTATCATGGGGAGGTAACTTTAAATATTTAATGTGATAGTATAGGGCAGTTTTATTCATTAGGAATTAACACAGATAAACCAGTTTACTTTGCCTATGTAGTTTCTTTTGATAAGTTACTTCTGAATTTTATTGCTTTAAATGGTCATAACATGAAACTTAGAACAAGATGCACCATTTGGTAGCTGGAAAACTAACGAACTTTTACATGCTACTAGCAATGTTCTTGTGGAAATTGAAATGCCTAGGTTGATCTTTTTTAGCAGAAAATTGGTGATGGAGGCTTGGTCACTCCTGAGAGCAAATTTTCGGGGCAGGAATTTAAAATCAGACACAGAAATCTTGCCCTTTGTGAGTGTATGCACTGCAACTTGAGAATACTCTGATAGTGGTACACTGCTGAGGAGCTACTACAGTTCAGAGAACTGATTCAAAACTGCTTTTAAGGACATCATGTTTTCAGTTAATGGAAAAATGGCATGATTAGCAGACTTAGCATTTCTGCTCATTCTGAATCTGAAGAGATCACTTTGAAGGACAAGACACTAAACAGTTTCCTGTGGTTTCTCAATCCTTTGTCTCTGCTAAGACTGTAAATAGAAGTGAGAATTTCTGTCAGCTGTGATTGCATTTTGGAAACTATAGATACTCCTTCTTTAGGTAACTCCATAATTTCTCTAAAGTTTTCTTTTAGTAGTAGCTCACTTTTCTCACTCCATCTTACTGACTTGCATGAAAACTATTTAATGGTACATTCTATTTGATAAAGTCTTTTTTTTTTTCCCTGAGACAAAAAAATTAGACTTTTAGACTTTTGAGTAATACTGTCCTGCTGAAATCTGAATTGTCACCAGAGAAAGTAAATGGAAGGTATCAGTGCCTTAGTAAGGAAAATTGTTAGTGGTTTTGATATCAAAAACTGAGTTAACTGATTTTTTTTTTCCCCTTTGGTAATACAACTCTCCCTTGCTCCCTTCAGTGTGCTGTGTCAATTTATTGTCAAAGTACATGGTACTCCATCAGTGTCCTTTCAGCTGGGGTTACGGTTGGAAGCTTCCTCTTAATATTCTTAAAAGAAGAGAAAGCTTCTGTCTCCAAAACTGAGGTTGTCTGACACTTTGCACAAGCATTGTATTTTAAAGAAGAAAGATTCTATAATTTAAAATTCAAAATAGACAATATCTCAACTGAACTAATGAATTTAATATAAAAATTTGAAGAAATACAGATTGTAATATTGAAGGTTCTTCTTTGCAGTTTATCATTCGATATGGGTCTGGGTGTTTGAGGGTTTCCCAGTGTCTTACCTTTTCCAGAGAAGAGCAACAAGGCTGGTGAAGGGACTGTAGCACAGGTCCTATGGGGAGAGGCTGAGGGAGCTGGGGGTGTTCAGCCTGGAGAAGAGGAGGCTGAGAGGTGACCTCAGCACTGTCTGGAACTGCCTGAAGGGAAGTTGTGGCCAGGTGGGGGTTGGTCTCTTCTCCCAGGCACTCAGCAATAGGACAAGGGGGCACGGGGGGCTCAAGCTCTGCCAGGGGAAATTGAAGTTGGAGAGCAAAAAAAAATTCTTTGCAGAGAGAGTGCTCAGGCATTGGAATGGGCTGCCCAGAGAGGGGGTGGATTCCCCATCCCTGGAGATTTTTAAACGCAGATTGACCGTGGCACTGAGTGCCATGATCTGGTAAAGGGACTGGAGTTGGACCAAGGGTTGGACTTGATGATCTTGGAGGTCTTTTCCAACCCAATCGATTCTATGATTCTATCTGGAGCTTCTCTAGTTCTCTTCTGGATTATATATATATTTTTTGTTTGTTTGTTTACATTGGTCTATGCAGATTGCTTGTGAATTGAAAAATCTAAGAACAGGTCCTTCAACATCTGCAATTGTAGCTGAAGGACAACTCAGATCTTCCTGGAGACTCGGGGGAGCAAGGACCACCCTGCTGAGCACAGACTTGAAATGCAGGAGTGTCTTTAAAAAAACAGTGCAGTGACTTCTTGAATTCCCATTTCAGCTTTTTAAGCTGTCTGTGTCACATTAAGAGCCTTTCTCCTTCATCAGTTCTTTGCCTTAAGAATAAATAAGTTGTCACACACTGAGTACTCAGGGCTACACCCTGCCTTTAGATGTTTAGAATTTCATTTGCATCAATGGAAATTCCATCCATGTGCACATCCATGCATTTTTGTGCTTATGGAGTGGAATTTGCTTAACATCATGGATTCACTAGACAGAGAATGAGAGGAGCTTTAATTTTAAGGGAAAGTCACTAGTCACTTCTCTGCAAATGGGATACAATTTCTACTTTTTACTTTTAAAGTCACTAGACAAATCAATGAAAAAATCCACAATCAAACTTATGGGACTCTCTGTATAAATGGATGGTCCTTAAAACAGTAAATTAGATCAATTTATTTTGTAATGCATATGTTTTGTTTTTTTTTTTTAAATCCAACATGATGTTGCAGCTGTTTCTGCACAACAGGTAACTGTCACAGCAAGCTGGATGAAGGGCAGTGTTCATCATTGGGGGTGTTCAGGTGCTTAGAGTCAGATCTAGACCTTATTGAAGCCACATACAAATGGTTTTGTTGACTTCATTAGAGATGAGTTTTCCAAGAGCTACCTAGCAAAACCCACCTCATGATGGTTTTTGCTTAAAATGACTGACAGAGAAATAAACAATTGTTGCTGCTTCCCTATCACATTTTATGCTTCGTCGCTAACACTGAAAATACAAGGATGTGTACCTACTTCCTGGAATAAGTCTTTGAGAGAATGTGGAATTCTTCACAAGTATTAACTCTGGAAAATCTATTGTCTTTACAGCAAAGTAAAATCCCGCTAGCTACATCACAAGTTTAGAGTAAAATCTGCTGCGGTGACACTGTAAAACATATCAACTTTTCTAAGGCTAACAGAACTACTGATGTGGAAGTGTTATATTTGAGAAATAATACAGTCATGAAAAGGTAATCAGTTTTAACAGAAGTAGCACTCAATGAAAGACCAAGAAAACTGGGGGAGATTTTGGTGAGAAAGTTGTTGTGAGAAGGCTCTAATAAGTTTTCATTAGTACTGTGTTTCCTCCTCCCCTTGTAGCCTGCACATGGTGTTTTTGTCTCGGTTTGGAAATGAAAACAAAACTTAACATGATGGATCAAAACTTGGAGAGGATGTTTTTATTTACTTTTGGGGCTTTTTTTTTTAGTTTGTGTGGTTGAAAATGTCATTTACTTCACTCTGAGGAAGTGAACTCCCCTGCAACAGACCCTGGCAGCAGACTTGTGACAAGGATGCTGGATGTGCTAAACCAACACTAAGATGATCTATAATACAAAGGTCATAGTAAACTTTACAGGGTAAATAAACAGGAAGGATGACAAGTGCAGCTATTTCAGAAACTTTCAGAGTGACTCAAAGCCTGCTGACTAAAATCAGTGGGAGCTAAGACTAGGGCATCAAAGAAAGGTGAAGGAAACTTTGTTTCTAGCTATTCTCTTGCACACGGTGTTATTCCTTTTATTTTTCCCTCTCCTCTGTTCTTTTAACATTAGGACTTTGGGGTTTGTTTGTTTGTTTGGGAGGGTTTGGTTTTTGTGGGTTTTTTGTTTGTTTTTTTAAAGTTCTTCAGATCTAATTCCTTAGTTCTTCTCTTAAAAATCAACAATTTGAGAACTGAATTGCTTCTATTTTATTGGAGAGAAAAAAAAAATCTGGTTACCCTATGCTTTGAGATAAAACATGTGAGTATAATTTTTTTTTAAATGTAAAGACTTTTTATTAGCTGTGTGCAGAAAATTGCAAAAAGCAAACATTAGCAAATTCTCCTGAATAAAAAGGATGTCCCCCAAAATGCTTTTTTTTTCAGAAAAAGGTTAAGTTAATCTAATAAACTGACAGCTTTAGTTGCACCAATGTATTGGAGATAAACTGACGAGAAAATATTAAGTAAGAAACAAACATTGCAATATTTATGCAACTATTCTCAGTATTAAAACCAAAAGGACAAACCCCAGAAAATGTGTGATGAGTAACAGAGTTCTTTCTAAATGGAATTAGTTGTTATTTTAAGTTCTCTATGCCACATCATGGTAGTTTTTTCAGATGTGAAGTGACAGGGAAGACTGGGAGGCCAGTCTGTCCCAGTGAGTGCCTGTCTGCATCTTACACACTCTGTAGAGGTAGCTGTAGCTTCATCTGGGAAGTCCTTGCAAAAACTGCCCGGATTTTTTAGAACTGGATTTGTTTGAATGTATGATTTTTAAATTTTGGAGAAAATAGAGATCAGAAAGGGTAAGACATCTCGAAGCAGATGTTCAGAATGAAAACCACTATGTCTGAAATTAGTGAAAAGAAGCATTTTCCACCTCTCTTGGCCAGTATTCCAAGTATGTGCTTGAAGGACTTGGCAGTATTTTAAGTATCCATTAACACACTTTCCTTTTGGAATTACTATCACTAAAAGGGTTCAGACTAAGTGGATATATTCAGTTTGCAACTGCCAAAGCTGACATGAGGACCACAGCAGGAGCTCTTCTATTGATGGCAGTCTGTCACCTGCCTGTGGGCTCTGGCAGTGGCCTTGCAAACTCTCCCCTGTAGTCTACAAATTGTATTGTAGCTGAGCTGTGCAGACCGTACAGGATGGCTAAAGGCACATGTTTCTCATACAGAGGCACAAGCAATTCTTTCCCTGTCTCCTGTGTCACTTGCTGCTCTGAATTATACATTGCTGGCCTGGAGACTGCCAGCTTTGCACACTGAGCCCGATGTATCTTGTACAGTGACCATACAACATCCTCTATCAGTTGGGTTCTTAGCTTTGGGGCACAAACATCATTACTTATACCATGTAGGATGCTGTGTCACAGAAGCCAGGGGCATAATATTTCTGGGAATTTATGGTGACCTTTTGTAATACAGCCATTGAGAGTAGCCCTAGAATAGATGTTTATTCTGAGGAAAATCTGGGGGGTGTTCTTTTTACTTCCAAAGAGTGAGATGTACAGATAATATAGAAATGTTCCATCTTTATTTATCCCTGCCAGCCTGTATTTTCTGAACCAACACTCAATTTTCACCATGTTTTCTTTTTTCTTTCTACTGCACTTTCTAGCAACTATGTCCTTGTTAAATGCCTTATTATTTACTTGAGGGATATCCCAAGACACGCTCATTTTCAAAGTGCTTGGAAAACTGTCAGGTGATTTCCATTATTCCACCTTTTTTGCATAAGGAGAACAGGCATTCAGTTACAGCCTGTAGAAATGAAGAGTTCTCAAACTGTAGCAGTGACTTTCATATTTTAGAGTTCAAGTCTGCGTCATTTGTTGGAACTTTCTGATATCCACAGATATTCTTTTTGAGTCTGCAATATTTCATCAGCTGGAACATCTTTGTCATTCACTTTATGTCTCTGCAGTGAGGATGGATCTGTTTCATTGCTTTTATCCCCTCAAATGAGTAGGGTATCTGGGACTGCACATACACACAGGGTGTATGTCCCACTCAGTCTGTAGGTTTTAGTTGAAGCTGTAGATTTTCATCCAAGGGTGAAAGGCTAAGTTAACTTTCCTAAAGAACTTGCAACACATTTGAATGATGTCACTGATATTTTTTTCCATGTATTCAGAGGCTCTGAATTGCCATAGCATGTTCTAACATTAGCAAACCTTTCAATTTTTTTCCTTTGTGCTGGAAGTTCTAACACATTAATCAATCTTCCCTTAGATATTCTGGGGGAAAAGAACATGTTTTCATTTTATTTGCTCTTTTTGACATATGTCAAGAGTGTGGTTGTGTTTAGCGTTTATTTGTTTTCAAGAAAAGAAATCTTTTAGCTTTCCTTCTTTTCTCTTATAGAAATCAGCAATGTCAAGTAAGGTCTTCCCTTTTTCTGCTGATGTAGGTCCCTCAAGATAAAAGTAAGATATGACTCATACATATGTTACTGCAGAAATGTCTCTATGTAAATAGGCTGAGGTAAAAGCACTCACTGGAAGCTTCTTATGTATGATCCAGTGTGTAGACTGATTGAAAAAATGGCCAAGGGAAGGAGAAGAAGGCAGAGAACAGGAATTTTTGACAGACTTCTCTCTGTAGTGTTTATCCAACCTTTCAACAGACATTTGAAGAAAGCTAAAGTACCCCTTTGAAGGGAAATGTTAAGATACTGGCAATAATATTTCTCCTCTGTTTCTCTTACTAAAGCAGTTTCTTAGAACTGTTGCTATATAATATATAAAAAGAAAGGCATAAGACTAGATGGATGAACTGTCATTACTTCTTAAGTATATTTGGATGAAAGAGCATTCAAAGAGACTCAGACTTCCTCTGGGAAGTAACATCTAAATAAAACCATTTGGAGTACAGGGCTGGATTTGATTAATGGAGCTTAGCTCTCCCTCTCCTGTTGCAGCTGTGCACCATGAGTGCCACCAGCATCGAACTGAATAAGCAGGGTACTAAAGGCTATACAGGAGAATGAAAGGATTAGGGACTCAAGCCTGTCCTGGTCACTGGATGGTACCTACACTGAAATTGGGTGCAAAGGGAAACCCTGCTCACTTCTCTTTCACCTCCTGATTATGTTTACTCAGTGTGAAGGGAGAGCAAAGCAGGACTGTGAGCAATTTTTGCCTGTAGTTCTCAATATTGGTGCAACTCAGAACTAGATATTACACACAGATAACCACACTGAAACACTGGGCCCTGATTGCTTGTCTTGCTGAGTGCCAGGTAGTGGGGTCAACAGAGAGGCTGTATACCTGGTCCCACAGTCATTGAGATTGACAGAAACTTTGTGTCATTTTCACCTGGATAGATTTAAACTGGCTCTGTGTGTAAAGAGTGTCATTTGGAACAGGCTGTTGAGTAGGACAGAAGTGTTGCACTGAGATAAAGGGGTGAGATGAAGGCACTGAGTGAAGTGCATTTTTGACAGGCTCCTTGGCCACATCTGTATTAGTGAATTATACATGCACAGAAGAACTCTCTGGCTCTAAGCCCAACTGCACAGGGTGACCAGTCCTCCCTGTTGTACGCAGCCTTCAAACAATGGTGAGTGTATAATTCCTTGCCACTGGGAATGGTTTCCAGCTAGTATTAGTTCATAAATTTTGCTTGGGAATTGTTTTGGGAGATTGCTGCAATTTTTCAGAAATCAGTGCAATGCTTTGACAGAAGGACCATCAGGTTCCAGTGCCTGGGAATCAGTTTAAACATCATTTTTATGTTTGAGTGTTTTCACAATGAAGTACAGAGGCAGGAATAATACAAGTGAAGATGAAACCATAAAGGAAAGTGTGTAATACTGCTATGAATAGTCCTACCAAAGCCAAATGCTCTCAGAAAAGCTGAAGGCATCTTTTAGTACTCACTGGTTGGAGTGAATGCGCACACTTGATGTGACATGGTGTAAAAGGTAGCAGAGCTGACTGGCTGCAGAGACAGACTAGCTTTACTGTTAGATTTATTGCAGAAGGCTTTGAGCTGCAGTGTATCTGCATGCAACAGGTGGTAGCAAAGGAGAGTGGCAGTCAGGAGATAAACTTTACTTAGACCAAAGAACTAAAGAACATTTTCCGTTTACAGCTGGAGGAATCAGTAATTTCTGAAGCATTGTTCATGGGCTAAAAATGAAACATTTATGTATTATGACTTTAAAAGAAAGTTTCCAAAAGGAAGACAAAAGAACAAGAGTGTTAGTGACTTGTTAAGTATTGAGGAAAAAAAATCAAGACAAGAGCAGCCTGAGTCCCTGCTAACTGGCTACATCAGAGCTGAGACCTGGAGTAAAACAGTCCTCTCACATGACACTGAAAGGCCCAGACTTAATATTTGATGAGTCAGTTTGAGGCCTTCCCACACAGCAAATGCAGTGAATTATCATGACTGAGTGTCAGAATATGGCACAGCCAGAATAGCTGACTTAGCACCAGATGAAGAGAGTGGAAATTATGTAGGAGGAGGACAGAGACTTGGGGATGGTTTGTCTACCAGAGTGAGAGTCAGTGGGAACCAGTTATGGTATTAGTCAGAAGCTCTGTTTGCTCCATGTGCTGTGTTCGTTCTGACAGTGAATGAGGCAACCCTGGGTCAGGCTCTTTGGCTGAGAGCTTTTTCTGAATAGCAAAGGCTGGGTCCACCATAGAGATCTAAAATGTGACTTATGCTTGCTTTCAGCATTACCAGCATGGCAATGCTGCTCTATGCCAAGCACTCAAACACAGTGGTTATGTGCCAGTGTGTTGTGTTAGAGGAATAACTCTGGCCAGTGCTTCCCAATCTTCATTGCCCTCACACAGGAAGTTGGTGCAGTCATAAGAAACCTGCTGGACTGCACACTAAGGTGTCAGTGGGTCAAGTGGGGCTTTAGCTCAGAACTATTTCTTCTAGTGAACCTCCATCACTAGTTACAGTACAGGGCCACTCCAGGATCCACACCACATACATATGACAGAAGATCCCACCCTAAACAACATAACACCCTAAACCCCTGGCACTTAGGGTCTTACAGTGAGTGAGGAGGCAAAGCTATGACATACACATGCCCAAATGAAGGAGCTGTAGAAGGTGAAATAGAAGGGATTTGAGGTTGAGGAGCACTGCAGTAGCTGGAAACTCTGCAGCCCTCTCAGGCTGCTGACAAGAGGGAACTTCAAGAGCTCAGAAAAAGTTGACTAACACCAATTTGACAGTATTTGTTTCTGACAGACCATTTTGGTGTTTTTCTTCCTCCTGAGACTCTTTTAATAGCCAAAAATAGTGCAGTTATGATTTTATTTATCCCTGCAGCAAGCAGGGGATCAGAAAATCAATGCTGACTTCTAGAACTGTAATTGAACACCAGGTTCATCCCTGGCAAACTCTGTTCATAGGTAGATGGTTAGCCACAACTCTGGATTTGTTGTGTATTGCTTTTTCATGATACGGTGATTAGAAATGTATCATAAAATACAATCCTCCAGGCTACTCATGCTAAAAGCAACTAAAGAGTAATCAAATAATTTTTCTCTAAGTGCATAGCTAATGGGAACAGAGTACAAGTAATTATTGTACAAAGGCAAAAACATCTGTTGTGAATATGACATAAGAAAGATAAGTAGTTGAACTGTCTATCTGAGAGTGTTTCCAAGAACCATAAATGTACTATATGTATTCAAGCTTGAAATGTGTTGCTATAGTAGATATATTAATTACTAAAATAACAACACGACTGAAAAAAAGGCTTAAAAAATTGTTCTGATTTTTTTTTTTTGAGAAACACTGGGACAGAGGAGAGGGATCTGTCTTTTTAAAGTAAATGTGTACCATCATATGTATCTTCATACCTGTCCATACCCCAATCTTTTCCCTTTGTTTATTCATCTCCTGGTCATTAGGGTGTCTCCCATACAGCAATGATGAGGACATTGTTTCCAAGAAAGCACCCACTAACCTGTTTGGCCACAAGCAGGGCTGTTTTCTGTCTCTATCTTCTGAGCTCTGCCGTATCTGCATATTGAAGTGAGTTTTGAGATTTTGTTGTTGTTGTTGTTGTACCTCATGGTGATCACCATCTTTGAAAAAGAAATCTATCACATGTCTCTGCAAGCAGACAAGTTTCCTGACTCCAGTGGCATTGCAAACTGTTACTCATTGTTTAATATACTGGTTTTTAAAGAAACTAGTGGGAAAAAAGTAATCTATCAACATCTAGTTCCCTGGAAATCTCATGGTCAGTTCAGGTGTTTAGAGAAAACAGCTGCAACGGAAAACTGTTGGACGCTTCCAATGGTCGTTAGAAATAACTCAGATGCCCCTGCAGGGCTCATAAGCCTTTGCACAGATGTTCTGAACTGAGAACTTGGTGCCAGAGGTACAATTTTTCCCAAATTAAAATCACTGTCAGATCTCATCTTGAATGGCAATAATAGAAGAAAATGTCAGTAAGATCAGCTAGGCCATTCCTGCAGAGTTAAAGACAGTTGGAGCTGCAATGTAGGAACCTCTGTGGGGAAGCAGCAGAGCATTTTCTCATTTTTTAACCTTTCTATCACCTGTAGTTTAAATTCCTTCTTTTGAATGATTTTTAGATGTAAAAAAGCCCAAATGCCACACAAAATGCTCGGTTTAGAAAAATTCTAAGATCAGTAGAAGGAAAAAAATACTCAGAGAAAAATCCATGTGAAAAAAAAATCTTTGTATGCTTTACATAAAAACATATGTAGATACACGCGCAGAGTGTTCTGATGCCAGTGGTGCCCAGCTCTTATGGATGTTAGAGGTGGTGTCCAAAACATAAAACGAACATTCTATAAAGTAAGTTTTGGAAAGGAAGGAAAAATAGCTGCATTTCAGCTCTGGCTCTGAAACATAATTATGACTGTGTAATTGCAAATGAAAAGTTTGCAATTTTTATAGTTTTTCATTGCTGGATTCATATGCAGATAAAAGATGGCCTTCAGCATGGATTATTTTTACTGTTTCATTCCTTTTCTCCCCACAGAAGTCCCACTCCACAGTGTTATCCATAGTGGGAAAGCCTCAGCATGTTTCCTGGAATCCTGGACATTAACTCATCTCTTTATGAATAACACAAATCAACAATATTGTTCTAATAATCAATGTTAAATTCCACAACACTTGCAAAATGGAAATGTATGTGTAAAATAATTTAAGGGGAAAAAATAATCAAATTTTTTATGGGAATGGGTACCAGAAATAATTAAATACTGAAAGAGAGGGGAAGAAAAAACATAGGGAAAAGAAGAAAGAGAACAGATTATGGTTTTTGTTATTTTTTCTTAAAGCTTTGCCAGTTCAGCATATGATAGAACCCAGTCCTCCTTAGCTGCATGTCTCAGGCTTTTTCATATGAATAAGAGCTCTTATAAAGATTATATAATGCTCAGTATTTGTTCAATGATTATTCCTCTTCTAAATACCATTGTGGGTTTTGTGAACCTTCCTTCCATCCACATGTTTTATGAATACAATACAGTACTTTTATTAAAGGAAGGAGCTGCTAGCAGAACTTTGAAAAGACCTTATTCATGCACAGTGCAAGAGAAGGAACAGAAAGTCAATTAGCTAGCTGTAAAATTCTCAAGGAAAGCAATTTTAGGGGATAAATTCAGAATTGAAAGACTGGAGAGTAAGTGCCCTGGGACTGAGGGATTAAAATTTATCTTATAGGCTAGAGACCAGCAGTTATGTCCTATGAATATATACCATCACCTCCCTAATCCACTCAACACTAATAACTAGAACTATAAAAGGACTGTTAATGAGGGGCTGATCAAACTAGAATGAAGAAACTTGGCCATACCCCAAACAGCCTTGGTGCAGCACCCTTTCCATCAAAGTTTCTGGTAGTTTTCCAGTTAAGCAGAGAGCATAGCTGAATATTCCAGTAGTAGTTGGTTCTGGTGACTGTGTTACCCTTAATGCTTCATTAGAAGTGCAGCTTCAGTGGCAGAAAAAACAGCTGTGGTGAATGTTTAGCTGGAGAAAGATGTGTGATGTTGCAAACTCTGGAGGAAGAATAAATATCTGGTCTTTATTTTATTTTTTCCTCATGAAAGATAATGCTGTGTCATTTCTTCCACTAAAGGAGGTGAGGATATCAGACATTTGTTGTAATAGATCTTTTTCCTTCTGCTCTTTTGCTTTAGGGAAAGGAAGCTGATGCTGCATTTTCACTTACTCTGCTCTTGACCTCAGTCATATTAATACATTGGTTGGTTATTTTGTTTGCTTTAAGATATGTTTCTCTTTCCCTGTCTCTAGTGTCTTGATGTATTTTTCCAAACAAGTGGTTCTCTGAATGAGCTTGTGTTGAGAGTTACAGATGGACAGGCTGCACTTTAGAGTTGGCAGACGGGGACTCGAGACAGGAAGATAAATCTCTTTCAGACTGCTGGGTTACTGGGGAAAGTTGATTGGGGGGTCTCTGAAGTAAACACACACTACACATCTGAGGTACTGGGAGATCAGATGATACTTTTAGCTAAATTGAGTGCTGTACTCAGTTGCCTGACTTGCCCTTGCAGACCAGTGGACTGGTGTGAAAGCACAGTGAGCAGGTTGGCTCAAGGGAGCAAAGCTGCTAAGGTCCCATCAATGAAAAAGCAAGCCATAGGACCTGAAAACAGCTCAGAACGGAGTCAGGGACTTAGAAAACATAGACATCCTGTTTTCAATCACTCTGTCCATTTCTGCCTATCCACGTTTATGTTTACTTCCTTCTTATTTGGAATGAAAATGTACTATAAACGCAGAATGGCATTCAAATGTGACCACTTGCTGTCCTTTTGACTTCAAAGAAATACTAGTGCCAGAGGTGGCAGTCCTTTGCATTTCCTTTGTTCCTCAGTGTCAACAGCAGCAGCCCAGTGAGAGCTGTGGCTTGGGGTGAGATATTTCTGCTAAACTACACTGTGGATATGGTCCTTGTGGTCCTTGGTGACACTGACCCTACAGGAAAGCATGTGGGTAGGCAGGAGACCAATTTACTTTGCTACAAACAGGACAGCTCCATGTTGAGCAGAGCAGCTCTGAAAGGAGTGAAGAAACCTTCAGGGTCTAGTTCTTTTAACTCAGCTTCCCGGCAGTGCCCAGTGGCAGGGCTCAGGAAAAGTTATTTTACCAAAGCTGAGGATTTTGTATATATAACTGAACAAGCAAGAATTGACATCTAAAAATAAATAAAGATTAAACATCAAGTTTTACAGAAGTCAGCCAACATACAAAACATGGTGTTTTCAGAGCATATGTTCTGTAATTGTGGTTTATACATCCCTTACAAACTGCCACTTGCAGAAGCATCATGTATGTTCCTTGGTACCTGTTGTAACCAAGCAATTTTGTAACCTTCTTCTAGACAGGTAGAAGAGTGAGAATCAGTTGTACAGATATTTAGTTTGCTTTTATTTTCCATGAATAAGTCATGGCAATACAAGCAGATATGATGGTGGGAATATTTTTAACAGAGCTGTATCCCTTCTACAGTATTATTATGAAATGAGGGAAGTCAGAACACATCTTCTTAGTACAAGGAGCCTTGTGCTAATCCTGGCTTGTTTCCCTTGAGACATCCATGATGGTTTCTTGTCATGTTTTAATTTGAAAAAATGCAAACCAGCAAGATTTTTTTTTCTGAACTTTTGAAAGCTAATTTCCATAGTCTCAAGTCTTCCACTGGGAACATATTTCATGGACTGAGTTGTATTTCTCTCCCTTTCTGTTCAGCTTCAATTTCCATGCCTTAATGCGTTCTCTTTCTCCCAATAACAGCAGGATCCACAGCCATACATAAGGACTGAAACTTTCTATCTTTTTCCTGCCTTCATCAGTGTTGACAGGCAGATGTCTATAAAAAAGAGGCACCTTGGATTACTTAAGCTATGTCAAATCCTGAGGTATTTCTTAGTGACTTTCCTAGGGCTTAGAAAAACAAAGAGAAAAGTTTAACTCAGGCAAGTGTCCAGTCCTGTTTCTGAGTCTGCACGGCAAGAGTTGGTGCTTTGCTTGTGTTTCACAGTAAGAAGCAGAGGTGGTTGGAGCTTTGTGCTATTTCCTCTTCCCACATAATGAAGCCCTTAAACTGATAAAAAGGAAAAATCATTAGAAATTTTACTGAAAAAAAGAGAGAGCTATGTTAAAATACTTTCTTCTTTTTGTTTCTACTTTGAAGTTTGGCCAGACTTTGGCCTGAGCAGAAGAAACACCCAAGAAGTTTGGACATGGGAAGATGGCTATAAAACAGACACCTGGGGCAAACCGTGCAGTCTTCTGGTAGTCTGTTGGTGGATGTGCCCTCCTGTGGGGGCTGAGATACAGAGAAACGTATTTTCTAAGTGGCAGTCATTATTTCTAAAACACAGAACGTAGTGAGTTCCAACAGGGATGTGTAGGTTATGATAGGAGGGAAATTTCTTTATTGTTAGCCAAGCATTACTTCAGTACCTGCTGAATATGCACAGCTCACTCAAAATTTTTCTTTTCCTGAAAGTAGATTAATTTTAGAGGGTTATCCTTTTAAAATCCCTTTGGTATCCTTTAGAGTTAGGGTTATCTTTTTTCAGGATAAAAGGATAGCAGACTCTCATGCCTGTAAAACATCCAAAAGAAAAGTAGTACATATTGATTTATTGACTTCAATTCACTGATAAAACCTGTTTTAGTGAATAACAGTTGTCTCAGGCTCTTGCTGGTCCTTAGTATGTCACAATCCATGCAGGTCCTACTGAAAATAACAATGTTGTCCTTGTGCCCATTGGGCACATGCGGAGTCCTGTGACTCTTGCAGACCTTTGTCCACTGGTGGAGAAGAATTTCCTCCATGGCTCAGGCCTCCTCTCTCATGTTTCTTTGGATAAGCTACAAAAAGAAAAAAAGTTGTGAGTAAGAGTAAGACAAAGATCAGTTTTTCTCTCATACTCCATTTAAAGGTGGGGGCTTTTTAATGGGGATAAAGCAATAAAACTAGGATCAAAACTAGGTTTGCTGTGTCAGGTTGTTTTTGTTATTGTTTTGGGGAGTTTATTTGTTGTTTTGTGGTTTTGTTGTGGTGTTTTGAGCTTTTTGTTTGTTGTTTGTTTGTGTTGTTGTTTTTTTTTTAATTGTCAAACTTAATTTGATTTTGGCAAAAAAATAACCCGTTATTTCTATAGAACTTCCAGGGACATAATGGTGATTCAAACTCCCTTTGCTCCCTATGTGTGGACTTGAATTTGACTTTTAATATAGGTCAGTTTTCACGTTGCTGGAATCTTCAAATATAAAAATTTACTTTCTGCTTGTTCTAGGTGCACAGCAGACAGCTCTATTATTTATTCTTGGGAAATTGCATTGGCAAAATTAGAAGGTGAGCTAAGACTTGAAGAAAAATCCAGAAGATCATTACAGTCTTGAGAGAGAGATAAAATGTAGAAGAGCTGTGAGTGTTTGTGTGTCTGTTCACATGTCTTACAGAAGTCAATAAATAAGTGTGCATACTTAATACAAGGATTTTCCAAAGATAAGGGAAAACTCTGGTCATCTCAGAAGGTTTGGTTTTGGTTTTTTTTCAGGCTGATGCTGACCTCCCCTAAGTGCATATTGATGTGTGAGCCTGACTATAGAGTGAGGACAATTACCTAGAAATGTCAGGTTGCTGTAGAAAAAAAAAGTTGAAATTTATTTTCAATGTGTATTTATGCCATACTTCTTAAAAAAGCAATGACTTTATATTTTAATAATAACAGGCTTTTTATTTAATGTCCTGTTAAGCTTTAACTTTAGCTTCCTTTTTAATAGCATGAACTGCGTAACATGCAGAGTATAGGGGAAAACAATTTTTTTTTTCTGTAAGGAATTGCTCTCATATATTCAGAGATACACTTGAGATGTTTTCAAGTACGCTTTTCAGGGAAATATGAATTTCATACAATATAAATTTCCTTGATTGCAACTAAGAACTTGCCCAGACAGTTAAAGGGAGGGGAAAGTATACAGAGAAAATGCTGCACTTTGTACTGAACCTTAAATCAGACTCCAAGTGTTTGGGCAGTAGCACACTGGCTTCAGTGGACTGAAGGCCATATTTATAATTCCACCTTTTTTGAATGGTCCTAATGCTATATTGCACCCTACTTAAAAGGAGAAAATAAATGTCTAATATGCAGCTTATTCAGAGGTGGAAGGAAGGCAATGCAGTGACTTCTGAGGATGGTAAATGTCTTGAGCAAAGACCTTTCTTATGACTCTTGCTTGCACTTAGTGTGTCAAAGGGTTGTCATTAGTTTCCATGAGCTGTGTGAACCAGTGACGTGTGCCATGCTGATCCTCAGAAAACAACCATAAGTCACACAAATGGTTTGATTTCGTTGTTATTTCAGAGATTATTTGTATGATTTGTTGCACATTATGCAAACATACTCTACTATTTGAGCTACCAGGATATCAGGGTAATACACTCGGAGGTGCACAGAACTTACAGGTGCACATGTAGTTCCCAATGCTTTTTTTTGGAGCCAGTGACCATAAAAGTTTGCACATACACTTCTTCAGAGTTGACAACATACGGTCAGAGAGTTGCACAAGGAAACTATCCGAAGTTCTTTTTCTTCCTTTTTGGTATCTGTTCAGGATTTCCGCTAATGCCAAGAAAGATTGTATCAATTCCATATCTAAAATAAGGCAGACTGCAAAGGCTAACAAAAAATCTTATTTTTATAAAGGAAAGCAAACTTGTGAAAAATCTTTTTGGCTGGGGTTTCCCCCCCCCCTATTATCTCATTTTATATGTTTTGGCAAAATGCACTTGATACTTCAAGTCTGGGCTGAAAAATTGGAATTTCCCAGACCTGCACGTGCCAAGAAGGATTGAGCTTTGCATCGAGATAAAACGTGGCAGCCTTGGGCTCTCAGGTGCCAATGATGCGGTCCCATTAACACTAGAAAAGCAGCAATCCCTTTGTGTCCTGGCACCTTTTCCCTGGGAATAGTGTAAAAACAAATCCAAACCAAACATTTTTATTGTCATAAAAGCTAGATTAAATTAAAGCTTCAAAACTTTCAAGTTCTACTCAGAAATTCTGATTTTTATTTACACTGCCTCTTTATCACTTTGGTATCACTACTCTGTGCAGACCAGTATAATGGAAATGTGGGTCCCAGTTGCAATTCTTAAACTTCTCCCTTGAAAAATGGCTCCTGGAACGTGCAAGGGCGAGGAAAAGTTTACCTATGAGCACTTCAGTCATTTTCCTCGGCTTTGGTGTTTACATTTGCTAACATTTATTGTTAACAAAAGGGAACAAAATTGACCTTGAAATGTACATGTACCTCTTGCTCTACAGTCACCTTCTCAGTGATGTGGACTGCAATATAATAAAAACCCTTTGCCATAAGGCAACAAACTGCACTATATGAGCAACACAGGCCATTGTTGCTGATGCTGAAGTATTAGGTCTTTCCTGAGACGCTGATGTAACAGAATGCAGAGACACACATATTTCTGAAAAGCAATAGTTCAGCTCAGAATTTTAATATAAAAAACACCAAGGCAGTATCCTGGTATCTGAATTTTAATGACTGTATCTTTTTTATCCTGTCAGTTATAGCAAGGATGTGAGTTGTTTCATGAAACATTAATGGTCCTTTTTTCTTTCTTTTTTGTTCTCCTGATGTGATGTAAAATATAAATTTGTGCAGTGAAGCTGCTTTCTGCACAGGGCTGTATTGCTTGCTTGATCTTGCAGCAGTAGTTGTGGCTCCTCTATGGGTGGGGTTCTTTCCCACAGGTTGCCTAGGGAGAAGGAAAGGGGTGGAGGGTGGGTCAAGAGGAAGGTCTTGCTGAAGACAGATGATAAGCAATTTAAAATATGATACATATTTCAGGCAGTTTTAAATAAAGGGCCTGCTGGATGTTCTCCATTAGCCTGTGTCTCATCTGTAGACATCTTCTGATTGCTGGCTGGCTGAACTGTTAAAAACATGGAAAGCCACAGGGGTGTCAGATCCTCCCCACTCCTCAACCTCCAAGAAGCAGGATGGAGAATGGGGTAGAGAGGCACTGAACCTGAATCCTTTAGAAGGCTCATTGGCTGCAAGGGCACACCAATGGGTGTGGACATTACTGTGCATGCCAGGCACTACAGTGGGACTGCTGGGCAAAGTCCTAAGGGATAGTAAATTCCTCCAACAGCCACTCTCAAACATAGAAAGTGGGCAAGGAGTTGGCATTTCACTGCATGCTCTCACATGATCACTTCCCGAGGAGCTGTGTAGGAAAATACACAGTTCCCAAACCAAATGAAGAAACCTTGAGATGAACAAGTATGGTTTAATACAAGCACAGAGGCCAAGCATGTTTGGAATCCAGTATGTGAAGGGCTGTAAAAAGTGAATTCAGTGCTCTGATCCACAAGATGCAAAATAGGAAATGCTCCTGTTTATTCAGAGGAAGCTGCTACAAACGTAAATATGCATTGTATGATGCCATAATATAGTGACTATAATGTAGCAACAGATTTAAGCACTGGTGTGTTTGTTTTCATCCTAAGGCAGTATGACACCTACATTTTCAATGAGAAGGTCCTACCCACACCCTTGTGACATGTATTTGCTGCACTGTCTGCGATTCACTGGGACAGAGCTATTCACTAGCAAATGTTCTGCTTTCCATGAACATCATCCTGGGAGACAAACAGACAAGGCTTTGGGGAGCAAGCACAGACAGTGGCTGTCAGGCTGTGTGCTTCTGTGCTCTCGTTATCTTCCCAATCCATAGGCAGCTCCCTGAACTGGGAACAGCCTGGCCTTCAAAAGTTTCCCTTTTGTTGTCTCTAGACAATATGGTTTACTCTTCCAAAAGCTGGAGAGCAGTTTTCTTCCTCCTGTCTGTTTGAATTTGTGTCTGTTTGGAGGCTCTGGGTGAACTGGGATATCAGGGATATGCTTTGCAAAGCTGAGGCCTGCTATCTTAAGTACTTTTTCATTAAAGTAGGGCTTTATATGGAAAGGTGGATGAATTGCTGAAGTTTTAGCTACTATGTTTTGTTTCTCAATAAGCATTCTTTTAGTTTTCTGTGATTTTTCTCCTCTGGGAGCTGTGATGAAGGTTGAAAAGGTGCACTGGTCTGTGAGAAAGAGCTTAGGATTTTCGGTTTACGCTGGGACAGCAATATTTAGCACCGGTTTTTCAGCACTGAGTTTGGTTAGCATGGACCTGCTGAACAGCTGAGAAACAAATGGTGTGGGAATGTAGTGTACCGTTTATCCATGGACCAATGAACTCTGATGCTGTCCATAGAGTCAAACTGATGAATGTATGTGTTAACAGGTCTGATGCATATTTAGATTTCATCCGTTAGAATGATCTGTTTTGGAATAAACTTGCCAATGAATAATCAAGTTATGCTCTCTGTGTGACAGACTTGACTGCTAATGTACTGCACAGCTTCATAAAAAGAGCTACAGAATAAGTAAGACCAATAGAAAGTCAATGTGAAATAAAATATAGTTTACTCTGGCTATGCTAATTAAGGGAGTTACACATTTCACCATGATTAAGTGAGATGCAGTGGTAGAGCTCAATATATGTGAGAGTTCATTAAGTTGTCTGTAATTCTACCTTTATATTTAACAAGTGCTTCCTGATTAAAATGAAAATCTCTAATTGCAGAACAATCTCTGATGCAGTGTGTCACAACTAATACACACATTCTGATACAAAAAGAAAACATTGTCTGTTTATATTATTGTCACTATTATCTTAGGTTTTCTCAACTCTTCCTTCAGCATAAAGTTTATCATATCTCTGCCTGAAACAAACAAACAAACAAAAGGGATGCCTATTATCAGTCAATCAGTGGCATTTACAAGTGGAATTTAAACAAATCTGGTGTAATAGTGGTGGATGGTTGCTTTGAAATCTGAGGGGTTTTTTCCTGATAGAAGCAGAAGAGGGTTTTATGGAAAAAAAAAATACAGAGAAGAAAACATTTTGTGCTAGGAGACCTGAATGCACTCTCTGGACTTTGGAGAGATTCTCCTTATTGCAGAACTAGGGCCAAAATTAGCAGAATTAAGGGGGTTTATGACAGGTAATTAATAGATGATTGTTTGTGGAAGGAATAATAAGTTGTTCTAGGGTAAACAAAATCAAGGGATAATATAAAGTGAAGGAAAGGAACAGGAAAACACAGGTAAAATGAAGAGGAAAATCCTCAGAAATGGAGGAGGCCAGTCTGAAGACTTCCATACCCTGCCATTTTCAGGAGGAGACTGGATTTGCACACAGTACAGGAGAGGCATCCTGTGCCTGGCTCAGTCTGTCCCTTCAGTGTAGCAGGAGAAAAGCTTGCCCTCAATATTAATCTGGATTCATTGAAAGCAATACACACAGGGGAAATGCTTCTGTTGCTGTAATATTCTTTGGGAAAACAGGAAGCCCTTGTAATGGAAAATGTGCAGTAGGAGTGATAAAGAGGGTCACTGAGGTTCAGTCCTGCAGCAAATACGACCTCCATTTGTTTTTTAAGTCTGAAGCAGTTATGGAAGGATATAATTGTGTCAAAACTCGTTGTTCTAGAACTAATGTGAAACCCCAAAACTGGGGACACAGATTAAAAGAAAGGACATAACAGCCAAAGAATAGAATGTAGACTAAGAAAATACTTCCTGTATCATTTATTAAATGCTATTTATAGTTTCAGCTAAGAATATGCATGCAATGTCTGATCTTATATAGAAAATGATAGTACACAAAGAAAATGGTTTTCTATTAATTAATAACTGGCAACTTTATCACAACACACACTCATTACACTTAGAGCTATATTTGCAAAACACCACAGCTGCTTATTGCAGCAAATAAACACTTAAATGTTTGGTAGATCTTAGCATTTTGGTTAGATGTCAGAAAATGTGGCTGTTTAGAAGATTTTAGTAGAGCATGAAATAAGACAATCTCTCTTGCTGGTTTTGTCTGTGTAATTCATTCAGCATAGCTGATGAGGAGATACCAATACTGCAGGAGGTATGTTCTTATTGCCTTATGGGCACTGGGGACCCTCTTTTCTCCATTTGACAATAAATTCACTGCAAAGGTACTACTAAATGTGGTATGTTCAGAATGTTCAACAGTGTAGGGAATTTTGGGGGTGTTGTGGGGTTTTTTTATTTTTTTTTCCTTTTTCTGTCAAATACCAAGTCCTCAAGCAGAAAAATAAAGACCTAGTATAATTCATCTTTCACAGTGATGGTCTTAGACATTACTGTAGAAACCTCTATTGCCCTGCCAGATGTGTAATATTTTAAATAATAGCTATCTGTAAAGGTGGCAGGTGTCATTTATCTCAGGATGGACAGACAAACAGTGCAGAGCTCCAGGTCTGCCTTGCTGGTCATCTTCGTGTCTGGGACAGCATTAAATGGTGGATGAAATGGGGGTCCCCTGCATGTTTTAGGCATCCATTCAACAAGGCACAAGATATGTCGTGTTGCTGCAGACTAGTTGTATCTTGGATCAGGATTTAGCAGTGGCTTTTGCTGCTGCACGTTCAGCAGGAGTTCTTGTCAGTAGGGCATCAGGGACTGCTGTGATTACCACCTTAAAAGGGCTCGGTGTGAATGGAAACCACTATGAACCTTTCCCAAGCTCATTTTAGATGCTGTGTGGTGCCACATCCTGCATCTGTTACAGTTCTTTGCAGCACTGCCTATGAAGCCTGCACATAGCCATGTCTTGCTTCCTGGATCATGGCCATCACCTTATGTCTGTCTGGTGGAGCTCCTGCTTTTTAGAAGTTCTTGACGTGAATAACTGCAAGAGTTGCAAGAAAAACAGCAAGTACTGAATACATTGGTTACGTTCAACTCCGTTATTGAGTATGCAATGCTCTTGTTTCTGATAAACTGCTGCCTTGCATAAGACTTTTTTATTTTTCTCTTCTTTCTGCTGAGAATGAATGTCTGTGTGTAATTGGAGCCTCCTTCACCACTGCACAGAGCACACTTCCCAGAGACACTGAGCTGTTGGAGTATTAGGTTGCAGACAGGTTTTGAGTATATTTGGGGCTCTGTCATCTTCATGCAGCTACTATTCCTTGTAACAAATTCTTGTTAAATACTTGCCCTTCAGTGTTTTCACTGCTGGAGATCCAATTTCCAGAAAGTCAGCTGTCCATTAAGTGCTAGTTGCACAGTTTTTTGGTTTCATTTCTTGTTCATTTTCCATTGACAAAACTGATTTCAGCTGAGTTGCTCCAGGTATAAATCAGTGTGATAGAAGACAGAATTTTTTCCTTTCCTTTTCAACCAAAATTAAGTGCTTTCAATGTCTGGAAAACTATAATCTTCCCTCTTTTTGACTTGTTTGATGCTCATGAGAATCCCCTGAAAACTATTCAAGATATGAAATAATCCACCTTTCTTGCTGCTTCACTGATGTAACCCCACACCCTTAAATACTTGCACTGATGTTCAGCCTGCTATTTCAACATTTTGCTGTTTAAATACTCCTTCTGGAAGTGAAATGCTTGTATGACTGAGGCTTAAAAAAATACATGTAGAGATACATGCTTGTCTCAAAGACTGAACACCTTACTCCTGTTTGTTTTTTGCTTTCTAAGCAAGATGTTTTCTCTCAATCTTTTGCACACTATTCATCCCTTAGTTTCACCTAATTTTCAAGGCCTTCTCCTGAGCTTGGAATTTTCCCTTGTACCAGTATGGTCTGCCACAACTTTTCTCTTTAACACCATTAACATTCAGTATTTATTCAGTAACATATTTCCCCTGCTGAGCAATAGTTCACAGTTTTTTGTTCAACCTGCCTATCACAAATTAACCTGAAAACCTAACTATCAAATAGCAACGTCCTTCTGAGTCCAAAATTGATCTAACATGCTGGAACAGGGAAATTATGATGCCTTGTGGTCTGGGCACATGCATGGTGTTCCTTTGCACTAATCCAAATGGAAAACAATGAATACAGAGCTTCTGAAAGTGAGATAGGATTCAAGTCCCAAGTGCTCTGTATGTATTCCATGTCAGGATGTGCAATATTCCACGCTCCACACCCTGGGGCTGTCTGGCACTGTAAACAGTCAGCAGTTGTCCACCTGATTTTATGCCAAAAGTAGGTTAACTGCAAGGAGAGGCGAGATCAGCCTGAGTTAATCCCTTCTCCTGAAATGGTAGCTCTTACCTTCTTAAAACAAAAATTGGCTGTCTATAAGACGACATAATCTCTGTGCTAAAGATAGTATTTATGTTGAGTATAAATGCTGATAAGCCTTGTGAATGTGTGGCACAGTGCCAGGGTGACACAAGCCTGTTCTCAGTGTCGGAATTGTGAGGGTTGACATAACTCAGTGGGGGACAGATATTTACTCTTGCTGTGTGCATAAGTGCCATCTAATATTGTTCCACATACTGTCATTTACTCACACCTATCCTAGCAATGAGTGGAAATGACTTTCCCTTTCTCACCAAGTAAACAAGTATGCAAACAGGTCTCCAAACAAACTAAGCAAACCAAAAGAAGAACGCAGACAAAATCTGCATAATGATGCAATGTGGTCAGTTAATGAAACCACATGGATTTCCTCACTGGCCTGGTACTAAACTGGCTTTTACAGATGTTTAGAGCAGAAAAATTTCCTTGATCTGGCTTCAGATCAGGGTTTAGGTTTACCTACTCTGTGATTTTTCTCATTTCACAGAAAACTACTGGAAAAGATAACTATTTTTAAATCCATTTTCTACTAAAGGTTTTGGGGTGAAGAAAAATAACCAGTTACTACTTCTGCCTACTTTTTTATTATTTCAGTCATTTAAGCAGCTATTATTTGGTACAACAAAAGCTTTCCTATTTTCCATAGTTGCATAATTAATCTGTAAGAACTTTGACCTTTCAAAGAATGCACTGTTCCTAGGCTTTTCTAGTAGCTGCATATTTCTCTTTAGATTTCTGACCTGATATTTACACTTAATGAATGAACATGAACCCAGACGCTTGAAGTCTGGTCAGGTTTCTTGTGATTGACTGAGCCACAGAGGATAAACTTTTAGGTGTTGTTTCCTTTACTAAAATCTAGTCTGCTCCAAATTGCCTTAGTGAAGAACTTGTCAGATCCCTTACAAGTCGTGGACAGTTCAGGGTTTGGGGCTCTTGGCTACAATAGTAAGCAGGAAAATTTTCCATTCTAGTATTGTCTGCCATGCCTGAAGTTGGTGTAAATTTTGTTACAGAACATAATAGTGTGGCTTTGTGAAGACCATGGGTGAAAGAACAAGGAACAAAAGCTGAGCATTTCTAGGCCCACATAGTGAATAAAATCACAGTTAGGCCATTGATTGTAAAGCTCACAACATGTGAGATTTTCCTTGGTTGTTTTTTGGTTTGGTTTGGGTTTTTTTTAATATCCTAGTAGGATAAAGGGAATGGTGTGTGTGTGTGTGTTCCTGAAGATCAGTTATGCAATAATAGTGTTTGTTATATGTAGTACTAGAAAATTACAATGAGTTGCCCTTTGCACTATTAATTTCAATACCCAGGTACCTACTGGGAAAGAAGATCTTGTGTAAATTAGGGTAAGCATCCAATGAGATGTCAGCAGATTACAAAAAGACCAGATAGTTATTATTTAATGTAAGATACTGCATTGAGGTCTTCCTGGTTAAACTTGGGTTCAACATGTGTAGCCGAAAGTAGATTACCTCAGCCTTTATTGATCTGTTTGTTTAGGCAGGACTGTTTCTCTGATAGGTCTCCTCCTGTGGAACTCTCATAAGGTGCTGTTCCACTCAGACTATGTAACATCCTCAAAGTCATTCCTGTAATTTGGGGTCTGCTGCAAGGTGCAGACAACTGACATTGACTTCAGTGGTCTTTGGATGTAACACAAGAATAGCTGCAGGAAATCGTTGGAATGCCAGGCTTTAAAATGCTGTGTAGTATTGGCTGGTGATCAGCTCATGATAAGGCAGAGACCGTATTTGTTAGTGAAATAAAAATTTCCTTGGAAGGCCTTAGCAAAATTAATTGCAGGTACAAGCACTATCTACTCCCAGCTCAACTACCTGTAGGCTGTGCTCTGTCCTGCTGCATTTGAAACAGGTTTGTGTGGCACGACACCAACTCAGCTGTTGGCACAAGCAGAAGGGAGCTGCTCAGCGGCAGCTGGGAAGGGCATTTCAGCAGCCCAGATCTAACCTGTTAGCAGACACTGAGCCCATTGATCCAGAAAGTGTTGTCATTTCAAGGTTAAGTGCACAATCTGGAGATGTTATGAGGGAGGGCTGTCCCTGTGTTCATATAGTGTGTACCTAGGAAGGGTTGAGATTTACAGTTATACTAAATATGTACAACTTCTCCTCAGTAAATAATGCTGTATGCATTGAGTGCTGAAAATGTTATTTATGGATAGGGAACAACTGGTAAGTTTTGAGAATAAGCCTTTGTGTGTGTGTGTGTGTGTGTGTGTGTGCACAGATGCTGATGTTAAATTATCAGTGGAAAGAATCCTTTAATAAATATGTAGAGTAGGTCATGGAGATCACATAATTTCCTACTCTGGTATCTCTACAAAAGGCAGTGGAGTGGTCTGTGTTACTAGGATAAAATCACAATATTTAAGTTAATCTACCCATAAAATTAGGTAAAAAACTGTTAATTTGTTCTCTTTGATACCTGTATGTGAAAATCTGTGTCTCCTGTAAAGACATACACACATACTCTGCCTTGACAAAAGAACTAGAAACCAAAGTGGGAAGAAACAATTGTTAAACAAAAACCCCTGCAGGCTGTATTTCTGAATGTATCTTAATCTTTGACTATGGGGGCACCTATCAAGAATGGTTCAGTTTTGGGATTGTCAGTCTTCTGGAAGCAAATCTTCACCATCTGCAAAGGCAGCAGAAAGTCTGATAGAGTGTTTATATGAGTAGGTTTTTGTTTTACTGTATAACTCTGATCAAATAATTTTCCCAACAGTATACAGCAGATTTTATAGGCAGGACTTTTTTATGAGAACCAGGTGAAAGTATTCAGTAGAAACAGTAATTCATTCTGAAATAAAGTAGAGAATAATTCCCTTTTTATCATTCAACCAACAATTTTTTATTTTTTTATTATTTTTAGCAGAATAGACAAAGTCTAATATCTGGATATTTCTAAACAGTCTTTTTCCTTGCATCATCTTAGAATATGCTCTAGGACTGATGGCACAGGCTTATTATGAACATGATGCACACACAGAGAAATTCAGCCAAAAAGGTTTATCAGCTGGTCACAGTTAAATTCTGATTATGTTTAAAAAGGACATTCTTCAAGTATATAATAATTTTGTTCTTCATGAAGCAATGAAATAGCACAGTGCCTCATGCTAAAGCTTAGCTTTACCCCTGTGCAACTGAGCTAAGAACTCTAAATGAAGGGAAAACTGCTCTGCAGTGACACTAACACCTTTTTCATGTGCTGAGACAGAGCTCTAACATGATTATTGTTAAATGCATCATAATATTTATAACACAGAAGTTCATTTTTGTCATCTTTTTGAGAGGTCATGAGAAGTAAACTTAGAAGCTTCATTATGGATGGCATTCTTTAATTTCTGTCTGAATCTATTGCGGTTAATAATTTTTCTCCCAACAATAGCATGTAATTTTGTTATGGATGAAAAAAATCTGCATGAATGTGCTAACAGGCATAATTCTCTAATAGCATAATAGAGCCATAATAGATTTAGTTAATCTTCTGTTGTTACATTGTCTGTGAGCTCTGCTCATTAATTATAGTGAAACAGCACAGGATTATATGTCTAGTATTAAACTGCTGTTACTGAGCTCTGGCCTCTTGTAGAAGCTGCTCCAGTGTCAGGTGAAGTCAACTCAGAGCTCCCATTAATGTCAGTGCACAAAATCTGTGCCAAATAGATGCTGTGATTGTAGGAGCTTTGGAAGCTTTGGGTAGTGGTTTGCACAGACAGAGGGTAACGACCTGACCTGTCAGGTCCCTGCCCTAAAGAATATACAATGTAAAAATAAGAGAAAAGGGGCAGAAACAGCAGAGGAGGATTGTTGTTTGCAGGGAGATTTGATTTCCTGACAAAAAATGCCAGTATTTCAGATTGTCTTTCAAAGTTTACAGAAGGATTACATTTGACTTAAAAGAAACTACTAAAATTATTAAGAAACATGAAAATATTTAATTTCTTAGCATTTGAAACTTAAACAAACAATAAAAAAATCTCAGTATTATAAATTGCGTGGGGTAGGGATATGGTTTGTGGAAATATTTTCAATTCACTTTGTTCAAAATCCCCCTGAGCATGAGCTCAGTCTCAACTATCAGCATTGCAGTGTTTTAATACCATTTGCCTTTCTCGCTAGGATTCTCCAGACAAGTTGCACATCTAAATTCCAATCAGCATTCTCTACAGGACTTTTTAAAAATACTACTGAGATCAATTTAAAATAACATTTCCAATGAAATTTTAGCCTGCCTACAATTATTTTTAAAAAGTGTTTTCATGTACAATTAGGTTATTAAATTATTATTCCATCATAGAATAGAATAGAACAAAATTGTTGTTATATTAAAAAAAAAACAGCACAATTTTGTTCTCATTGAAGGACAGGATTGTAAAAATGGTATTTTGATATAACACATCAGAAGTATCTACAGTATATTTTGGTTTGTGTACTTTGAAAGTCTTCAGGCTGGCTTTGTCTTTGGAAGTGGAGCAGCTAGGATCACTGAAAGGAAAATGGGAAGAAGTGTAGGAGAAGCAGATGGATGTAAAGAAGCGACACACTCTAACATTCCTCAGCATAAATAGATCGTTGGAAAGAGTAAGCTGGTTTGCTCTCTCTTATTAGTTTCCACTTCCTTATCTTTTCCTGTCACCCTCCCTCCATCTCCCTAACTCCCTAGTCCCACACAGTTACATCCCACTCCTAGAGCAAAGTTTTACCTCTCATATGGCTTTCCTGAGGAGGGTCACAACAATCTTGTAGAAGTGGCTCTGATGCAAAGTTTGTGACATACTAAAATAATATGCCAGAGTTTAACTCCACACTTTGCTAAGTGATTCCTCTGAGGTGATACTGCCTTGGAGTGGATGAGGCTGGGGGCTTCTGAGCAGCTGATAGAAGCTTTCCGGAGGCAGAATAGGATGCTAATGGGATTCTGGGGTTAATTAACTTAATTAACAGGGCAACAGTTAGAAATAAAATCTGACAGGTGGCTTACCATGTTCTTGTATTGTGTCAGAGACAGCTCTCCATGGCAGGAGATGGGATTCCAGACCAGTAACTTGTTTAGGCTTCACTTTCAGCAGGAAGTAACTGATTAGTTTCAATGGTAAGAAATCATTTGGATGACACTGATTACAAAAGGAGTTGCTGAGAAAGGAAGGAATGAGAACAGCAGAATAAATGCAATGGTCCTCACAAAGAAAATTTTTAAAAATTGTTAAAAAGTTTGGTTTCTGAGGTCATTTTGGTGATTAAAGTGTACAAAATGTTAAATCAAACCAAACCAAACAAAAAAAAATCTCAGTAGTTTTTCTTAGGGACTGGACTGGAAGAAAAACAGTGACTCCTCTGATGAAAGACAAGGAGAAACAGAATGATAGTAAGAAGTAGTATGGCTCCATGAAGAGTTTTGAAAGGACTGGGCAAGGAAACAAAAGAATAAACAAGGTAAAAATGAACCAAGTATAAATAAGGCACAAGGTTAAGGATAATTGGCATGGACATACTGGAAGAAAGGTGCAAAAGCTGAGACCCAAAATTAGTTGCTAGAACACAAAAACTGAGTAGAGAACTGGCATCTTCACAAAGTAGATCTCCATTCAGGAACAGCAGCCAGCCCAGAGCAGGGAAGGACGGAGATGAAGAACCTGTAGAGTTAATTGGCAGGGTATGAGGATTTTCATCAGGCTCTGAGTTTCAAAGGAATTCTGGGTGTGATGATCTGGGAGACCTCTCTGAAAATTAATAGAGGATGTGTGTTTTCTGCTTGACCCTCTTTCCTTACTATGGCACCTCTGCCTCCTTTTTGCCTCATGATGCACTTAAACATGCCCATTGAAAAGAGCAAGCGTGTGCTCTTGCTAGCCTGGAGAGAGGTTTGGTTAATGCTGAGCAGGATCTGTGTAGCAGCCGAGTTCTCCCTGCCTCAGTCCCTCTCCTGCAGCCAAACACCACTTTTCACAAAACCGGTGGCATGGTTTAGAGTTCTGCTTTTCTTTCAAACATGATCTAGATTGTTTTCCAGGCTCAGAGGCTGGGAGTCTGCCAGCTGATTTGTACAATCATTGTCTCTTTAGGAAGCCAGGATAAAAAAGAATTGGGAAAATTATAAATCTTAGTTGTAAAAAAATACAAAATTAATTTAGTAAATTTCTTCACACCAGGAGATTAACATGTTGAGAAACCTGAAGAAGTACTTTTTCATGAAAACAATATCTAGACCAGCTATAATGTGTTTTCTAGATATCTTCAACTGAACCATGGAAAAATCCTCAATAACCCCCATTTGTGATTTCAGACAGCAAAGAGACTAGTCCACCAAAAAGTGGTTTAAGAAAAAATGCAAATATGCAAAGCAACTCTCAGGCTGAGTACATTGCAGCACTTTCAGTGATTTCTAAAACATGTAGGCAAACTGCAATTCCTTGTTTATGTCAAAGACATGGCCTTTATACAGGATTGAATAAGTTGTTAAGAAACCTTAAGGAATATTGTCCTGCATGGCTGAGAACATGAAGCCAGCACACATCTTCCCGGAGAGGTTTCAGCTCAGTGTTCAGGTTCTGTAAGGAGACAGTCACCACTTCCCAGCCGCTGCAATAGCCATGTCTGATCTGAAATAGACCCAGAGCTGCTAATGATGCCTGGGCCCAATATTAGCAGGCTTTTTAATTTGCTAGCAAAACCACTTATTTTCACAATAAGATGCGGTGCTTACAAAAGGAGGAAAAAAAAATGACAATTTTTACCTTAAAAGGAGCAATTTGAGAAACTAGAGTCATTTTAGGAACATACTTCAACCCAACCAGAAGTGCATTAGAGGTGTTGGTGTTTGACTTTGTTGAAACTGAGGAGAGATAGCAGTAGCCAAGTTGAAAGCTAGTGCTACATTAACAGAGCTCAAGCACACCAGCAGCAACAAACCTTGAAGATGTCCGAACAGTTAGTGCAGAGGTGGAAAGCTCAGCAGTGGGGTGGGCAGTCTGAGTAGGGAGAGTCTAGAGTGCATTTGTCTTTTCTAAACATTAATTTTTAATAACTATGACTTCAAAGATTCATTCATGTCAACTCGTATGTGCATCTTTGCCATTTCCATCCAGCTCTGTCATTCCATGTTTGAGTGAATAACGTTTGCAGTGGTGCTCCTGTGACAAACCTGGCAAGCCAATGGCAGCAAAGGACTGGGACTGGGTTGATGTTACTGTGAAGTATTAGAGTCATAGCTGGCAGGAAATCACGCTTTAACGGTTGCAGAGAAGGTGAGCTGGCATCTTGGAGATATTGTTGAGTCTGTTGGGAGTGCATTGTGGAGTATTAACACACTTCTCCTACACAGAGGGTGTCTGTTGCTACATGAGTCTTAGCAATACCAAAAGGAGCTTGAATGACAGCTCTGGAAACTGTGATTTCTTTGTCTCCAGCACAGACACTTCCTAACCAGTAGCTGTGAGTCCCTTTTCACTGTCCTTGTCATGAAATGGAAACCTCCTTTTTCTGACTTTTGCTCATTTGTTATCATGGCAGGTGACACTCCCAAGAAGCCTCCCATTCTGTCCTTCACTGCTCTAGGATCACCAGGGTCATGGTTAGAGGGGGATGATGATTACCTGTACAGATGTGCCAAGCTATGCTTTGCTTTGACATTGTCATTACGAATAATTAAAACAACACATCATCTTTAAAGTACTTTACCAGTACCTTTTAGAATCCATCAGCCCTTTAAAAATAATTGAGTATCTTCTCTTTGTTAATTTGCAGCATTCAGTAATTCACACTAGGTGATCTAGTCATTAGTGCAAATTATGTTTAAGAAGTAAAACTTGAATATATTCTGTTCTACAAACCCTTCCAAGAATGGTAGGAAAATGATTGTGCTGCCAGTTGCTTGATTTGTGTGGTAGCATATTAAAGAAACCCTGGTAGAATTTAATTTGATGCTCTGGGTTTATGATGTATCACAGGTTATATTATTCTCAAAGAAGTAAAATCTTATTTTAACTGAAACAGTAGAGGAAGTTTGGTTGGGATTTTTTGTTTTTCTTTTTAAAAAATATTTTCAAAAAAGAGATTTACTTATTTTCTTTTTCTCCCCCAATACCTTGAGAGGGAGAAACCACCTCTCACTGATTTTTTCAGAGTGGAATAATAAACACACAGACAGACTTACAACACTATTGTTAAAGTCCAGAGACCTGTAGTCTTGAAGAGCTCTGCAATTGCTACAGTAAAAAAAATTATTGCAGCCCTGGTGCCAGTATAATTTCTTTGGCATACAAATAAACAGGTTTTCAGCAACAGAGTACATGTAATGAAGGTGCTGTCAGATCAAGAAAGAGGGGTTCGCATTAACTCATTCTGAAAATATAAGCTGATGTTTTTCAAATGGATGCAACCAGAAGAAAAAATGTTTCTGCTACTTTAAAAGCAAGGAATGCTAATGGAGAGAAAGCAAACTGAAATTATGGAATAAATAGAAAGAAAATAAAATATCAGAGAGTGTTCTTGTAGATACAGGGCTGAGGCACCTACAGATCTTTACTTTTGTGTGTGAACCATTTAAAACAGGATCTCAAACAAGGTTAGTGATAGTGGTAATAAGTGTAAATTCATAGTATACTTCTCCTTCAACTTATCAGTCAGAAAATGACAAATGAGAAACCTCAGCACTGCTATTTCCAAATGCTTTTTTGTTAGTGGTTTGGTAGCTCTAGGTCTGAGTCACAGTGCAGGAAGGGAGGCTACAAATTAAACCTGCAGGGTTTAGGATGCAAATATCTATGCAGTGTTCTGAAGAGTAAAAGGATAATTTTCCTAAATAATGAAAGTGACACAGCAGTGCCAATTCCTTTTCTCTTCCTGTGTCCTTCTGTTATTTATCTGAGAAATTAACAGCTGTATTTACAGCCTCTGAAGTGCTCAGCTAAGGAGGAGTCCTTGGAGACTGCAGAAAGACTCCTGAAGGATAGTGCCTCACACACCACTCAACTTTTAATTCAAAGGAAATAAGACATGAAATGAGAGCAGATTATGGGCACAATATCAGCATGGCAGCATCTGCAACAGTATCTGCCACTGTTGCTGGCATGAGAGACCCAGCACGTTCAAACAGCTCTGTCACGGTGGGTGAATGCACCAGTTCCCACACGCTGCTGCCAGCTTCCCAAATTGGCAGATTTCTGTTCTTTAGTTCTCAGACTAATTTTTTTTCAGAGACTTTTACAGATGTGGTATGGAGAATCTAAGATGGTCAGTTGAGTATTTTTTATATATATATATATTAATTATAGTAATTATTGATATTGCTCTGTTTAAGTAGCAATCATGCTGTGTTTAAGGTACAGTAGTTCTTTTTCTTCTCTGCCTTGTGTGTGGCAGGAAATGTGTTCTGTGGACAAAATAATATACATTTATTCATATAGATATGGGGGAACAAACTCCAGCAGTTTATTTATCTACTAGTATTTGACTATGTCTATTAGAAAAGTTGTATTAGAAGATTGTAGTGTTCAGCCCCTGAAGAAAATCTGCTTTTGCTAACCATGGTAAGTCTGACACAATTATGTCAGACAACAAGCTGTCATTTCGTGAGCATATGCTTAAACCATTGCAATGAATTATGGCACAGCAGATCCCCATTATCCTTGGTCTAACCTGTTGATTGAAAACAAAATAATAGTGTCTACTGAAATGGTGATGGAGGTCAGACTCGGACCCATGTTTAATGTTGTTAAATTGCAGAATGACATCAGTGGAGTATGAATTGTCATCTGCTGACACCTTGTTCAAGAGAAAACTGAAAACAGGGTTGTCTGGGCTGCTAGAAGTGTGTGTCAGAGCCAGTGTAGACATACAGAGCAATAGTTAAGACAAGACAAAGATACCCAGTATGATTTAAGGTCCCAGAAGCTGCAAATGCTTCATAAAAATGAAGCTGTGCACATCTGTGATGGGAAGTCATGGCTGCAAACGTCACAGGTGTCAAAACATGTAGCCTTGTGTAACTGTGTGACTCACAGCACTGAGGTGTGTACTGTTGAGAACTAAGTGACCCTCTTCCAATCCCAGCAGGTAGGAGATACAGCAAATTGGTACCACAGAGAAAGCAAGCTCCAGGGGACTGCAATGACCAAGGTCAGGGACAGTACAGAACCAGAACAGCTGAAATCAATAGAGGAGAAAAGGAGTCATGCCTGTTTCTCAGCACTGGGAGTCAATGCAGCCCCAGTCTGAACGGGGTGAGTGTGCAGTCCTGTGTCTACACTCCTCTGGAAATGGCTACATGTCGTGACAGGAAAGCCATGCCCAGATCCCATCAGGTGCATCCTCCTTCTGACACTGGAAATTGCCTTGTTATCACTGGGGGGTGCAGTTCCCCTTTGGGAGGCCTCTTAATTTTAATGGCTGTTTCAGCGCTTCTCTTTCTGTGTAGTCTGCTTTGTGCAATGGAGAATCAAATATTGAATTTAATCATAACATATTTTCTCTTGGATACAGTGGCTAGCCTGCTATACATAACTATAGCACCATTTCCTTCTCTGCTCCTCCATTTTCCCCTCAAAAAAGAAAGGAGGTTCTCAGGCCTGTCATTGAGATTGATTTCATAACTTGTGAACTCCATCAGGTTAGTTTATTCTTTGGGTTAATTTTTTCTCTTTAGCATCATGCTTTGGAATAATATTCTATATAAAATTTAAGGACAGAAACAGTCCTTATGAAAGAGTAAGGAATCTTATGAAACAATAAATAATCTTATGAAACAGTGATCCTTAAGTAGATTTTTCACTCCTTTGTCAAAACAAAGATTTCAAGGTCTTGTAGCTTTTTTTTGTGTTGTAGTTGTTGTTTTGTTTTGTTTAAGCATATGTTTATTTTCAGTACCTGGAAACACAAGAAATCAAAAAGAGGAGGGGGTATGGAAATGAAATCGAATAGAAAGATCTTAAGGTCTATGAGCATGCAGACAATGAGGTTGATGGATGCACCAGCATTCTGTCTGTGTGTTCTGTATCACTAACACTATCTCTATGGTGCCATTTGAGAGTTGTTCCGGGACATCAGCTTTCTTTAAGAAATACCCCACCTCACCACTGACCTTATTTTTTGAACATAATGTTAGACCTAGAGGATAGAAGGTAATGGATGGGAAGTAATTTAATCTGAGCAGTTGTGAGTGTTGGATGAAGCTGTTCTGACTGCATGTTGACTTTCCAGGTAGTGTCAAGGTACAAAGTTTTGTTCAGATTTCAGAACTGCCATCAGTTCAAATTGCTGTGACAACACATCGAGTCAAGTAAGGATGTTCCAAGCTTATTCCTTAGCCATCCTGACAAAGCTGCTATTTAGCATCCCCAAATGCTGGTGTTCATTTCTTGGTCAAATCGATCTGAGTTTCAGACATGACAGAAATGCCATGCAGGAACTGAGAGCACTAATATTTTTCGTTGCAGTTGTTTTTTTTCTATTTCCCCTTCAAATTATGACTGCAGAGAAAATATCTTTAAAAATGTAGCTGGATTCTTCTCTCATGCCGTACCAGTGTAGCTTCATTACTTTGATGTGGTTCCTCCTTACATCTGTGTTAGTATCAAAAGAATACGGCTTATTATTTTTTGGAACAAGGAAACTAATCTGAATAGGCCACACTTGCCTCTAGCATATAGTCTCAACTCAAACTAAACATGTTTTGATATCTAAATGAGTAATTAAGAAAAAGTTCCCTTTTTTATGCCTTCATTTTATTGGTGTTTGAAAATGCTAATGCTGAAATATACCATAAAAGAGTAATTTCATTGTGCTTGCAGACCAGCAGAATATAGATAATACATGATCCCTCTACAAAATGAAGTAGCTTGTTAAAATACCCATGTGTTAACCAGGGATCACTGAGTGGTTTAGTGGCTATTGTGGGAGAGTGTTGAAGGTTTCTTGCTTAATAAGTAACTTTTTACTAATGATGATTACCGTTCTTAGGAGGGTGCAGTAATATTAGAGCAAAACACATCTTTTGTCTTTAATGTATCATTTTCTAGTGTTTATAAATTGCTTTACAGCTAATAGTTATCTGTAATAGTGATTGAAAACATTGGGCTATAAAGAAGTCAGATTCTCTTCAAAATATGACATGGAGGCATATGTTAGCATATCACACAGTATCTAAAAAAAAAGTGAAAATTTGTGAAAATATAGGTCTTAATTACTTGAATAATGTATTTTCATGTGTCTGTGATATAAAGGGCAAACTCTTTGAAAAACCTCATGTCTTCTATGTGATCCCATATGTAATGTAATTGGTTTCAACTACAAACTACCCACACAGAGAATTAAATATGCTTAGTGCTCTTTTGGAAGAGGCACCACATTGCGGAGATCAGGTGGTTGTGATCCAACAATGCAATTGTAAGTGCTCATACTCTCCAGCCCTGCAGTTGATCCCTGTGTCCTCAGCGCCCCTAATCACAAATGTAATGCACGTCAAATATTTATCCGATTTCTTGTTTTAAGGCCTATTCCAAACGCATCTCCCAGCAACTGCTAATTTGGGTCTTGCTCTTCAACCTAGTCCCCAGTTAATAGGTTTGCAAGTATTTTTGGTTGTTTGCTTATCTTTGAGATATCCCAAGTTATTTTCAGAGAGAAAAGAGATACACACTGTCAGATTGTGTGGTTTCGTAATCATCACTTTCCCCTAAGAGAGGGACGTCCTAAAGAGGACCCTAAAGAGGTCCTTAGTGCTCAAATATATGCACAAGTCAGGAATGTCTTTAAGTGCACCACGGTGTTTCTCAAACTCCTCTTCTCCTCAAAAATATTAAAGTCTGCCTTTCTTCTCCACTCCTCAGACTTCTAGTGTGCAGCTCACTTGCTTTCTGAGTTTCTCAGCCTTCTTTAAAGAGATAAGTTTGCCAGGGACCTTGTGTCTGCCAAGGTACCTTTCATTTGTTTCTGGATTGCATCCTATAGCCTACCTTCAGTAGGAAGTGACATTAGATGTCACTTCCTTGCTTATTTCATGGTGACATGATGTGGAAAATGTGCTCACGGAGCATATGGGGAAGTGAGAATCACAGAGAGCTGCTCAGTCCTGAAGTGGAATCCTTTAGAGATAACAGAACAGAAAAAAAAAAATAACCTGAAGGAACTTCAGTAGTGTGGCTCAGAGGATGGGAGAAGACTCCAGGGCAAGAAGGGAAATCTGTCAGGCTGGAAATAATGGGGTTACAAGGATAAGAAAAGATCAGCTTGATGCTGCATTCAGAGAAGGCTTTGGATGTACATGTCAGCTTTGAGTGCCTGGACAAGCTGAAATTTCTAATAGCTTTTGGCTACTTCCATTAGCAGATTTGCAATGTAGCACTCTGAAAACAAGTGGTTAAAGCAGCAGTGCAATAAATATTTTTCAAGCTCCTCATCTTTCCAGGACAGAGAGCTTCCTGCACTGAGTGGAACTTTGGGATCTAAAAATAAAAAATGTTTTGTTCCCAGCAGTTTTTGGAGAGAGACAAGGAAAAGCTCTTTTACTTTGCCTTAAAACAGGTAGCAGGTCTCACAGTTGTCTAGGGAAAGGCGAAGGGAGAGAAAAGAAGATGGCATTTGCATTTTAACTACGGGCAGGGGAAACAGATGTTGACAGAGTTGAGTACTCAGAAGGACTGGGGTTGTTCAGGTAAACTTGCTGTGGTTTTCTGTTTGGGATGGGGGTTTTTGGGTTTGTTTGTTTGTTTTCCCCAGAGAGGAAAGGAGGGCTTTTTGTTTTGTTTATGTGTTTACTCGGAAGGGATAGCACTTGGGAGGGGCATGGGGGAGAGGAGGCCTTGAGGTAGCACCTGAGAAGGAACATGAAATGTGCCCTAGGGTTTGCTCTACCTCGTCACCAACAAAAATGCGTGCCTGGCTCAGTTTCTTCAAACTTTGTGTCTGAATACTTTCAGCAAGTTGAAAGCAGCCTTGAGGGTTGTCAAGAGGGTAGAGAGACTGTCACATAGAAACTAGCATTTGATTAGTTTGGATATGCAAGTGCCCTGAAACCTGCTGACTGTAAGCAGAGACATTAAGCTAAATTAAGATTTCTTCCCCGTTTAACTTCTTTAAACCCGTAGCTTTTTCATTTCCACTGTTTCGTTGGGAAGAAACCCAGCTCATTGTTCTTGAAATATCACTTTAATCAGCCCCCCTCTGTTTCCTGTCCCTGATTCTGGCTAGAGTACAACCAGTGAAACTCTAAGGCACAGCAAACCAGCTGCCAGCTACATAGAAAACATCTTTTAGAAAGACTTAGGATAAACAGAAACACATTTTTTTAAAATGTGGATAAAGGAAAAACAGAAACAATGTAATGTATTGTGCAAATTCCAGAGATTTCTTTTACCGTTATGAAGCAGCAAAAAACCTATCAGTGACACAATTAGAAAAATATTCATAGTACTACTACTAATTAATGTGTGAAATATTCTGAAAAAAAGCTTTTGAATTATGTATGATAGCTCATTGCTTAACTGGGGACAAAAAAAAACCAACTTGGCTTCTAATTTTGGCAAAGCCCTTTGTTATGCAGGATTTTGGTAAATCACTCCTTTTCAGTTTACCCTTTAGTGTCAATGGGGAGCAGCAGAGACAAAATTCAGATCAAGACACAGCCCATGCAGGAAGGTTGGAACTACCTAATCTTTCCGTTGTCTTCCAACCAAACCGCCCGATGACAATATGAGATGACATCCCAACACACACCTGTCTGCCAGATAGAAAAGTCACCTTCAAGTCACGCTTGGTTTTACAGCTGAGAGAGAGTAGGGCTCTGCATGCTGTGCACAGACAGTGTGGGTGTGTATGTGCATGGGCAGCACCTCTTCCCTGCTTATAAAGCAGTCTCAGGTGACACTGAGGTTGGGGCTGTCCTGCTTCAGCTCAGAATCACTGCTTTTGCTTGGAAGGGAAGCTCTCAAGTCCTTAGCAGACAGGAGCAGATGAAAGCACACTGAGGGTATAAGGATGGATGGGCAGCTTTTTGGCCATTATGCAAATCTTGTGTTTCCACCCCCAGCAGAACATTCCAACCTCAGATCAGGACATTGCACACTTGACTTTGAAGCAGATTTATTAAGTCCTCCAGGCTGGCATCTGCTTATTATCACATTTGTGCCACATACCAGGCATGACTGGACCTGGAATTTCTTAAAATAATACTCTAAGGGAGGAATCAGACACTGGCTATTCCGAAGTGTGTCCATATGTGTGGAAGGGGCAATGAAACATCTGTTCTGTTTTTCCCATATAAATATAAAAAAATATACTCTGCTGGTTTTATCTGTTGTTTTTAAATGGTGAAGGGTCACAAGACTGTGAGAGATACACCGATACAGGCATTAATGAATAATGCCTTGTTTCTATTCCATAGTGTTGTATGTAAAACCCAGACAAAGTTTTCCCAGTGCTTTGGTTTTCTTTTCAGCCCTGTTTTTATTTACATCATTTCTTAACTTCGGTGCTTCTGTGCTCCTGCTGGAACAGAAGGTGTGTGCATCGCACTGGCGTTAGTCACCATAGTTACAGGCTGCGGCTGCAGGGAGGAATGCTGCTCCTATCTCTGCAACTTCGGGGAAGTGGAATTAGGCATATTATAACCTGAAAGAAATATATGAAAGGGAGACAATTGAGGTTATGTTGTGCTGGTTTTTCAGCGGTGTGTCTTGAATTATAACCATCTTCTGGATGATTCATGCAGCAGACCGTTACTTGAAAACAAGGCATTAGTGATTAACATTCATCAGGAGTAACAAAAGGCAGAAGTGAGTGTGTGTACTCGCTGGAACAAGATGAGCTCGCTGTGGAGTCAGGCTCCTGAGCCCACACGGCACAGCCCACGCAGCACAGGGATGATGTGCACGGCGCAACCCACTGCACTAGCCCATCTTAAATGAAATTTTTCCATCCCAATTAACCCCATACTTTCAGGAAGGGGTTTACGTGCCACAGGAAGACGGAGCAGGACAGGCAGGCAGAACAGGGGGAGCAGGCTGGAATGAGGGAAGAGTGTGGTGCTGCAGGCTGTCCAGAGATGCTGTCAAAGGCAGATCATTGTCTGGTCTCTGTGCTGACATGGACACTGCCGGCGCTCTTGGCAAAAATGGAAATATTCACAACTTCAGATAGTCGGGCTGTTCTTTTCACAGTGTCTGCCTCTTCTTCCTCTGGAGGTGTGTGCCCTAAGCAAGGAAGGTGCCCAGCCTCACTTAGTGAACTAGCACAAAGCTTTCATGTGCAAGTCAAACACAGCTTCAGACAGGCCCTTTCCACTACCTACTGCTTTAATAACCCTTCCTTGCTGCTCTGTGCTTTCTGGCCTAAACTCTGACTGTTGCCTGCAGAGCTAATTGTTGCCTGAGTTGTTTTACAGAAAAGTAGGTGTCTGGTCAGAGCTTCCTGCAAGCACGAGGGGGAATGACTTTACCTTTGTGCAACTGGTCGATGGCCACTGGGGCCAGGCAGCTGCTGCGTATTGGGGCCTTGCAATCATCCACGTTTCCAAGTCTCCTTCCTGACAGTGCGGAAGCTGGAGTATATCTACAGCCTTTTCTCCTCCCTAGTGACATTTTGATCAAACAATGTTACCTTTGGTCGTTTTTTGGGGGGAGTATTCTTTAACTTGCACTCTTACTTTTACTCCCTCATTCCTATTCTATCAGTCTTGTAACAGGCTCAAGAGACACCTGAGCAGCCAGAGCCCACCTCAGGCTGTTGAAAGGCAAGAGAAAGCAAACACGCTTTTTTATTACTTTGAGCTACGTGCTTGAGTGGCAGTAAATAAAAATCTAGTCAAAATTAAAACTCAGTCAGGATTACCCATCTCCTGTGGATTTAGGGATACAGTGACCATAATTTGGCCTAGTGTCCAAACCCACTTTGTTTAGTAAACTTGCGCTAAAAACCACTCAGAATTACACAGAACTTCCATATCTTTTTAAAATAACAGTTTAATAAATACCTTGAAGTCTCATCTGGTAACATCTATCAAAACTAGTTCATTTTTGCTGGCTACTTAAAGGAATAATTTATATTGTATAAATACTGAAATTTGTATGAGACCACCATAAGAAGCTGCTCCAGGTTACCAGGATCCCCTTCTGGTGTTGCCCAGAGCATCTCACTGAGTATGGATCTGCATCACTCCTACTGACAGACTGCCCCAAGGAGCAATCCATTTCTGTCAGTACCTTGAGCAGCAGTGAAAGAGAGGTTTTGCTGTACTGCAGAAGTTGAATGGTCAGTACATATCACCAAAGCTTTTTGGAATTATTTTCACTGAAATTACACACAAAATGATGAGCTCTTTTCTTCCTGGATTCAAACAGTTTGAAAGGTAAAGTAAATATTTCTCAATAAAGAGAAGAATGATGAAACCTCTAGGGTCAATGACACCAAGATTTATGGCTGAAAAAAAAAAGGAAAAAAAACCCTGCCTTGCTCCAGATGATTCAGGACACTGAATTTTGCTCTGATACTCCTCATTATAGTGCTAAAAAGAGGGAAAGTAACCAAAATTTCTCTTCTCTGACTTTTTTTACTTTTTCCAAAACTGAAAAGTCTCCCTGAGAAAAACAAAATATATATTCAACAATATAATAATTTTCTGTGATTTGTGAAAGGGTGATTTTATTAGGAAATTCTTGAATCTGAAATGACATTTTGCCCCTTTTCAGCTTCCAGCCTCTCCCTCATTATTTTTTTATGAATTTACACACGAATGGGAAAGAAATAATAAGCAAAACTTCCAAGTTGAAAAGTTGAAAGGGTGTAAAAAAGCTAAGCACAAAAATTAATACCCCTTCATTTTCATTATGATTTTTTTGGAGATCAGACTACAGTTCTCAGTTAGGTGTCAAGGTACTGCTGCACTAAGGTGAGGGTAATGGAGGAGCTGGTCCCAGTGGTATTTGTGAGAGTATAGACAGCTGATCTGCTTACAGAGCTGCCCAGAGTGGATGTGAGCAGACAGAGAGATCACGCATTGGCCTAATGTGAGGCAGTGTTTAAATGCCTTCCTTTCTGAAGCTGCAGGGCTGTAACTCCAACAGAAACTGCTTATATTGTGGATTTGGGGATGGCAGTGAAGATTATTTTCTGTACATATGTCTTTCTACTCTTTTTGGTTTTGGCATAAACAAGCAAACAGTAGTTGTTTGTTTCCTGCTAAGCTATTGTAATTTGTCTCTAAGAATTGGAAAGTTACCAGAAACTTGTGTGCAAAACTGATTCTTGTTTCTCCCAAGACCTAAACAATTATAGTCTCACCATTTTATTGCCAATTGTTCTAGAATTATTCCTGTGCACAGTTCAAAGACAGCTCTGAAACCATTTAAACAGTCATAATATCCCCAGTGCAGAAAATCACAGCACTACATCACAGCAGCTCCATCCTTAGCCTGCAATGACTGGGAGTTCTGCTGCTCCCACAGTTCTGTCAAACGTATTTGATCAATCTTCATAACTTAATGATATCAACTTGACAGTCTTTAGTGAGGATGTTTAATGATATCCAACGAATTTTCAGTCATATTTTCTCCAAAGTGTCTAGATCAATGATCAAAATACCCTCTTAGAAAACATTTCTTTGGGAACAGTAATTTTGCAGCTCACCTGTAAACCCCAATGGTTTTCTTTGAGGAGAATCACAGAATCAAAGAATATTCTGAGTTGGAAGGGACCCACAAGGATCGAGTCCAACTCAAGTCAGTGGCCCACACAGGGGATTGAACCCATGACCTCGGCATTATTACACCCAAGTTTTGACTAACTGAGGTATCACAGGGTCAATGCCCCCCTGTCTGTTCTCTATACTACACCATTGGATGAAACTGCAGGAAAACTCCAAACTCTTCAGTACCAGGGATGAAATTGCTTAGCAAAAGCTACTTGTCTATTTTTTTTTTTTTAATTCACATATTTGGGATGTATTAATGAACAGGAAAATTATACACACAGCAAAAGAGAGGGCAATTCAGCCATACCTTTTGTCAGCATCTAGTTTCAGTGCAGAATTGATATTCATCATTTTAATCAGTGAATGACATGGCTTCAATGTCTGGAACATGGTATTTGTTCTCTTGCAGTTTTTTAAAGTGTTTTGGCAAGTGTCTTCATACCTGTTTCTATCTCTACTCCATAGGCCAAGTGCTACCTTCAGGACCCTGTGCAGCTCAGTGTCTTATAGGGCTCCTACTGTCTTTCTCCTTCTTCCTCTCCTTATTGCCTTGTCCCTTTGGTTTTCTACTTTGATGGTCCATTCCCACAGAAAGTTTGTGCCTTCACCCACTCCAAATCATTCTTGATTTTAAGAAAATAATAGTTATGCCTATGGCCCTGAGAAGATGTTCAGCAGGACAGTTGTGTTCTCAGTCCTGTTGTGTGCTCTTTTCTGCAGTGGCTTTTATCTTGTCTATTTGGCTGCAAGCTCTTCAGAACTCACACCAGCTCTTACTCGGTATTGCACAGTGATTTTTGCATCATGGGGCCCTAAACTTGCCATGTTCCTCAGCATGAGTGTAATGAATATAATAAACAAAATAACTTACCCTCTTTCTCCCACTTGGCTGAGCTTTCCTTTTCACTGTCACTTCTCCACTCATAATGTGTGAAGATAGGTCTGGGTGAAGAATGTGTTCTTTGCTACCTTTACCTCCTTCTATTAAAAAAAAAAAATTAACCAGATGGAATACTCCAAATGCACACAATAAATTATGTTGAGAGGAGGCTTCACTGGAACTGTTTCAAGTCAGTAGCAGTACAGGCAGTACAGGGCTTTCCTAACCTTCTCAGTACAAGTGATTGGAAGGTAATTTTCTTTACTAGGTCTCCTGTTTTTAAATTTCTTGGAATTCTTACCCTTAATATGGCATCATTACAGCTTTCTAGGCTAAACCTGTATTCTTTCACTTCCTTAGTACAGGAAACACTGGGAATTCAACCTTACTGTAGTATAAAAACAAAAATTGTGTCTTAGAAAAAGAGGTATCCAGGAATACAGTACTACAGTACTGTATTCTTAGCCTTGGGTCTAAGTACATGCCATAAGTAAGCAGCAGTCTTTGAAATTTATTATCAGTGGGCCTGAAAAATATCCCAGAGGCACTTTTCATTTTTGGTTTGAATCTCTTCCCTCCCTGTCAGCTGTGTTGGCTGGGGTTACTTACACATCTTTAGGGAGAAACAGATGTCAGCAATAAAGGCAATAATAGAGCTGATTCAGTTTTAGCTATTAGCCAAGATCTGCAAGCACATATCTTGATGATACTCTGCATTTGCCATGATAAATGTGAAAACATTTAACCTGGAAAGACTTCAAGACAATGCAGTTATTTCCAGAGGGATTTACTGTAACTGGACCATAATCATCTTCAAAACCATCTTGTTTTCCCCTTGGCAAAGGTCTGTCTTCACCTTTTGAACAATAAATGGTATTGCCTAAGGACTGCCACATCCAGGGATCCTCCCTTGGAGGTGGCATCGGTGTGACTTCCAAGAATTTATCATCTCTTTTTTTAATTTTTATGAGGAATGAAATTTTATCAAGAATAATCAGTTGTACATACTCCAAATAGTTATTTTTCATACTGAGCCCATACCTGTCCTGTATTGTATGGGTTAAACACCACAGGAGATGGTGATCACTACATGGAAATAATATTACTGGAAATAAATTCAACTTTATTACTGTAAGTGTTTATTCTCCTCTTGGGGCTCAAGTGCTCTGTGAAATGGGGTTTTTGAGCCAGCCACTGCAGCCACCCAAGGCATTTATGCAGTAAGTGAGGACAAGTGTGAGGCAGCTCTCTGGCTGCTGCTGCCCTGAGATGGAGACTGCAGAGCCAAGTGGAGCATCAGCTGCCTAGAGAGGAGCTGAGGGCAAAGCCCAGGGCAAGCAGGAAGGCTAAGTCCGATTTTTCACTATTTTCCATTGTTTTTGATATAAGAGGTGCTGCTGCTGATCCCTGCAAGGCAGTAACCACATGCACTCCCAACATGAAGCAAGGTAATCAGCGGACAAAGTGAAATAATCTGAGAAACCATTAGCTTTCTAATGACTCTTGGAGGTCTCATTAAAATTGGTCACTTACTGATTGTTCACATTACTGGAAATTTGAACAAAATGTTGTGGACTTTTTCCATGGCTGAAAAGTTAGGACAATTTTCTGTATTCTACAAACAAAATTAAAAATAAAGAATAATGGATTTTTCTCAAGAGGCTTCAAGAGCTCCATTTGGAACCACTCCCTTTATTATTATCACAGTAATTCCAGTTTCAATATTAACTTTTCTCTCTCAGTTCCTCCTTTCTAAAATACCCCTCTGCAAACTCAACCATTTAAAGTGTTGGGTTGCTTCTTTTGGCCAAGTAACTTGGCAGTTCCCTGAATTTTTAGATCATGCTTCCTGATCAGAATGTCTCCTGTTAATTACTTTTCCTGCCTAATCATCACTACCCAGTTTTGCTCCCCGATATAACCTCTCTTCATGGATGGCAAATAACATGGGACATCAGTAAAAAAGGGCTCCTTCTCCCAAACAGGGCACTATGCAGACTCCTTCAAGAAGAGGGAAAATAATTAATGCAATTCAAGCTTTATGAGTTTTGTGTTTTCCTCAGAATTTAGCTAGGCTCAACTTTTCTCTGGCTCAGAACTAGCTCCTCAATGACTAACTTAGGATAAACTTTTTTATCCATATATTACCTTGGCCTTTTTATTCTCAAGACTGTACCTTTTTTAGTGCTCAAAACATCCTTTCCCACACTGTTGGAGGAAGGTCCATCACATTATAAACTAGGACAGCTTTCCCCAGCCCCGTACTGGAACAGAATGATCCCAGTGGGGAGTGAGTGGGACTGTAAAAGGAGACAATTTTGAAATTTGGTGCCTAGATAAAAAAAAATTAAAAAAAATTTGATGTATGTGTTCCCGGGTAACTGAAAAGACCTTTCAGTTTAATGCTACATTGCATTAGTTGCCAATGCATCAGTAATTAACTTAACATCTGTATTTTTATATTCTTACAAATAATAGACGTGTTTCTCAGTCTTCACAGTCATGTTTTTTGTTTGTTTGATAATGGAGTAGAAAATTTTTGTAAGCCTGGAAAATACAAATTTGCTAGAAATGCAGAGAATTACTTCTATGCTGTGCCACACTGTGAGATGACGTCTGGTTGACTTCTCCAGCTGTTAGATGAAATTTCAGTTTGCACTGGCTTATCTGTGTTGTCTGGCCTCAAGCAGTTCTGTGGTTTGTTTGTGATAGTGTCCATCAAACTAAATCCATACTCTCAGGCAGCAAATGAGGCTTGATTTGTGCCAAATACATTGTACATTTACAGGTAGTGAGTGGGCTGTCAATGCATGTTAATGATAAGGAATTGGTTGTTAGGGAGTAGGAATTTAATAATGCCTGGAAACTATCTGCTAGCAATAATGCAGGAAATGAATAACCACCTGAGCTGCCTCTCCAGATGAGAAGTGTCTGGCAGGGTTTACTAGAACTTTACTATTGGAGCTATAGGAATTGAAGTATCTTGTGTTTTGTGATATAGACAGTCCATCTGTGCATCTCATATCTAGCAGGGCCAGGGAACTATAATTCCTCCGACAAATGCAATACTGAGAATTGGTGTGTAACTATCTGCCCTCATGAATAAATACCATGGAACATGTGACACAAACCCCACCAATGTGTGTGTCATCCACAGCCTGCCTCATGTCCCATCCCTATGATACTGTAAGACTAAACTGTGCTGTTTCCAGTCACCCCAAACAACACCTGAGTTTGCTGAATGATTCTTTTCCAGACAGTGGTACTACAGCTTATGCCAAGTGGTATCTCTTTGCCCACATGTATTCATTCCAGAAAGCTTATCCAAGGAGCAAAGCAGTGTAGTAGGTTTTGTTAATGCAATCCAGACCTTTAGACAGTCTGGAAGCTTTATATTAAAGCACTCTTTTTTTACCACAGTACTGAAATGTACTCACTGACTATTTTTATCTCTATATGTAGTGTCAAATTTAATAAAAATACAACAATTTCAGACAGGCAGCTTCCCCAGAAATCTGATTCAATATTCAGATAATCATATCCTGTCGTGTTTCATTGTCAAGTCACAACTAAAATCCTTGGTCTCGCTCCTAAACCTCAAAAAGATATATGCTGGATTTGGGATTTCAGATAGCCAAGGAAGCACAGGTGTTGCCCTTGTTATGATAGACTTGCTGCTGCTTTATTCTCTTCAAAAATAATTCCAAATAACTTTTGAGGATGTGTCCTGATAAGAGCAACTGGGGAAAACATGCACCAGAGAGAGAGCTAGAGGGATCCTCTTTTGAGAGTTTTGTTGCATATCTGGAATAAGGATTCTTTCTGGCATTTTGTTTTTTCTTTTCAAGGTCCTCTGAGCATTACATGAAAAAGAAATGCAGACTTTTGGTATTCCACTGCAACTGAATAATGGTTTTTTATGCAGTGTACTGCTTGAGCTATCTCTATCACTCAAAATATGCTATATATAAGGATGGATAGCAAAGTGACTGGATATTTATTGATATTTTATGGTGTAGCTGCAGTTACCAGGTTGAGAAAAAACTTGCAGAAATTATTGTGGTATAAAAGTGGCCGTTGATCTGAGCTCCATAGGGAAGTCCAGAGCTTCTTTTGCCAAAACCCAGTCTTTTTAGTAAAAAATTGAAATCCTACAGTAATCTCTACTACTGGAGTTTGAGTAAGAACTTCCTTTTTCAAATGCATTAGTTTAGTAGCCTACTAACAGTTTCTAAAGTACTTCATCTGAATTCTATTACTTTTTCTTCAAAGAAAATGTCTTCATTTAGTTTTTCTTTTCCTTTTTTCCCCCTACATTTTGTGAAATTCTGTCTGTCCAGTTTTCATTGATCCAAAACATAAAAATCCTCTTTTTTTTCTTTTAAGAAGTTTTTTCATTCTGTTAAAAAATCTTCAGGAGCTGTGCATGCACTCAGATAACTCAAAAATAGATTCTCTTAGAACTTCTGTCTTGCTATGAGCTTACTCCTCAGTAGAGGAAAAGTGGCTTTGACTCATTTGAAAAAAAAAAATGTCTCTCAGATGTTGCAAAGTCAGTGTTTGAGAAACTCATACTGTGCATGTTCAACAGATGACTTGCCACAAAATTAGCAACAGGCTCCTGCAGAGTCCCTGATGTTGAGGGACAACCCAACCCAGTGGTGTGAGATAAACAGTTCTTGAGGGCTTCTCTCTGAAGTGCACAAAATCAATGCTAAACCAAAACTCAAACTTTTGGCCAAAATGCAACAGAATAGTGCTGGAATCTGGAATCTGTTTGTTCTTCCTTTGGATGTGTATTGTGAATCCCAGGTTCTTAGCATTCCCCTTAGTACCTCAAAACACACTACTGAAGACAGGACAACAGACTTGAGGGATCTTTCCTTGCTCTGCAACTGCTTGGTGTTTTGTTGCACGACTGCTCCTTCCTCATCCTAAGCAGTTGAAATAACAGGACAATAAGAAAGTCATTCTGCTGCGGAGTCTGTGGGACATTAAAAATACACATAGCAGAAAATGGAAAAAGAAAAAAGCAGAAAAGCATGGGTAGCTGATTTTTATCTTCAAAAGCAGTTTAATTTAGTTCAGACTTCTAGTTGAAGGCTTTGGTTTTATTTTACATTTTTGGAGTTGATATTTTGGCTTACTTTTGCATGCATCAAAATGTCATTTTACCTTTTAAAGCCCTTTAAAGGTATTTAGACATTTTTAGTAAGTAGAACATAGTACAACCAAGGAACAATACCAGTGTACATTAAATTTCAATTTCATTTTCCCTGGGAATTTAAGTTAATGGAAGATCTAAAACCTCTTTGTTTATGTGCCGTGCCTTGGCTTTCAGAAGCAGCTTCGAGGGCTCCTTTTCAGCAGCAGTTTTGAGGGCTGAGAGCATCTCTCAGTGAAGCACATAAAGGCTGTGGCTTGTCCTGATTGCCTCTGAGTGCATCAGCCTCAGCTCTAAGTCTGCAACTTGCCCTTCATACATGACCTTTTGATCAAAAAGATATATTTATCTGGAAGCAAGTCACAAGTTTTATTTTAATATGTATACGATGGGGAGCTGAGAAAAGGAACTGTAGCTTGTTGATAGTGTCAGAGATTTAGAATAGAAACTCTGTGAAGCTCTTTCCTCTCCATCCCTAAAGATACAGAACTTGGGGAGACAGATCTGTAAGAGCAGCCCCAATGACCATGAAGCCAGAGGACCTGCCTCACACACGTGGTTCTGCCTGGAATGGTGTCTGTTCTGCATGGTGGCTCCAGCCCTGGCAGTTCACTTTACTCAAGTCTGCTACGTTTACTTTTCACTCAAGAACTGGCAGCCACTCAGCAACACTTCAAAGTGAAACTTCCCAGTGGAACACATTATTAATTTCGTGACCCAGGCCAAGGCTGGTTGTCGTTCCTCCAAGATAAATGTGATAGAACTATGGATCTTGCTATTGTATTTTTATACGGTTCCTGCAGAACTGGATGGTTTGACATTTCCAATGAAGTCCTGGTGGTACAGTGTAATGGAACAGAGATGAGATGTTTTCAAAAGCAAAGCCAGAGTTCGTAGGTGATAATGCTCTCCTTTGGCTTGATGAGGTTGAATTTGAGAGCAACCAGAGACCGAAAATGCATAATATCTATCCAGTCTTGCCTCTTTTATAATGGTGCATCCAAAGACAAATGCATCCTGCTAGTGGGCTTAACACAGCAAACATCTCAGTTCAGGTCTCTGGAAATATTACATTTCATAGAAAAATGATGGTTTTTATGTGTGTTCAACCAATAAAAGTAGACACAGAATTGCACTTTATTTCCCATAATGCAAAGGGAGGTAAGAAGAGCAAATGAATCAATATGGAAAATATACGAGACTGGTTTTAATATGAAATTAAACTTTTGCATCAAAGAGGTGGTCCATAAAAACCAAAAGTCTGAGTTTGCGGGGTATGATAAATTCAGGTAGAGGAACAAACATATAAGTCACTGGTTGTCAGAAGCCCTGCTCTGAAACAGGATAGGGAATATCAGGATGAAAGGAATGTTAATAACTTGATAAATTGCTGAGTTTTACTTGAGACCACCAAACAAATCATTGATGAAAGACAACAAATAAAGCTAAACAAAGCTAATTTTGCAGGTGACATTCAAAGCAGTCTGTACAGTAGTTGATGAATTGGGGAATTTGATAGGCTGAACCCCAAAGAAACTCTTAACATAGAGGTGATTTTATAACAAATGAAGCACATCAAAATGTGGGACATGATGCATGTGAGTGTCTGAACAAGGATTGCTCTTCCACCCACTGAGATGCTCTCTGTGTTTCTTAAGGACCCTTTTAACATAGGCCTGATGGAAAAGCTGCAGTTAGAAACACAAAAAGAGGAAAGTCAGAGCTTCATTGGTCAGAAGGAAATTCCAAAGTTTATTGTATCAATTTTACCAAAATAAATGAGAAAACAAAAAGAAAATTAGTAAGTTTTATATCTTTTTAAGGAACAGCAAATACAGGTTTCTTTTTTGACAGAATATCTGAAACATGGTGAAGTATATGAAGGAAATGGCAAAACTGGATTTCCCAGAGCTCAACTCATTTTGTCTCATAGATATTCTTTGGATGATCTGGATGATGACTTGTTGATTATTATATCTAATGGAAAATAAAAGGGAAAATTCTGGGAAAAAAAAAATCAAAGTTTGAATTACTTGTAGAGAAACTACATGACTTTGGGTACTAAAACCCCACTAATATGAGGTTGAATTTTATAATTTTTTCCCAGTTATTTATAGCCAGATTAGCAAAAGTTAATGTCCTTGACATGAGATGAAGCATTACCAAATCACCAGGATCTGAAGAACTCAGAATTTTCCATAGCTGGTAAATAAGAAGGCAAGAAAAGATGATCAGTGCAAAGGCTTTTGCTTCTTTTCCAGCTTGTGCAGGCATAGGAACAATTAAACTTATGGGAAAGTTATATGAAATTGTGCCTTGAACTGAAAAATATATGCATTTATTTCAAACAAAGAGAACACATGCTTTGCTTCTTTCTTACCTTCACATTAAATTCCTTTATTTCTAAACTAGAATAAAGATGGGAATGGAACACTGCTGGTCCAATTAAGACCACTGTGTTAGCATTTGCTTCTGATCTGGTTGCTTTGAACAACCTCAAGTTACGAAGGAAAATACTACTTTATAAATCAAACAATGTGGGGAATTAAGTCAAAAGTGTGCCATAAAATTCATATTAGTCCAAGTCAGAATGAAAGCAAGGACAGTGCAGTGTGGTTAGGTGGGTCTGAGGATCCATGATTTTTGATGATAAAAGGAAGTAATAACCAGATATTACAAGTCTACACATGTATGGGGGTAGTCAAGACTGTTCTCTGCGTGAACGTAAAATTCTGGAAGAACCTCCCTCCCCTAATTAAAATTGGATATACTGAACAAGTTTGCAATATTGAGGTTTAAGTAAAATATCAATAATGCTGCTGCTAGGTCAGTCTGCTTTCTCTCCTTATATCTAAAACATCGAAAGCTGTCAAGAAATTGTCAGAATCTTCATAAATAGTTTGCTTAATTTTAGTCCTATAAATGAATTCATTAACTGTACTGTAGATTTCTATTGCTAGAGGTGAGGCATGTATCGATTAACCTAGTAAAAATGTTATTCATTGCACCATTTGAGATGAAAATATAGATCCAGAATGTGTAAAACTCTGCATCTGGGCTTGTGAAAAGGAAAGTCAAATATGTTCAAACCTTTTGACAGCTGCATTATCATCAGTCATTTGAGAAGCTTTACATGAAGAGCTAACTGAAGAGCAATAATACCACAGAAAAATAATATATTCTAAGCAGGCAAACTGGAGAAGTAATTACTTGTACAAAAAGAAACCACTAGGTATTACAGACACTGTCAGGGGCTTGTCTGAAGGAATGCCAAAATAGGATTGACCTTAAACTATAGGCTCTCTCTCTCTCTCTATATATATATATATTTACATCTGTAAAATATGGGGTGGTAGCATTTATTTTCTGGTTTCCACTGAAAATGTGTTTGTTTCTTTAGTTTTGCCATGTTATTTTATTATTTTCTCTTGTTTGCATGATAAAATTTTTCTCTATCTCTTCTCCATCTGTATTTTTACTTTATTTTAATGTGAGGGTCTCATAATGGTTCTCTGTTGATGAATCTTTAGATGAACTTAGACTATGGCGAACAAATCACCCTGGTAACTAATAGGTTTTCTTCTTGAGGCAGATTTATGTTAAGCTTCTAGAACAGCTCTTTAAGTCTGGTCTTTCATAGCGTCTCTTGAAGTCTGGTCCTTTCTGCGCAGCAGAACTTGTTGCACTTATAGTCAGATTCTGTCATTTTGCTGTTGCTCCAGGGTTGAGGTACCTTATGCTTCACGTGCTGAAGATGGCACGTGGATCCTGGCTCCTAAATCTGCCTTTGCTGCTCTCTGGTGCTGTGGATCTTTGAGCAGCAACTTAATGTGTGCTCTTCCTTTGCTGCTCTGGGCCTGGGGCCCAGGAGGTTCTGCCCTGCACAGAGGCAAGAGGATGATTGGCAGGTTTTGGTCTTTTAGAGAGACAGCAGCTTGCCCCTTTTGCTGCTGTTCTCCAGCCATGCTTGGCTTCTGCTTTGCAAAAGAAAAATGTAGTCCAGCTCACTTCCCATGAAAGCTTAGGAAATTATGTGAAAATAGATGGGTAGGTTTACAGAGTTGAGGTATTTTATCTGAGGAAAAGTGTAGACCTGTACACTTACCCTGATCTTGTGACAGCAGTGCACAAGCTGCTGGGACTTGGTTGAATTTCTTGGGTGTACTGAAGTGCAGCTGTAGGTATGGCACTGCTCCTGGCGCTGTAGACAGCACCGTGGTGCTGCCTGTGTGATCATATCCATATTTTCCAAGTGAGTCATTGCAGCAGACTCTGCTGTGTGCCGAGCAATCCTCCCTGTGCCAAAGCGGGGCACGAGTGGGTGGGGGCACCGAGGGCTGCTGGAGGTGTTGCTCCCAAGTCCCTAATTTATCTGTGCAAGTAACACATTAATACCATCAGCAAGGGAAAAGTGAGCGTTGCAGCACTGATTTACATACTGTGAGAGGAGCTTTCCATAGGTTCCTTTGCTTAGTCACCCGCAGGATGCTCATTTAAAAAAGAACAAACAAGGAGTCTGATGATTACTGCAGGTAAAGCCCGTTCAGAAGCTATTAGGTAGAAAAATCAAATATACTACCAGAGCAGCCTCACACAGCACAAGCATCCATCTTTTCACATGGACATACAAATCCTCTTTTTTCCCCTTTATATAGAAAAACATTACATAAACATGCCCCTGAGTGCGGAACCATTTCTCTCTCTGTGAATATCTGTGTCTGTATGTAGTAGTTTCCTTGATGGAGAGGAGAACTAGGGTTTTCTAGCCACTAGAAAATAAGGCCAAATAAAGCCAGTATGATCACTCTCTTTACTGTACTATATCTATTTACGCTCCTTATACATACAAGAGATATGTCCTTATGAAGTTCTCCAGCATTAACCCTCAAAAGTAAAAAGCTTGAATGGCCAGTCCATGAGTCAAAATATATTAGAACATTGTAGCAAATGCATCTTCTATCTTTAGGGAAAACCTTTAAATAAAAAAGTCCCTTTAAGTTCAACAAAACACCAAGACACAGTCTGGCAGGGATGGAGCAGTGTCAGATTTGCCTTTTGTAAACTAAATACCCTGTCTGGAGGCAGAGTAGCACCTGGTGACTGATTTCCCTGGGGTCTAGTCAGCCAGCAGCATCTGTAGGAAAATGGTTGATGTCCCTGTGAGGGTGGGAGAGTCATGCATAACTCACAAGTAGCAAAGTTTCCAGTTTAGAATGAAGATTATTTTATCTGCAGATTGATCTCTTACAGATGGGAAACTTTTCTATTGCTGAGAGTCAAAGGTGTGGCTTACAGTCATTTGACAGAACACAGACCAATATTTACCTTACTATTACCCCACAGTAACACAAAGAACAATAAGACCAGGCATAAGGCATGTGAAATGAAGTCTCTGGCTGTATGTAAATTGGCCTATAGATTTCCAGGTTCCTCCTGTATTCTTTATCTAGCAGCAGGGGCTTGTTTATTCCTTCAGTAGAGAGCAGGAGAAACTGGACCAAAGGGCACTGGGAATGGCATGGGGATCTGATAGATACCGTATTTGACTCCAGTAAAGTAGTTTGGGCTGGATTTTTCAGTCCCTGGAAAACAGGAACTGACTGATGCCTGACCACAATGATGGAAAAGCATGCCCAGCACTCTCAGGCTCCTTTGAAAGTCCCAGCTTGAAATGAGCTCTCTGCCTCAGCTCAGTATGTGTAACACACAGTGACTAAGCCTGCCCCCTTTCTTCTTCCTGACAACAGAGATACTCTTCTGGGAAGGGCCTAGCTCTGTGTTTAAAAGTTAGTTAGCTAAGTGGGATACTCTCTTCAGTCATAATTACTGAATAAACGCTGTCTTAATCCCTAGTGATATCAACTATACAAGTTCCTGCCAGCCAGTATAATTGTAGGCATAGCTGGCAGGAGTACCTTGTCCCATCAAAGGCTCAGTGAGGGAATAGGGGCTGGCTGTCCTGAGCACTGGTGTGGAGCAGAAGGCTATTTCCACACCTGCATTAGAGTAGTAAGGGTGGAGCTGCTCAGCTAACGGCAGAGATGCAATTAATGTTTTATAATGGAAATAAAATTCTATAGCAGCTGGTGATCCAAAATGTTGACCAAAAAAATGGACTCTAATGAACTGTGCAATCCTCTTAATTTAGTTAGTTTACATAATTACATTTCTACCTCCTACTCAGCTCAATAATGGCACCGATGACCTATCTTGAAAACCCATCTTTGTGCCTTAATGGAAAGATTAAAATTTTGCTGGCCAACTATGCTAATAATAGTCATCAGTAGTACTACTTCATCTCTGTTTATTTTTAAAGAACTCTGCGTGTTATGTTATTGTCACTGCAGTTGGGATCTACAGTTATAGCCAACTCTTCACAGTGCTGGAGAGATGGAGAGGATTGTTTCTGTTCTGAGTGCTCTGGGCAGTTAGAAGTTTGTTTTCTTGCCTTTTTCTTTTTGTTCCTCAATGTTTGAGGAATCAGAGAGCAATCCCCTGTTGTTCTGTAAACAATGCCATGGGAGCTGCTTAAGTTGACAAAATAATATCTTGAGGTCAGCCAACTGGTGAGCACAGCTCTTCTCATGCCACATGGTGATGTGCAGTCAGGGCACTGATTCATACCAACTGAGTATTTGGCCTTATAAATCAGAGATATCTGTCTACCTGGGATCTCTCTTCTAATGTTGGGCCTATGACCAACATCAATGCATAAGAACACACAAGAGTTTTGAGAAGGGCAAGGTCACAAAATCATCCCTCCTGTTCAAGAAAAAAACCCCATTCTACTCTTGACCTTGGGCATGTGGTGTTTGGTTGTTGGTTTTGGTTTTTTTTCCCAGGCTGTTTCAAGATGAGTGATTAAAATATGAAATCTAAAAAGCACTTACAAACCTGCAGACCTAATGTGCTCTGCAGGGAGTGGTTATAATTGCATGTCATCTCGAACCATTCTGCATATATTATTGTTCTTGTTGCCTTTACGAGCACTACTACCCATTCCGCTCAACTAGCAGATGGTCAGCAGCAGTAAGCTCACAGACTGGGAACAGACAGGCTGCAGTAACTCTGTCTATTTATTTAATTTATAAATTTAAGAGATTTTATTATTTTTAATGTTGCAAGCCTTTGAAAAACTAGACATACAGTAGTTGAGCTTCAAAAAAAAAAAAAAAAGAAAATAACTTGTTGAGCATAAATCCTGGAAGAGTTTTTCTTTGGTGTTATTTTTCATTGTTATACCTGTTCATTCTGCAGTATTATTGGAGTTATACCCCTCCTTGAGGTGTTTGAGAAGAGACTGGAGGTGGCACTTAGTGCCATAGTCTAGTAACCAAGGCGGTGTTAGGTCAAAGATTGGACTTGATGTTTTCCAACCTAGTTGAGTCTGTGATTCTGTGAAATATTCTGCTAATGATAAATCAATAAGCCATAAATCCTTTGAAATCCCCTTCATATTAACGATACCTTTGTCACTGCCGCTGAAGTTTTGGGTTGCTGCCCTTGTTTATCTGTTGTCCCTCTGTCATTCAGGGGTCATTCCAAATAACTCCCTTTTGACTGCTTCACCAAGAGCTGTGCTGAGGTTTTCACCAGGCATGGTGAGCCATACAAAAGTATCTGCCAAAAATTCTGTCATCTTCCTTCTTCAATATATCTGCAGTCAGCTGGGCAGTTCATGTTCACAACCACTGTCCATGAATTAGAGGTATCAGTAACACACAGACATCTCACCAACTTAAAACATGGGTTTGGGGGATACTGTGAAATACTCTGGGAAAACAGTTGCTTCCATGGCACAGCTTTAGAGATCTAGTGGTAGAGACCTTTGACAGCTTTCTTCACTGAAGTTTGCCTTTATTGGAACAAATCAATTGGTCACTATGGGATAGAAGTGATGCTGCAGTTCCTTGTGTGACCAAGGACTTCCATCAGCAGAAACTTGAAATATTTATTGAACCATGAAGCTGGGGTATCAAACCTAATCTGCAAATGGAGGCCTTCTAGTTTCAAAAGGAAAAACCTTTTAAACAAGCTTTGAAACAGTCCAAGGTAGCTGTAGACAATGGCAAATCACTTCTCTGGGAAAAGATGTGTACAATTATTTCAAGGCATGAGGAGCAGACATGGCAACCTCAATGGATGGAGAAGAATATGAGTTTTCTGTATCCTTATTCAGCCTGGCCAGGAGATGTGCATGAGATGCTCACTTCTATACAAGTGGTCATTCCTCAGCTCTGAAATGTGAACACCAGCGAGGCAGAACATCTCAAGGGCTCACCTTACTGGTTCAAATGCCTAGAACCAGGCTTAGAAAAGGTTCTGTGAACACTCTGAAACAAAGAAGTTACAAAAGAAGCCCCAAGTACAACAGATCATCAGAATTGCGCAAAAATTTTAAAGTAAAATAAAAAAAATATATATATAGTCCTCATTAGTAAGTGCAGCCCTGGTGATATGAAGAGGCTTGTGTTGACTTATTCAATAGGTGGATTTAGCTATGCATTATGTGTGCTTGGATGCTAAAAAAAGGATCAGGTTTCTTCACAAAGTGCATAATTTTGCAAGTTTTATACTTATTTCAGGCTGATGATCTCCTGATTATACTGTGTCCTTTTGCTGCAAAGTTGTTGATCTTTGCAGAAAAGAAAAAAAAAGAAATGTAGAAAATGTAATGCTGTTATTTTGTGGTGACAGGAAAGATGCACCAGCATGCAGGTTTATTCTTATGTGACACATAATTACTCAGAAACTATTTTTAAAACCAGGCTGAAAGAAATCACAAGGATGGCATAGATAAGCTGTCATTTGACAAACCTGCTTGGGTTGCATGCAGGGAAAGTTTTGGGGAGTGTAGTGTATGGACCGTGGCTGCAGCTACCAAGGCAGGAGGAGAAGGGAGCACAGCAGCCCCTGCCCAGCCTGCTCAGCTCACATCCATGACTACACCAGCCTGCCTGTAATGTCCACTGCTTCCCCACTGTAGCAGACAATGTGCTCACAACCCCAGGAAAATTCTGGCTGAGGGAAAGCTTCCTGGCTGCTCTGCAGGCCTGTCTCATTTTTTCTTGCTGCAGGTAGCTGGCCTTATAGGCATTTAAAATCTCTGTAATGCAAAACATTCTTCTACTTATAAACCTTCCATCACTAATGTTCTTAGACCGTTGTGGCGACAGCAATGTTATTCCCACTGTATCTTTAGTGTTTGCAGAGCTTTGTGCCAACAGGAAGTTTAGACTAATGGCCTTTTAAAAACTGGTCACAGAATTGTCTCTGTGTTTGTCTTTATTCTGGGCTTTCCAGATATTCCATGAAGTGAACTGACAGTACTTTCCAGAAGTGCAGACAGCAAGGATGGGACAAGCCTTTCTCCTATACTGACTCCTGATACATTGTCCTCCAGAGGGGAGAGTGCACAAGGCCGCTTGTTTGTTCCAGTTCCCTCAGCTGGATGAGCTGGTGCCACTGCTTTGTTAGCTGTCTGTGTGTGTGGAGCATGAGAACACAAATGAGCTTCTGACTCTGCTTCTATGTGAGCACAGCTGGTCCATATATGCATGACATTATCCCTCCACTGAAGTCCCCTGCACCCAGACTCCTTTGTTTATCCTCTACTATGCCCAGCAATCTGAGAAGTGAAACAGGATTCTCTTTCATGCTTAAGAAACACTTTTTAGCTATTCATCTAAATCAAGCATCCAGTACATTGTGTTCTTCATTTCCTACACAAACCCTTGATGTGCAGCTCCAGGTATGTAGGATTCAAAGAGATCTACTTTATTTTTCATGCTCTCACATATCCCCTCACCAAATGACCACTGCAGATGAACATTCAGTGATGTGTCTGCTCTGGGTGAGAGTGAAGAGCTGTAGCTCCCAGAGACACCTCTCTCATTGACAAGGATCTCATTTTACTGAGGCTCTCAGTGCTGGCCAGAATATCAGAGGGGTTACCTTTCAAGCATATGTGCAGGTCTCCCATGTTCAGTCAACCATGATAAGGCATCATCTTGGAGATCATCTGGCAGCAAGCAAGCTGAACAAACACGTTTTTACGTAAGGCACAAAACCTCTGTGATGTAACTAGGAAACTGAATTATTGATTCTATCCCTGAAGGCTGACTATTATTTAAAATTCCAAGTTACTGAGTTTTATACGCTTTGCAATACAATTTATTCACTTATTCTCCTTCTAAATTTTCAAATACAAGTATCAGAACATGATGAAGGGTACTATGGAAACAGACTGGTTCAATTTAAAGAACAAGCAACTAATCCTTTTAGAGCTGTGCTTCTATAATTATGTATATATAGTTTTGGAGACTCACAAGCAAACTTGGTGAAAAACATTCAGTTAATGTGAATTACTTTAATTTATCATTGGTATTAGAACAGTCCCTAGAAACTTTGAATGATAGGGGATAACTTACTGTGCAATGCAGTGCCCTACAGAAAATCGCAAGAGAATGCCCATCCAAAGTAGCTTGTGTTCTATATAGCCGAGACTCAAAGAAAAATCACTTTCAAATATGGTGCTGAGATGGAAAAATAAAGATCCTTGGCCAGAGATATTAAGAAAATCTGAGGAAGAACTTGCAAATGAACTAAAGAAATCTGAGAAATTTTCTGTTGGAACTGCTTTGAACTGGAAAATTTGGGAGGATTTGTATGCATTTTTTATCCTCATAGCAAGGATATGCTTTTCACACTTTTTCTATTAATTAAAATGAAAAAAGTGGACATAATTAGTTTTTCAGATAAAATATTACAGATTTCAGACAACCATCTTGGAAAATTTACAAAAGAAATTATAAACACTTGTTTTATGTCATGGACATTTTCTAACTAAAAATTGCTATTCTTCAGTTATCTCAGGTTGTGAGGCCTTGGCATTTCAGTAATCACCAGACCATCTGTATGCTCCTTGCAAAGTAGCCACAATTGCTTCAACAACAGCCTCCATCCAAAAGAGAAAACTCACTGAAACTTACCTCCTGTCCCATATGTTTAATCTGTGGAATGACAGTGAATATTTGTTGAGTTACTTCTGTGCAGTCTAGGAGAAGTAACATGCCCAAAGACTCTATATCTATTTATTTTGTAATCTGAGTTGAACATATGATTGTGGAAAATGCAATCCCTAGAGGAGAGGAAAGAATCCCACCTTTACCTTATAACTAGCAACTAATGAGTATACTGGCTTAGGGGAAAAAAAAAACACTGTGCCAAGCTCTTGTGCCAGTAAAGTTTCTGGCAGAGAAACAGTTCCTCGAGAGAAGAGAATGTGAATTAAAAAGAAAAAAAAAAAAAGAAAAAAATAAACTATTTGTGTCTCTTTCTCCTTATTAAAGTTAGAACACCTTGCAGACTGCAGTAACCCAGTTTCTCAGCATGCAGATGAGCAGGAAGGGCTGCTGCAGCAGAGCCATGCATTTCCCGAGACTCTGCACCCCGAGGATGGGGCAATGAGCACCACGATGGCTTTGTGCTGTGCAGGGCCTGAGCTGCTGCTGAAGGGATTCCTGCACAACGTGGCTCAATGGCCTCTTGGCACAAGAGGAATGGCACAACAGGGGCCATAACACAACTGAGAATTGGGCCAACAGTGTCCTGGACAGGAACTGCCTGTATTTATGCTTATATACAGCTGTTTCTTGTAGCTCTGGGAGTTATAAAATGTGCTCTACTTTTGCTGTCAAAGGCCCTAATTTAAAACCATATTCTTAGGAACTCGAGAGGTTGTAAAAAAACCCCAAAAAGCAAACAACAAAACCCAAACAAAAATACTACAAAAGAACCACCAAAAAAACACGCTAAGAGAAAGTAATTTGTGTCCATATGCCTCTCTCATCAAGTTAATAACTCATTCTGTAGTTCAAAATGACACAGCACCTTGGAGGTCATAGCAAATAAAGATTTAAATGACTAGCTACAAGATAGAGAGCTGCACCTTGTAATGCAATTGTTCACCTTTAATAGACCCTAGAAGAACATTTCTTAGGATTTGTAGGACTTTTCTGCATTTTTAAAGAGGCAAGGGCAGTGCCTCTATTTAAAAATATTGCAAAAAAAAAAAAAGAGAGGGTCTATCCTTTTTTGAGAAATGTATTTTGCATGCAGAAAATTATCAAGTGATCTTGTTCTTTTAATCAATTTATGCTTGCTGTAAAAATACAGCCTAGCCTGCCTTCAAGCTAGTCATCTAGGTACTGGTGACACAATAAAATGCCAACACACAGAATCAGGAGGGCAAAAACTCCAATTGATTTAAATTCCCATGCTGCCAACACACTTGGGAGTCAGCTTGTCTGCAGAAAAAGGTGAAGGTTTAAGCAAAATGGAACCTTTTTTCCTCAAGACTGCCTAAAACCTCAGTTGCATGTGTATCCTGACAGGACTGAGCAGTTCTGTTTTCTTCCTTTTTCCTTGGTGCTATTGCTTGTGAGATCAGTGTCTTCTGTAAGGTAGAATAGTGGCACAAGGCTCTTCAAGGGAAACCAGTCTGCCCCTCTACGCTTACACAGCATCTGGTTTGGGGCTTCCACTACTGACACCTTCTCAAAACTATGGACACAGTATTTTTCAACCACCTCACTGGCTGGAGATGTGCTTCTTAGCTTTTATGCATTTCAAGGTAGCTTAATGAAGGATTCTTTTTTATTTCATTACTTTCAGCAGAATTGGGCAGCTCTCCTGTTGACTTTTGCCTCCATTCTGAGATTCATGGCACAGGAATCTAGGGACATCATTTCCACTCTTGGGCCCAGATTCCTAAAAGTCCATCAGTACCTGATCAACTATGTGGAATTGTGAGACTAATCTGGAATGTCTTTTGACAGCATGTTAAGCCTCATAAACAAAGTTGAAAGCTGGAGAAGAAACTTGTCCTTAGTAAGACTTGTGTTTCTTAATGCTCAGAAAGATTGCAATATTATTGTTAATGCCTATTTAGCTTAAAATGATTAATGGTAAAACCAGTTTGGACCACAGAAGGTGCTGATAAAGATTCATATACTGGATATCTCAAGTTGGGTCTTGTAGTAAGAATGGCTAAGGCCACTCTGAGCTTAGAAATGGAAACCAAAGCTACCTTTGGTGCCTCTGTTATTTTGGTCAGCCACAAGCTGTGACGAGCAAACAAAACCACCAGTTTCTCTTAATATGAAAGGACAGGGGACATAATTTCAGTAGTTTAAAGTAGCTTATCCAAGTCAGCTTTAAATATCTTAGAAACTGCTGTAACTTAGGTATTTATGTTTTCATTGCTTACCTCAATTAACACCGTGATTGGCTGTAGAAAGCACCACAGCTGGCACAGCTTTGAGGAACATATGTTAAGAAAACATCAGTTTGCCTGAAGCTGATTTTAATGGGGTGGTTTTGTGGCTGATAGCAAAATGGGAAAAAGATTCAGAGCTTTCTTCTCTGGGCTATTTTTTGAATTGCAAACAAAATTTCCTTCTCACGCTTTCTGAAAGGTAGATAGAAACCTCTGAGACTGCAAAGGAAAATGCAATTTAATAAGATTACTTAACGTTCTTTGTTAAAGTAAGGGAAAGCTTCTAGCTTTTCTATTGTTTGTCAGGGCTATAAGGAAGACTTAAGAGATGTGAGAGGAAAACCAAAAAGACCAGACGACTGTATAGGTAATCTGTCTACCTACAAATAAAGAGAAGTGATCATTTATTCTCAGTAAAAGGGTGACAACGGAAGCCTTAGATGTGATAGACTAGAGACACTTCAGTAAAATATTTGGAGAAAACATTGTCATTTATACAGAGAAGAGAGAAACTGCAATTTGTGAAATAGGTGGATCTTCTTTGTCTGCTGTAGCCTAACCCATGATCAGGTACTTTGTCTCTCTGAGAAAGAGTAGGTTGAATCTGTAGTATTAGAGAAGCAGAGGGAGGTACCAGACCTTACTAGAAGGTGTGTTTCTGACTCAGGGATGTGGAAGACAGTGACTTTTTTGGGTCTTTCTACTTTTTCTACCTTTATTTCCTCTCTTCCCTGCCTGTGCTCTACACACATNTTGTTGGTTAGCACAAAGTACTTGTACTGCAATAGGTGCCAGGTCTGGGGAATTAGTTGTTACAAAAATTTGTGTCTGCTACTTTTAATACCAGGGTTTACTATTTAGCCATATAGTACACCCTCTTTCAGCTTGGAGAATGATTCAAAAAGTACCTTTGTGAACAAAAGTGATTCAACGATACAAATTGTTTCCAAATACATCAGGAGATTTGGAGATTACCATTAATTATGAAAAATGAACAGAATACATTTGCAGTGGAAGAGAGGGAATACTGTGCTGCTGTGCTTCATTTAGTTTCTAGAAGGATCTTGGGTTTTGGGAGGTGTTTGCTGAGCCTACTGGCAGTGAAAACAGAAATAGACAGTGACTGATTTAATTAAATGATAAAAATCTATCACCACCATGCCAAAAAATGTGCTTGAGGTAAACAGCACACAGAGAAAGAGGCACATGAATAGCTGTCATTTCTGTCTCTGACAGGTGCCCCTGGACTCACTCTGGGACTGAGGTAAAGCACTACCGAGGGGTGGCATGAAGAGGGAAAGTAATTTATTCTTCTTAAACGAATGAATTGCCAAAATTCCAAAAGCCAAATATGTGATCTCTGCACAATTCCTTAGCCTGCATCAAAAGACCTAAGGTAACCTCCAGTTTGCAGAGCTACCTTGGAAGAATTTTTTGTATGTGAAAATTGGCCCTTACAGGAACAATGAATTGAGGGAGCTCACCAACATGGAGCTGCAAAAACACTTTCCTTCTTCTGACACACTGTGGAGTCCATAGGCTGCTCTGTACTCTTACTTGGTTCAGAGTTACTAATATGGTTTTATTTTCAGACAGAAGAAAGAAAAATCATTCTGACAAATCTAGGGTAAGCCTAAGATTGTAGTTAGGCAAAATAAAACACTGAAAATTTCTTGGTCTAAACTTCAGACAAGCAAGAAAACTGAGGGATTTCTAAATCTGATGAGTCTAGATGAGCAAGCCTTCACTAACCTGTAAAATGTCTCTAATTCCAGTACAATATGAAGTGGTTGGTAGAGACTGAGTTACTTGATTGCTGATGCTCAGACAAGGGGGTCCATTTACCATCACACAGGGAAAAAGAAAATAAAAAGCTAGTAAAGCAGCAGAACTCAATATCTCATAAAGGTAGTCAATTAAATGAACCTATTTAATGATTTGGATGAAAACTGATATTTGCCAGTTGCTGTCTGTAATCTGATATTACCTCTTTAAATTTTTTGTTGTTGAAGGTCAGTGTTCCAGTTAACTTCATCTGTTTATTTTAATTTCTCCTCCTGAATGACTTTGGCAGTGCACTTTTTTTTTCTTTTAGAAATAGAATAACTTGTCCTCTGAAGAAAAAAAAATATAATCACTGCAGTAAAATTATTTTAAATTAAATTATTTTAAAAGTGTGTCCTGACAAGAGACTGGGGGGTTTATCAGTAGGTCTCTAAGAGCCTAATCCCCTTCCATCCTACTGCTTTTAGATCTTTCTTTTTTATGTAACCTTAGATTGATTTGGTATGCATATTTTATATATATATATATATATATACACACATACACTATATAGTATATATACTATATACTATATATCTACTATATAGTATATATACTATGTATCTTTTGGAATTAGTTTTCCAAAGATGGCACTCTTAGGGTGCTTGTGGGATTTTATTTTAGCTGAAAAGTGGTTAAGAAAGGCTGAACTGCAAAGAAATTAACAGTAGAGTAAAGCAGTGGGAGATTTTACGCCAGCTGAATTGAGAGTTGACCCTTTGGGAGAACTCAGGAGAGCCAAAGAGATGTCTTTTCATTCAGCTGTTTGTGGAGAAACAGCAGTGATGAGCTCCAGCTGTCTCTCTCACTAGAGGCAATTACAGGTGTACTTCCCCACACTTGACAACTCATTTTCTAGGTCTGTAAAGCTAGGATAGCATGTAGTTCATTATCTCCCAGTAGTGGTGTATATACAATTTTTCAGGTTTTAATGAAAGCTAACCATAAAGCCATAATACATTCTGAACTTCTCCAGTGCAAGGAAACAGGAATTGGTTCTGACAGCTCTCATAGCTGCTGTATTTTAATATACTGAGATAAACACGGCTGTAGCCCATATGAGCACTAACGGGGAAAGGGATGGGGGTGGAAAAGTTGGTATCTATGTGAGAAAGTATAGGATAATATGTCTTTATAAGTTTATTACAGTCATTCATGAAGGAACCTGTCGGGATCGGTGTTTTGTTGTGCTAGACACGGTATGCAAAGAATATCAAGAAGGAGGGATGTTTTGATGAGAAGTGATCCCCCTGTCTGAGTGGTAAGAGAGAGGAGACAAAAGGAGAATTCCCTTGGTACATGCTATTCAGTCTTCCCTTTTTCCTCCCCTTTTATTAAGTCTCCTTCTCCCTGTCACATAGTGTTTTTCCCCAAAGAGTAGCAAAAATATGACATACTCAGACACTCATCCTCTTCCTTGAAATGATGTGATATTATTATTCACAATATATGGAAAAAATATGAAGGGTGTTATTTTCTTATTTTCTTTTATGTCCCCAACTTGTTTCTTTCTGCAATTCAGGAAAAAAAAATCATAATTTTAGAATACCTTTGTAGAAAGTTCATCTCATCCCAGAAGAAGACCTGGAAAAAGGGACATGTAGGAAGAGAGTAAAGAAGTAGACTGAAAACTAGAATAAAGAAAAGAAACAGTTGGAACCCTCTGAAAAAATCCCTCAAACAGAAAGTTTTCACTAGATTACAAAAAAACTATTCAGTTCAATTTAATAAGTATTTTAAAGCTTCTTTTCTGGTCTTGAAGATACAGCAGAGGAATCTTCCTGTTCTGACAGGTGGAGATTCTACCCACAAGTAAGGGAAGAAGATCACAAATTGTCATGGAAAACCTTCTGTGTACAGGATTCTCATTACACTTAGGTGGAGCCAAGAGGATTTCCAGTGGCTTTATTGTGAAGCATAACAGTGACTTTTGAAACTCCAACATGAAAATGTTTTTATGTGAGTAGGTATCTGTAGCTGGAAACAAAGCATGGACATATATAAAGCTTAATTTTGGTGTTATGGATGAAGCAGAGTTGAAAACTTCAGTATAATTTCATGAATGTAGGAATGACTACTTAGAACAAAACTCCTGACTAACAGACACTTCCCAAGAGTGCCCTATGATGTGCCCAGACCCTGGAACATACGGATTTTTGGCGGGAGGGGAATTTCAATGGAAACAGGAAAAGCTGAGGTAAACCATGATAAGAAAATTTCATCTATACCCTAACTGTTCACTGAAAATTTCTACAATGCAAATCTGATTTACCAGTAGAGGAATACAGTAAAAGGAGAGAGGAAAGAAATTGAACAGAGTATCTGACAAACCTCATATGCTGAAGAGCTCCCACCTTGGCTGCACTGTTTGTGCACACACAAATTCCAGTAAAATGCTTCATTTTAACATTGGAATGAATCTGTCAGCTCATTTGTAGAGTCTCATGCCAGCCTAGTGTGCACCTCAGAGACGCTGCTGTCACTGAGCCCCTGCCTCCTGTGGGCTGCATTGTCAGTACAGCAAGCAGGAGGCACTGCTGTTTCTCTGCATTACTCTGAATTACAGGGGATTTTTGCTCTTGGATTGTTGTGTTTCCATCAGAATTTTCTCTAGGCCTTTTGCTGCTGGTTCAGTGCTTCTTGGCAGCACCTGCTTGATTAGGGCTGCAGTCTTAAATAGAGCACAAGCTCAGAGGCTTCTCTTTGAAAGAGTTTTATATCTTGTTTGGTTTAGATCTATGTACCTTATACAGTGCACTGTTTTACTGTTACTTGCATAAGCTCTTCTGTGTTTCTGGAATGCGTGTGTAATTTCTGTACAAAATGGATATAATTTAGCCATGACAGTAAGAGGTTAAGATTGGGAGTCTGACAATCAAATATGAGGCACCTCTGAAAGAGCACCACAAGGGTGTGAGAACTATTATCCATTTTTAAAATACTAATCAGCTTCTTCTGTGACAAGTAGAGGACATGTGGCCAGAACAAAGACATCCAAACTTTTTTGTGGCAACTGATTTTTGGATGTCAAGGATTCTTCTCAGTCAGTGCAATTGCAAACATGTTAATAGTGCCAATTTAATCTCACACAGTTCAAATTGCCTTCAAAATTAGTAGTTAATTTTCATATATTTTAAATATATCCTCTATATCATGATGAACTTTTTATCAAACAAAAATATTAAATTACAAAAACAGTGGGAAATTAGAATACAATAACAGAGCTGAGGACACATCCTTTAATAGGGTATTCATGCAGGTACTGTTTTCTACTAAAACACTATTCATTGAAAAATAGTTTTCTTTGGAGCTTATTCTACACCTCAGTGAAGTTGTTCATGAGTCATAGATTAAAACCTTAAAGGATGAAAGAGTAGAAAAGTTTATACCACTGCTGATCAATCACTAGAAATGAAGTTTGGTCTGTGGCAGTAACACCACTTTAAGCACTGTGGAAGTCACACATTATCCCAGTAGGTGGGGATGATACAAACAACTTCAAAAAACATGCAGTTGTTTTTTGGCTAAAGACCTGGAAGGAAATTACACAGAACAAAATGTAACATACTCCTGAAATTAGAGCAACACTGTCTCCTGGTCAACTGGCTCTAGTTCTGTGTGTCAGAAATGCTTTTAGTGGAGGCAGTAAAACAATGCCATTGAATACTAGATACTGGGCTTTTCTCAGTTTATGTATGCTCTCTATGTGCATGGATATCAGGCATGAAAATGAGAAAATCACAACAGCAACATTAGCCTAGAATGGCTGTGACTCTGGGTTACAAAGGTTAGGTAAATCCTTGGTATGGAATAGTTTCTGTGCAGAGCTGTTTGGCACTGAACACCACACAAAGTCTTGAAATGGCAAATACCTTTCCTTAGATCATCATGTCTTCCTATTGCTTAGCATCAAATACTCCATCCTTTTTTTTCCCCCCAGATCACATTTCTAGTTTTCACATGGGCTGCTCCTGAGCTCTTAGCTACCTCGTGTTTGCATCTTTTTCTGTGTCATTTCTCTGCAGTAACTACCCCCTCTCACCCCCTCCCTCCACCCTGTCTTCTGTACTGACCAGAGACTTTGATCTGTGTGGTGTGTGGAGCTTACTCTCTGTCTCCCAAAGAAATCTAGTTCCCTCACAAGGAGAGATGTAACTCCTTAACAGGGCATTTTCCCCACATAAACAAGAAAGGCATGTGTTATTTCTACACCCATAGAAGTGACCTCAGCCTTCCATAGGCCTGATTTCATATGAGAACTTCTCCAGATATGTGAGGAACAGCAGTTTGCCAGACATTTAGGGAGGTTATTTTCCTGTGTACAGATCTTACTGTGCTGTGTGCTGTGATACCTGACAAAGTTCACACAGCGACTGCCTGAATATCCTTAAAATTTTGTTTTATCTACAGCTGAGAACTTGATTGTATTGATTTTCAGCTTTCAGCTTTGCAACTTGTCGGAAGGTCTGGGTATACCTGTTAAAGCGAGATGGTTCAGGCTCTGGTGTTCAGAGCAGTGCACGAAAGGCAGCGAGCAGTGCTCAGTGGTGTGTTCCCGCCTGGCCAGCAGGTGGTAACCAGCAACTGCGATTCCCAGAGGAGACGCTGCTGTCTGGAAGGGATACAATTTGAGGCATTGATATTCAGTGGGAAGGAGGAGCATGGAAATCAGTAATACTGAAAGGAAGAGCTAGAAATAGCCAGCAGTAAATTAGACATGATTCTGTAGGATGATATGTTGGGGAAAAAAGCCCAGTAGGATTTTATGCTTCAAATGTAGGCTTCTCAACACACAGCTGTGACATACTTATTCCTCTTTCTTTAGCTCTAGGGGTGGCAGTACCTAGAATAATTCACAATGTTCTGACAATGGAATATACATACACCCCCAAAGGAAAAAACAGACAGCCCTAAAGAGATGAGGCATGAAGAAGCGTATTGCTAAGACACTCTGCAAATAAAGGGCCAACAGAAGTCCATGCATTTGTAGTAGAATTACATGTGGCCAGAAAAAGGCTAAGGGATTAAAACCTAATTTTATGTCAGAAAGATGTGAACATGCTAAATAAGGAAGTGTATGGATGTGTAGGAAAAATGAGTAGAATAGAGTCCTTAGTCAAACTGAACATCAAGGCAAGATGTTCTGAAAGTGAGAAGTCAGAAGTCCCCCTGTAGAATTATTAGAAGTCTCCAACACAGTTAAATGTTGGGAAAACCTTTAATGTAAAGAAATACAAAGATGAACAAGCTACCAGAAACACAGGCAAAGAGGAAACAGGGATATGATGTCCAGATCCTTTTTTGCCTTTGCCTGGGAAAGCAATAAGATGCAGTGATGCTTTGTTTTTCAAACAGATTCTGAGAGTGTTATGTCATGAAGCAGAACTGTAGCCAAGACATCTGTGCCTGAGTCCACAAACACCTGTGCTTGACTTCTGAAATTTGCCAAGTAACCTAATTTTCTCCTAAATCATCAGTCTTGATAGCTGAGACTTAATACTCCAGGAGCTACTACTAAAGAACTCTGAGAGCTTTTTAGTTTAATCATTCAAGTAACCAGCACAAAGGTGATATTGCTGCCTCTTTACACAGACATAGTTGTCCCCTTCCGTGAATGTTTAAATTCCCAAGTTAAAGAAGATGCCTATTAGGCAAGAATTCAAACAACAAAACAATGACAGAATCATAGAATAATTCAGATTGAATAGGATTTCAGAAGGGCATTTTGTCTGATTTCTTGTTCAGGCCTGGGTGAACACTAAATTCAAACCACACCAAGTTTGATTACAAAAGCTTAAGTATAAAGTATCCAGACTACCAAGTACAAGTACAATTGAGGAACAGGTCTTTCTAAAAGACACTGAGAAATCTGGTCTTAATAAAAACTTGCTCCTAAACTTGACCTTAAGTAGAAGAGAAAGCATTTCTGGAAACTGTTAGCACTCGCTTCCACTTCTGCTGAAAGTGCATCTTTTCCTAAGACTGCACTGTTAGATATCGTGGCCAGATAAGAAGTTACTTGTGCTCAGACAATTCTTTCTTTCCTGAGGTGCCAGAAGTTTGACCACAGTTAAACATGGCAAGGACTGTCCCTACTCCCTTAGCAAGAGTGTGTAAAACCACAGTTCATGTTGTTATGCAGTAGTTTACTAAACTGAGAGTTTGTAGAAACAGAGTTCAGGGAACTTGTGGTTTGCCTGGTGCCTCTGCACCAATAACCTGGACTTCATTATGTTCCCACTATAATGCTTTAAGGCCTCCCTCTTGTCCCCAGCTGCACTCTTCTTGCTTTTTGTATTGTTTGTCTTTTCTGTACCAGTTTTCCTTCACTTTTCTTCTTGTCTTCTTACCCCTTCATGTCCCTACAGGCGTAGCATTGCAGCCGCTAGCAGAGCCTAATCTAAGGCTGCCATGGTACGGTGAAGTGGTTAATTCTCCTAGACATTCCCCTATGGCAACTATCCATAAAAATTTGTTTGGCTGAGGGCTATTCATGTCATCTAATAAAGAACCGCAACAGGAAATCTTATTTAAGGTAAGAAGGCTGTGCACTTCCCATATAATAAACAAGATGCTAAAATCATTTTGACTATCACAGATTTTCGGTTTTGTCCTTATTTGAATAGAAATAATTTCTCCTATTCTTCAACCCATGAAGTAAGGTAGTCTGTTTAAAGAAACTTTTATTCCTTTTAAATGATGCTCAAAAGCAATGTTTCTCTCCTTCTCACACTAGGCCCATCCAGAAAACAGCTTGGACAATATCTTTGAGCCAGCTGGCTCAGGGAGAGATTGCAGAGCAAGAGCTTGCATTAATACTGTGAAAGGATCTCAGAAAACTTGCACAATAAGGAAATTTAGTGTTAATAAGTTTGCAAGGCCAGTGAAATAAGCCTCTGTTTATAACTGATCGAGCAGCAGGAAAACTATTCTCAATTTCCCTGCACAGGAATTTTTGCCTTTTCTTTGTTTTGTTTCTCCTTGGAATACTCAATAGTTCCCAGTGGTGTTGTCTGCAGAAATTCAAGGCCACTGTGTTATCACTTATTGACATAACCTCTCCACCTGCCACATATCTCAGGGATCCATCTAGGCTTTTTTTTATAGCTATTGAAAATAAATATTTCCAAGGTATAATGTAGCCCATTCTATACAGAGAGCTTTGGCATCTGCTCTTATGGGACAGTCTTTGCTCAGGAAGAGGCATCTTATCTCAGAAGCACCATCCACCTTATGTGTATGTACCTCCTTGGAATCCTACCCTGTGCAACCTAAAGTTGCTAATTTAATTCAGTCTTAGCATAAGAAAAAGTAGGTAATAATTTTTTTTTTAAATATAATTTCTGTTTCACTCCTTGATTCACATAATGGGTGCCAATATCATGTCATATTGAACTTTATGCATGTCAGTGCATATCAGATCTTTGTGAAGAACTGCTTCATATTTGCAGTTCAGGAATCAAGGCATTGGATAGATTGTTCCTTTCAGTTTCTGTTTGGCAAAAATTAACTTGTAAGTTGAAATACCATAGGAAAAAATGCTACAGTGTTTATTACATTATTAATTCATCTTCTATATCAGCTAATATACATTAATATATGGAGATATATATATATATATGGAAAGATCACAGACATTTTTCAGTTGGGTAAGAGGAATAAAAACATGAAACAGTTTCCTGTTTGTCAGACAATAATCTTGAAACAAATCTGCTATCATAGGAAATACAGCTGTCCTTCAAGCACATTATAGCAACCTCACAGTCTTAGATTTTTATGGAGAATCAGACCAGAAAGTCAGGATCTAATGATTCTACTCCTTCTAATCTATACATAAAATATATTCCAGCTTACAGTTAAGGATTTTGTAGTCAGGTAATTATTGGGAACTCTTTGGGTCAGTTTGTTTTTGTTAAAACACTGCCCTCTGCCCACCTACAGAGTCTTTTAGCTTTTGCAATTGTACAGAAAGGCTTGAAAATATAAGGCAGGCACAATGAAAATCAGCTGCCTGAGCTTGAAGATGTGCAGCAGGTTTCCCAGGCAAGACAACTAGTGCAATAGGCTTTTCCAGTGTTCTGCTATTAGTGCAGTACAAAAAGAGAAGGGCCATCTGTAAGGTGACCTTGGAAAAACAGGTGGAAAGAATGGAACAGGCAGGTCATGCTAAGAAAGTGGAAATGAAATCTGAAATGGGTAAGACCAGACGGGGTTGGCAGCTGAGCCCAGCTGAGGTTGAGCATTCTGGACTGGTAAAGTACTGATTTCTCTCCATTGTGGCTGGAGGTAGCCAGGTCAGCCTTGCTGGAGTTGGGAATTATGCTGTTCATCCTAGAAGAGCAGAAGTTATATAAATGTCCCTGTTTCAGAGGTAAATAGGCTAAATCTGTCCATTAATGCAAACCTGTAGAGCTATTGGAGGAATATCTCTTTTTTCCAGTTAAAGTTTCTGGTACTCTTGAGCAAACTGAGTTTGGAAAATTCTGACGAACAGCTGTACAAAGGTAATGAGAAGGCCCTCCCACCTCATCCCCCTCCTTCATGCACCAGTTGGATTGACTGGAAGTAGAAGGTACTTGGAGGAATTCAGGCCTTTATCTTGTTATACATGGCCCTACTATTTTAAAGCTTTTCCTTAAAATCAGCCATTTCATTTCCATTAGCACGTTCTGCTAGATTGTTATTGAGGCAGAACTGACATGACCAGTGTGAAGATGTTCTGCTAGATTGTTATTGAGGCAGAACTTACATGACCATTGTGAAGATGTAAGAATTTTTTGAACTGAATACATTTGTCCAATATATAATGGATCTGATGAGTGTAGACTTTTGCTCTTTGAATTGAATGTAGTGTCCATCTGATCAGCAGATCACTGTCTAATTGAACTGAGTTCTTATTTTAATGCCTATCATACAGCACACATACACATCATTTTCTCACTATTAAAATTTACTTGGCAATTTTTGTTAACATATTCTTGCATTTCCTTTGGCCTCACTATGAAGAAGTAAATGACTATACATAGCTTCTCTAACCAGGATGTCTATTAGAAGGTACTGAGGATTTTCCAGAGAAAATAGATAACAAAAAAAGTAATATAATGTTATTAGAAACATGTCTTGTTTCTAATCCTATCCTCATGGATCTTGAAAAATACTGACCTCTACAAATATTGAACCTATATGTTAGGTATGTGTGCACATATATAAAATATACATAATATATACATATATATTTATATACATTGTCCTTGATTCATTCTATTTTGATTGCTTTAATGACATCTTGGTCAAGTGTTCAGCATGAAGTTTAGTAAAAGCATCCTTTTCAGATTAAACTGGTATCAAACAGTTTTAACTTCCCTGAAATAGCTGTAATTATTTAACACTCTAACAATAAGTCTACCAGTACACCAGAATATCTTTATCAGAGTGTTGCTATGTTTGTCCAAGCTGATGGATATTTAGAAAAGGATAAAGAAATAACCAAAATGGTGATATTACATGTTATATAACTGCTCACCCACACATTATCCTGCTCTCAAAAGCAAAGCTCTGTCTCTTTTTTCATGCTTGGTGTTTCATTTAGAACTAACTTTCTGAAAGTGCTTCCATCCACAATTTCAGGATGTGCTGTCTACTGATAATGATGCAGGTGGCATTAATTTTCTGCCATGTTTCCTGGGGAGCCAGTGGAGATATAGTGCACACATAGGAGAGGTATAATTATGCTTCCCTTGGAGGAATATTCCCCAAGAACAGGTCACCTGGCACAGTGAGCCTGGCAGTGGCTGCTCCGTTGTATCCACTAGAGCAAACCTCCATTTTGTTGTGAATTGAGTAACCAACACTTAGTACAATATCCTGTATCTCTACAGGTTCCTTCCAGTCTGTGATGTCCTCTGGAGTTGTCATCTTCTGCTTATGACCCTTTATATAAGTAATTTATCTTTTACCCATGGAGCAGTGTGATTTCACTGGCTGCTGTGTGAGGCAGGTGTAAGATTTCTCATTAATCCATGTTTCCATGATTAAGCAAAAAGTTGCAAATTTATTATTTCTGTTTTAGCATAAGAGATGTTTTGGGTCTCCTTGTGTCCATAGGTGTTGACTGGAAGGTGAGGGATGTTGTTTGTTTGTTTTTACTGTAATCTAAAAGGCCACATTAGTAAGTACCTCTTGCACTGTGATGGGTCAGTAGTTGTCACTCAAGAGTACTCGTGTCATCTATTAAAGTAAACAATATACTGTGGAGAGAAAGGACTTCACGCAACAAGCCTATGAAGTTTATAGTGAAGACCTTTTATTACACATAGCACACGGTTTATATAGGGTTAGAACTGCAGCCTATTGGCTAAAAAGAGTTACATACCACCATGCTAGAAACTTTAATTGGCCAAAACCTATATCTCACAAGTCCAATGTTTTGGAGAACTTACCCTAGATGTTTTCAAGAACCTCTCCGGTGTGCTATGAGAAACCTGAGGAGCTCCCACGAGAAACCTCTCGGGAGTAGCTAACTCCTCCAAGCAGCTGTGACTTGTTTATTCTTGGCTGCCTTCAGTCTCACAGGGTCTTATATAGATCTGAATTGCTCACTTGTGATTTTACTGTACCAACAATCTATAGCTACATCCAGCAAGTCACTACAGGACTCTTAGAAAGAAAGAGTTCAAGGTGGAGTTGTATTTTGCTGCTATGAAATATCAACATGCATCTTTGTTTTGGAATGCACAAATCTCATCTTCAGCTGGATTTCTCTGTTACATTTGCACTTGGGCAATATGACTTTGGCAAAGCATTTACAAGCAGTATTTTGTAATATCACTTAAACGTTTTCCCATCTGTGCCATACTAGAAGGTTATCCATTTCAAATTCTGGAACCTTAGACAAACTTCAGGCATAAATTACAGTGCAGTCCACAATAACTGTAGAACTAGGTGCCATTTCTTCTCCAGTTCAGAGCTTCTAGATTCTTCTTTGGCAAGAAATATGCCCATATTGGACCATTTTTCTTCAGTGATTCTGGTCTAGCTGGTAATGTATCAGGACTGTCTTGTCTTTCCTCAGTTTCTCACTGTATTTCATGAGCAGCAGTGACTGAAAATCTGGTGGAAGAAAGACTAGGCCTTTGACATACTCAAGGACCAAATTCCCAAACCAAAGCATGAGGCACACAGAGCTACTGTATTTCTTATGACCTGGATTTCTTCATTTTTGGTTTGCCATGTTACAACATTCATTTCATCCCCTTGGTTTACCAGGACATTATGGTACTGCTTTCGCTGCCTCTTCATTCTGCTGGGCTTTTGTGGCATTGCACTCAGATCGGTCTTGTTTTCTCTCTAGAAAGACACAAACTCCATACAGCTTGGACTGAAATGTGCATGATCAAACTAAAGTATTTGAATATAATGCTGAAGAAATACAAAATTTTCCATAATGAACACCACCTTTTTTTTTACTTTGCCTAGTCCTTAAAATTAACTGGCTTAGCCAGTCACATTGCTGTTTTCAAGTGCAGTGTAGCAAATCTTGAATCACTGAATTTAAATGTGACCACAAAACTGATTTAATGGATATCCTGCAATGTCGAAATATTTGTCAAACTTTTCTATGTATCAGCTCAAATGACCTTTTCAGAATTCCCTGACCTGTGTGTGTGAGCAAATACATTGCATCTGCCCCAAGCATATGTTTTTCAGGCAAACAGACCCATCGTTGGGGTAATCTTCTCACTGCTCAGATATTTGATTTATTACATAGATTTCAATTCACTGAGTTAGAACTACAATCTGTTTTCACCTTCTAAACCTCAAACTACTACTATGCTTCTGGTTTATATTAGCAGAGAATGTAGACTTGTTCCTAGAAGGGAGACCACATTATTGAAGTTCTCCATTTCTGCAAGATTTGAGGCACAAATAATTTGGGATTAAATGAAAGTGGTTTCCTAGATGGGCCATTGGTTTTAGTGGTCGGTTTAATTTTTACTTAGCAATCTCATTACAAGGTAAATGAGAGTAATCTGATGGTAAAAACCAGACTCTTTAAATGCTAAAATTTGTCGGATTATATTTTTTTTTTACAATTATGCACAATATTCATGCCTTACACTTAATGATATGTGGGCAAATATATCTATAAAAAAGCATAGGTTTCACCAATTTTTAAAAAGTACTGAAGTATCACAGAAAGTACCCACTTCCAAAGAAATACAGTTTACATAATGAGTCCTCAAAAAGCTTTTTTGGAACTTTTCCAGGAGGGCAAAAGTACATATTTAATGACACAATAAGAAAGTGAGAGAAGAATGCATTTAAAAAATTAAATTCCCCTTTTCTCCTGTACCTTTCTTCACCTACAAGTCATCAACCTGTCCTCTCAGGAAATATCTGAAAAAGCACTATGCAGTCAAACTGCTGAGCTGCATATAAAATTCAATAAATAGATCTTGATAGTCTCCACTCATGTTTTATAGAATACGGAACATGAATTCTTAGAAAATCTTTCATTAGTTGAACAGAGAAAAAATTGTAAATAATTTTATGCAATGCTAAAGGCCAATTAAAATATTAATAAATTGCTTTGTATTTATGGCACAATAAATCTATTAATGTCCTTCATAATTCTTCTCCTTCACTCTGCCTTGTTTTTTATCTAATTTAAATCTAAATGTAACAACATAACATTTACATATCTTTTCTTCAAACATAAGTATGTATAAACATTGTCCTTGATCATATTTTAGGAAGGATTTCTCAGTCTCTGGGGTATGATTACACTCTGTAGTGTATGTCAGTTAAATTTGTCAAATCTTGAGAACAATGGCAACATCCCTATTCATGTCTCATTGCAAGTCCTGGGTGGAAATAAGCAGTTTCTGCAGCTTAGCTCCCAGGAATCCAAGATCTGCCCTGCCATGGCTAAGTTGCTACAGTGAAGTCTTATGTTATCACTTCAGCACAGTGACTGCACCCATTGCAGGCACAGTTGCTGTCTGCTCTGGAGCTCTGCTTTGGGCACTAACCACTGCAGGATCCTGATGATGAAAGCAGAGCTAAGAAACAGCCCCTCCACAGAGCATTGCAGAGCACGTGCTCCCAACTCAGCTCCTCAGGGGTGCATTTCCAAGCAGCTCTGTCTCTCCCTTGGCAGCAGACAGAGCCCACAGCGATGAGCTTCCCCACCAGCACTGCTCTGTGCAACACGTCCCTCTGGAAACCAACCAGATCTCCTCCACCTATGATTTTCTTCCCCTCTTTCCTTTTGGCCAAGGTCTAATACAATAATTCAAGGAGTACAGGATATGTTGCTGGCTTTCTTCTTACTTGGCTAATGGCAACCATTTAACTAGAAGGCCTCTGACGTAGATCAGCAGAGCAATGGTTATAATCTCATACTTTTTAAAGTCCATTGCCAATGAAGGGTTTACAAAAGCCTCCATCTTTCCACCAAACTTCCTGCCCCCAGGCTGCTAAAAATGCTGTCAGTCTGCCAATAAATACAGTTCTCTCTGCATTTTCATTATTCTCTGCTGTTATTTTTAAGACTTTTAAACAGCTCAAACCTTCAGTGGGAGGGCTTCTTTGTACTTAATCTTTTTGTGTTTTGCTTTAGTTGAAAAACTAAACAGCTTTAGGGCAGATGTCTTCAATATCTTGCAGTTAAAAATGTAACTTCTAGTAAATAGCTTGTGTTATTTTTTCCACTTCACTTAGTTACTGCAAAGATCACATACTGCACCTAAAGAAAAGGTTAACTGCCCGAGACTTGCCACCTATTTACCTATGACTCATGGTAATACTAAGACTTCACTATGAAAGTGTTTCTGCTACAGGTCCCAGATGGAATTTATATTGTCCAGGATCTGTGTGTGTGTCTGGGCAACAGGTATACTGTGTGGTTTTTGAAACAGTTAATAATTTTCATGTCGTGTGTGGTTTTTAGTTCAAACTGGTATTGGAAATAGAACTGCTGTGCTGCACAGAATGTCATTTCAATCTTGCAGTTTCTGGATGTAATAGGTTAGCACTCGGAGCAGGCACCATGAGGTATGCTGCTGTCCAACTGAGCCTCTTCTAGGCCTGCAGAGCTGCGATCTGCTGGAACATGGGTTCCACATGGGGTGGGAAGCCTCCTTCTGCCCTGGTGAACATGCCTCTGCAAACTGAAGGCAGTGCTAGTCTTAGTCCTCATAACCGGGGACAGCTTGTCAGGAAGAGCCAAATCTCTGCAGAAGACCATTTCTCCGTCTAATATGAAATAATTTTCCAGAAAATAGAAGCAGAGGACAAATTCCGCAGCTGTTCAACCAACCCCATCTTCCCTCTGTGATGCTGCTTTTTATGATTGTGTTTAGCCAAACTGTTTTCAGCCACCTAATATGTGAGAACTAAATTTCATGTGCCTGGCTACTTTCTGGGTGTCTGGGAGTTCTTCAGGCCAGACCTAAGCAGCTCAGAGGAAGTTCAGAAACCCTATTCCTAATGTCCAAAGAGTTCTGAGGTCAGAAGGAACGGGCTTGGTGAGTTTTGTACTTACAGATTTGAGTAGTCATGGGGAGTAGTTTTGAGGGTGCTTTTTGGGTTGTGCATTGAAAGTCCGCAGATGTTTTTTATTCGTAGGTCAATGCTCCTTTTTGAATCTACCCCTGAGTCACATTTGGGAACCTGGACAGAAGCAGCACTGCCTGTATTCAATACAGGAAAGTGAGTTAGCACTTTCTATGCAAGAATATGCCAGTGCTTTGCAAACATTAATTACATTTTACAGACCCTCTGAGGGAAGACAGAAAGCTAACTCTGGTTTTGGAAGACATGCTGATTTTGTTGATTGACTGTATGCTGAAAGAAATGTAAAATCAACCTTTATGTTGCCCAAATATATAACCAATATAAAGTAAAAGAAAAAGCAGCAAGATTCCAAACCCTGCTGCTTCAGTGCTAGAGAGGAAGAAATGAAAATCAGTTTGTGACTAGAGGGGAGTACTTTGATAACTGGGAATATCACTTTACATATGCTACCTGATGGGTCTCTTTTTTTTGTCTGTATATATGACACTGTTTTGTCTAATTATCCCTGACATTCCTTTTGAGCTTTATTTTTGTTTTGTATATGCATATGGGAGAAGAAAGGTCTGCCAGTCCCTGGGAATCATGTTTAATTCAGAATAACTATTAGCTTTTTGATGGATAGAAAGCATATTTTAAACATAGGTACAGAGAAACAAAATAAGGAGGGGGAAAAAAGAAATGAAATGCAATTAATGTGCTCAGCATATCAAGTACAGATCCGTGTTCCAATACTCAGTAATTGTCTGAGGGGAAAAATACTGCAGTTGGATATTGGCCAGCATGAAGAAAAAGTAGAAGCTTGTAGGAATCCCTCAGGGAAGTGTAAGACATCATAAAATCTTGTCCCAGACCATTCTCATAGTCATCCTCCATTCAGTTGGTGGTGTGGAAGCTGATACTCCACATCCCCCCATGCTTCCCTGTAAGCCTGTGCCTGAAGCAGCTCATTCCTGATCCCTGGTACAAACCTGCCCAAGCGAGAGATACTTTGATCTTTAGTTTCTAAACACAACAGAAAAATTGGCAGAGGTTATTAAGGCAGAAACAGCTTTTAAATTACACGTCTGTTTAGCTGTTCTTTTACTATAGTCCCTTTTGCAACACATTGTTCTCTTATTACAGCTTAGACATTTCTTCTAATGATAATTGAATCCTTTTGGGTTTTCAACACCTGTGTGAAGGATGTGGTTACTAATTTGGAATAAGAGTCAAGCTGCTGAAAAACAACTCACTTGAGGTTAGATCCATGTTGTGTTTTAACAAAAAGAAACAACCCTTTGTAGTTTTATGATCTTTTACTTAAAAAAGATATTACAGAGCTAATGTACTATGATTTCACTCATTTATTTAGAGATGGAATTATGGATTGAACCAACTTAAATCAGTAAACTCTAAATCAGTGAAACAGTTACTTCAGATGGTGCAAGCACGAATGTAACACAGCAGGTGATCAGTCTAAATTATGAGGCTGACAAACAAAAAGATATTTGAGTTGGTTGTGGAATGAGAAGGATATAAAAGAAATGGTATTTTTTCTCAGTTTGTGATCATATCTTTTTGATGCAAGAAAGGTGATTAAGCTCTGGTCAGGCCAAAAAGATATGTGTGGCACTGGAGAACAGTCTGTGGAGGCACCTGCTTTACACTGGGAAATATTACAGTGGCCCTAGATGAATAATGTACCCATATTGGTCTGATTCCTGATAATTCCTGCATGGCATTCAGATAGACCTTGGCATTAGTAGCCTAAGCAGGCACTAACACTTCAGCATTTGAAGCAAACTGTTCTCTGTGAAATACATGGTGTGTCTAATAATGTATGTTAAATTATAGTATTGCCTCCCTTGGGAATTTAAAAATTTCTAAATTATTAAATAATGACAAGTTCTTGTGTTGCTGTGTTTGTAAGCACAGCCTGAAGTCGGGAGTTCTTGCCCCTTCAGACTGGACTTGTGAACTGCTCATCACCTACCAGCATTGGCCTGATCCAGGTCGAGCTTCCTGCAGACTTTATGTACATCCCAGAAGGACAGGGCAAACATCTTCACAAATTAAATTTAAAGCACTGAGATGTTATTGTTTTAGAAGCAGCAGAAGGAGTTCATGCAGTATCAGAATGTGACTGTGCAGCCTTGAAGGGTTGTTGTAGGCTTACTTGTCCTACCAACAGCTTTTATGTATACCATGGCTTCCAATTGCATTGCTGTTCACAGGACTGAGTTGTTCATACCTTCTGAAGCAAGAGCTCTGATTGAATTTGGTGGAGAGTTTTGAGCAGTTGTGAGTCACAGAATGGGGTGATTGTGAGGCTGAGAGAGCAAACCAGGGGTTCTACCTGTTCTCTCTGTTGTTGAAGCACAGAAGTTAGCCATGGTTTTCTCAGAGTCAAAGCAGGCAGGGGAAATCTGCATGTTCTACAGACAGAACAGCAGTCTCTCCCAACTTATTTGTAAGGCTAGAGATGATAATTAATGAAGAGAGTAACACTGAATTTTAATTGGGCTGTAATTATAACACGGCAATTTATATTGTGAGACTTTCAAGACTGTTCAGCCCCTACAGCGTTTTGTTCCTCAGCTAAAAGTAGCTCTGAAAGTTAGGGGGAGATAAATAATTGGTTCTGAAACATACTTATCATAAGTGGGCCTAGTGTATGTGTGTGTGTGGGCACCATTTATCATAATTTACGTGGAGGAAGCACCTCTGTATCAGATCTGATAGACTGCAGCCCAGGCAAGTTAGTGCATTTGCTAATGAGCAGGCAAAGCCGATGCTGGAGCTGTACTGGGTGTATCAGCAATCAGGAGCCCTACCAGCTGAATTCACTACATGCCTTGAGACTCATGGAGGATCTCAGTATGACACCCAAAACTGCTAAAAATCTGAGTGGGGTAGATTAGATATGAAGGGGTTCCCTTTCCTGAAATATTACAAACTCCTTCTAAGGGAAACTTCAGTCTGCATAAACTCAGACTAGCCAAGGGAGAAAGCAATGAAGCTTACGTGGTTCCACAGAGAGTGTCGGTCTTAATTGGGCTTTAGATGTCAGTAAACTATAGGTCAAACCTCTTCACTTTACTTGGGGTTTTGTGTTAGCAGCATGAAAAGTGGTGGATTGCTGCGGCTGCGCAAAGGTGTCGGATCTTATGAATGTGAAAATCTCAAAAATGTCCACTCAAGGGGTTGACTCAAGGGGTAAGATACTGATTTCAAATATGTGACCATTTGAAGATCTTTATGTCAACTTCTCTTGTGAGATCTCTAATTTTCTTGCTTCCAGCTGGGCTAGAAATGTTAGAAGGGCAGATTGTCCTGTGGTGTGGAAGAAAGATGTAAGAATTTTACTACTGCTTGCTCCTATCATTATTTATAAAATTCTATCCGCAAATGCTGCTTTTCCTCAAATAAAGGCAGCCTCTAGGATAAAAAAAATCAAAAGATGACCAGCTGGTCACTGTAGGGGTCAGCATTAAGGATTCCTGCAGGAGGAAGGTGCAAACAATTACCTGTCCTTAAGCAGAAATATCCCAAGAAAAATAATAATAGCAAAGTCCGTAATCCAAGTTGAATTATGAAACAGGCTGTAAAAACTCCTGCCTTCAGCTAACTCATTACCTCATTACTTGGCCTCCCATCTCCCACAGGAAATTTCTCTTGTTTATTGAGGTTTCAACCCTGAGATTACAAATAATCAAGAAAAGTAAATACCTAAGTATGTTGGAGCAGGCTTTTGAACTTGAGCTTGTAAAAGCATGTTAAGGAGCTGGAATCCCATCACTGCAGATCTTTTCATGCAGGTTGGGAGAAAAAAAATCTGGTAGGAATGGAATAAGGGATACCCCTCTGGAGAGACCTAAACAAGTGAAATGACAAAGGATGTTGCCAGACTTACTTTTCTATAATTTGAGGTTAATCATGGGCTATATTTTAGATGGAACCATTATTTTCCATCAGCAGTTGATAATGAAGGGATTTCTGACTGGGTGTTTCTGGAAACTGCTGTGATCTGCTTTGGGGAAGGTTTTAAAAGGAGTGAGGAGAAGAAAGGAATACGTACGAATGTCTCAAAGTCAATAATAATAAAAAAGAGTAATTTAAAATAGTTGTCCTGATAGAAATACCAGAGACTTTCATGAAGGACCTCCCTCTCTTTTCACTCACGTAGACTTCCACCACTAATTCTGTATTAGCCAATTCAGCTTCATACAGCAAAATATCCCATCAGGAATTTTTGCATATACCAGAGAATAAAGCTTTGGATACATGGAAAGCAATATTGGTGGCCATTGCAACTGCTATTTTGTGCAGCTGTATTTTCTTGTCACTCTCATAGAAACTAATCATTTCAGTACAATGTGGAAGTCAGAGGCATCTTTTCTGTGCAAGAGTTGAAAATATCTGAAGTGACTGACATTTGGTGAAAGGAAAAAAGAACAGAACATGAATCTCTTAGAGCTGAAGCTTTCTACACAATAAAGTGGAGAGTTTTTAGAAGAGAAAAACATGTTTCTTTAGCAGTGCTTGATTATGATTTCCTTTATTGTAAGCTGGCAGAGGGGGGTTGATGTATATTGTTTTGTCTGGGAAGGGGTTCTGCCTTTTCTATACCCACAACAACAAAACTGAGAATTATCTCAATTTACTATGGAGAATTTAATGAATTCAAACTGCACAAACATGCCATTTCCAACAAAGACTTGTGTTCATTTCTTTGGTTCATGGTGTCAGGAAGCTATCTCTATTCTGGAAACTATCAAGGCTATGCAATTTGGCTGCTAATAGAAAAAATTCGTTATGTTTCTTTCCTCTCATGTAGACACATTTAAGTTATTGAAATTAGTAAGAATACTGGAGTTTGTTTCTTCAGATGTATCAGTTAGCAACAATTCAATTTGCAAGTGCCAGTCATGTTTAGCCAAGCAAGTGAGCCAAGAAAACAAAAATGTGTTTGTATTTGCTGACTGGTTAAAATATACAGCTAGAAGGAACAGCTCATGAACAGAAAAGAGATTTGCTTAACCAGACCATGTTCCATGATCAGTTCCCATTTGTTTTTGTTGTTGAAATTGCTATTCTTTCCACTTCTATAGGAATTAATCAGGCATGGACACTCTGATATCTAGATTGGTTTTCCACTGAACGAAAAAGCTTAATTAGGCTGCAAGTAGCAGCACCATGTATTCCACAGTGCTCCACAGCAGGTGATCCAGTGTCTTGTACAACTCTGAGGCTCTGGATGAAAATTAGGACAAATTTGAGCTCACCCTGTCTTTTATGATGACTGTGAGCACTTAACAAGTACACTCTGTATAGCCAAGTTTACCACTTTCTCTCCTACCAGGGCTTTCAGCAATGATATCCAAGAATTGGACCAGGCTGGATATTTCCCAGGCAGGTAGTCCTGGGAAAAGCATCAGCTCACTGAAACACAGATTGAGGTGTCCTAGGACAAGCCATAGGGTTAAAGGCAGATAGATTTAGGGATGCACTGAGCCTAAAGCCCCTGGAGATGAAAGCCTTGATTAGCACGATAAAAAAGAGATAACAGGATTGCCAGAGGATGTTATTAAGACATCCAAAACCACTGCTTGTGGGTGATATAAAATGAAGCCTTAAAAATGTTTTGCTGTCATTGAGTTCAACTAATGAGGGTAAAGGCCCTTTTTACAGTAGGAAAGCTGAGACAGGAAAGATGATTTGGACTTTGATAGTAGATGTGTGATGTCATACCACTGCAACATGACATCAAACTTTAAGCTCTCCATATCTCTGTGCCTTTGATCATCTCTATCAAAAAAAGGCCAAAATGTTGTATTTTTAAAGTCTGCAATGCTTATAAGCATGGGAATACTGGTACTTGTAAGCAATAATTGTTTTGGTTATTGCAGAATAATACTGAACACCTTTCAAAAAGCATATACAGGCAAATATAGGATGCATATGTATATATGAAATGGCTACAGCCCAGCTTTACTTGTCAAGGTCTCTGGTTTTAGGATGTTTCTTAATGTTGCTTCTTATTCTTTAAAATTCTGCAACAATTTGTTGGAAAATTATAGTCATCTTTGGCTACTTTTATGAACATAGCCCATATGGAAAAATCTAATAAGCTGCACATTCATGCAGGAAAAGAAAGGCAGCACTAAACCCAATACCATGGTAACTTTCTAACAACAGAATTTCAGCAAGAATTTTCCAAGATTTTCTAGAGCTCTGAAATGGCTAGTCAAGGAAAAATTTCCTCGTGATACTGAGAATTTTTATTTTCCATAGGTGTAATTTCTTCCTTAATTACTGGTCTTGTCTGAAAGGATTTATTTATTTATTTATTTATTGAAAACAGGGCTATGGGAAAGTGATAGTCCACCTATTCTTACTGAACAGTGTCATGGAATACTGGATTTAGTGTGCAAACTTCAATAAAATCAGATTAATCGCTACAGTTTTAGTGACACTATTTTAGACATCCTTTTTATTATTAAGTTCCCTGGACAATATTGTAATGTCAGTTTACTGAGGGCTTTAGCATCTTCAAGAAAACTTCTTGTAGAGATACAAGTAAGGAAGGGGTAGACATAGGAATTGTTTTATAATAGCTTAGATATTATTATACCGAAGTTACTCTATAACTCAGAAGATTATAATGATTGTTAGTTTAGAAATTATAAAGGTTTCCTAGTTTTTGAGTTGTTCAGATTGCTGTCGTGGGAGGTTTGTGTGTCTGTGTGTGAGTTTATTTTTGGCTTTTTTATTTCTATTGGTTTTGTAATGAAGCTCAAGATTAATTTGCAGTAATTATTTTTCACTAATAATAAGAGCTGATACTGATTTGCCATAAATATGAAGAAATTATTTGTGTTCCTAGAATTGGGGATCGTAATATGCAGATAGGGTACACATTTGGAAGTGCGTGAGAACAGAGTTAATCATGTAAAACTGAAGGTATTAAAGAAAAGATAGAGAGACATGCATGAGGTAAATAAATTTTAAGCTTTCCTCAGAGCAATGTTTTTGTCAGAAGACTTTCTTGCTGTGCCAGGTCATGCTAAAAGTAAAGAAAAATTTATGTCAAAACCATGATGGAAAGCTGTTTTGATTTTAATAACAAAAGAATATTAGCTTTGTCTTGTTCTTGTGCTGAAGAAGGTCTGAAATAGCTTATTTGAGTGGCAGGTCAGAATCAAAGTCAGTAAAAGGATCACAGTCCAAGCTCTCAGTCTCCAAGGCTGTTACAGATTTCCCAGATCTGACTAAGGGACTGTGTGTTACTGGAACGTTGGAGCTTAAGCCTCTTGGATGCTGCAGTTTCCTTGGGCTGCTCCATACAGTCTGCAACTTAATTAAGGTTATAACCCATTTGATACTAACTTATGTGTCCTCCCAGGAACACCATCAGCCTCCAAACAGATTGCTTCTGTCCCCAGAAGCTTTGTTGCCAGGTACAGCATAGAAATCAGCATATTTGCTTAGGAAATTATTTTATTTTTTGAGTAGTAGTCACATTGAGCTTGCTATAAAATTCTGCTGTGAGCTAATATTCTTGGAATTCAGTTTAAGATACTGGTCTTGGCAGAAACTTGTTATGCAAGTAATATCCTCCAGATGTGAAGTCTATTATGGAAAATACTAAAGAATGCATTTCTATGAGTGCAGCTAGAACATACAAAGTAATCTATGTAATGTCTTTTTATAATAAGAAGTATAAAACAGAAATAAGAATTGTGACCAAAACCAATATGCATTATATTGCTTTTATAAAGCTCTGACCCTGCTCAAATTTTGAACAGGGATTTTACATCATAATGTTCTGAAGGAAGCTCATTGTACACCAATGGAAATTACTCAGGGATGGTTTCACTGACAGAATGCATGCACTCATACCAGGTGGGCACAAGAAATGAGGAAAGACAGACTTGGACACTCAAGAATTCTTAATGTACCATTGGCATGGTAGCAGCCCACAGTGAGTCAGAGAGATGTGCAAACCAGAAGTCTAGGAAATATAAATGAGATCTCAATTTCAAGATCAGTTTTATATAATTTAGAAACTGAAAAATGAAACTCTAATTATTTGTTTATACTGATGAGCAATACATTCTTCAGTGACAGATTTTGTCTTGAAATAGAGAAACAAGACTCTGAAAATATATACAGCATAGCAATCAGCTTTGAAATCTTCAGAGCTCCTATTGCAACATGTAAAAAATATTATCTCTTTTTTCTGCAGAAATTATTGCAGTCTAGGAAACCAAAAGCCCTGTACTGTAACATGGCTTGAGCCCCAATCATGCTCCAGGAACCAAGGTGATATGAACCCTGTACTATGCAATGAAGCTCCATGTCAAGTCAAGACATAATTGTTTAAAAGAGGGATAAACATGGCATAGGCTGTCAGGATCCAGCAGAAGTGAAATGCAGAGTTCAGTCAGAAATGCTCAATCCCAGATCACAACTTGCTTAACAAAGGCCAGCACTGCAATGCATGGGGCTGACCCAGCAGAATGAGGATCCCTGACCACCTTGCAGCCTCATATTCATTGATCATGACTGAGAAGTCTTTTTAAGAAGCCTGATTAGATGGTGTCAGGCATAGTCCAAACCCAAAACTGCTCATCAGCACTATTTACTGATTTTGGAAAGTTTTCCCAGGTACTTCAATGGATCTTTAAATTGGACCGGCAACTAAACAGAAGAGCTCGTGATACACTTCATACAAAAGGCTGTATCTTTACCAAAGATGCTCGTAATCCATAACTTGGAATATATTCTTTTCTTCTTTCTTAAGAGGGTTTTGTTCCTCTTCACATCACAATTGTGAATTCTATTTGCTTCAGCCTGCCTTTATTTTTTTTATATTTTTTTTTATTTTAGCATAAAATGGGAAGTAGTTGTAACTCAGTAAACACATTTTTCATGCAAGGCTTTTATAACTATCCTAGAAAGCTCTCATTTGTTTCTTTCTTCTGTTGACATAGAAGTTTGTTTATTAAATATAGTAATAAAGTAGAGATAAGCTCTTTCTTAGCTGGCATTACTTCAGATTCCAGCATGTTTTCCCCAGCCTCACTTCATTATAGCTCTATTTGGTAGTGCATAACCAGCATGTGTCACACTGAATGAAGGCTGGCTTCAGAATAACATGTCAGTAAGATGATTGCTCTTGGAACACACAGTGACCTTACTCTATAATTAAATGCAAAACCTGTGTGGAAAAAAAATTGATGTTAAAAGTCTTAGCTCATGCTCACCAGAGACTAGTAGTGCAGAGACAAGTGCCATCATGTTAACCATAGTTGCTTCCTGTGTCTGGCTGTGGGAGTTCTGGCACACACAGTGCTCCTGTATGAAACCTGAAGAGGGCTTTATGGGCTCCAGTGGGTGCAGCCTTCCAGTTACACTAAATTTGTATTGGATAGAGCGTTAATTGACAAAACTATAATAATTTAATTATTTTTAAGGATTCCTAGAACAGCATTTTAGACAAGTGCATTGAGAGAAAGATGTTCTGAGATAGGAAAGAAAAAGGAGGGGTCTATACCAGAGTGTCTGGCTGCCACGGCTGTCTATCTTGCACTCTTTTATAAATCATTTTGACTGTGCTGGAAGATACCTTAAGAGAATCAGTCCAATTTCAAGCTGAATGCAGAATATGTTGTAATATTCTGCAGAAATAAAATGTGTTCTAGGAAAGTTTAGAATTTTCGTAGTGTTTTAGATTCATTTGAATAAATCTGAAAATAGGTAAATAATTTTAAATAGTAGTTTTTAACCCCACTTTACCATCATGAACATTTAGATAAGTGAATGGGCTATCTACAAGGCAAACAGAATTAAATTATTAAAAATATTAAAGATGTATCATGTTTTTCTCTTTCAAGTTTCCCTTTGCTGTCCCCTGACCTTCTTAGCAGAAGTGAACCAAGTTTGTGTTCGTGCAGGACAGCTTGTAGAGTTTCAGACCTGAAGTTTCCATTTTTCCTTCCATGTAATGATCTATTTTTCTCTTTTGAGGTTACCTTCATCCCTACCAGCCTTTCCATTTACTCAGTTCTCATAAGTCGTAGCTCATCATACTTCAGAGCAGCCCAGCATTTCAAAGCTGTAAGGTGCAAGCTCCTGAGACAGCCGACAGGATCTGTTTGTCTGATACACTCTGTGTCCTCTCTTGAACTGGCTCCACCATTTCCAGAGACATAGTTTTCTGTCTCCTGAGACAAGACATTCACTTTTGATCTTGTCTCTGTCTTCCTTCTCCACACACAACTTTTGGTTTTGAGAAAGGCCATCTCAGTCACCTGTTATTTGGAGGAGGCCACTTGGTTTTCTTCTTGACTTGGTTTTAGAGTTAGACAGCAAAACATCAAACAGCAAAACCAGTCACCTCAGTCACCAACTCAGTCAAGCCAAGGCCCTCTGAGATGTTCAGTGCAAATTGTTTTCTTTTTTTTCCTTCACACCTTTTTAAATCTTTGATTTCTGCTCTTTGTTTTAAGGTGAGAAAGTTTAGTTTTCATAGAATCATAGAATGGATTGGGTTGGAAAAGAACTCCGAGATCATCAAGTCCAACCCTTGGTCCAACTCCAATCCATATACTAGATCATGGCACTCAGTGCTACGGCCAATCTGCGTTTAAAAATCTCCAGGGAGGGTGAATCCACCCCCTCTCTGGGCAGCCCATTCCAGTGCATGATTACTCTCTCTGGAAAGAATTTTTGTAGCAGGTTCAGCTTATAATAAAATTATGTACATTGATGAAGAACACAGTCAGTAGGAAATGAATGGCTTTTATTAACAGGTTGTTTTGGCTGATGAAAATAACAATGAAAAAATAAGTGTGAACCTTGACTGCACTTCATTGTTATTAGTATTTATTTTGGCTTTGACATCCAAATGCTCTAAATGACCAAGAAAATGATCTGGTAGACACCAGGATAATGTTATGAAACTTTGTGTGACATTTCCAGCTCCTTTCATTCCCTTCCCTCATATCTCTGCAGAAATCTGAAGTTTTGTGAATGGATGAACTCTGACAGTCTTCTGGGACAGGTAAATCTGGAGGTCAGAGTTTGACTGGTTCTTAAGCTGCTTTTTACCAGTAGGCAATAGTGCAATTGATAGCCTTTAAAAACACTAGCAAAGATTTAAAAAAAAAAAAAACAAACAACAAGAACAAAAAAACCCAAACAAAATAAACCAAACAACCTTCTTTGTTTTTTACTGCCACTGCAGGCTATCAATCAAGGGTCTTGTTTGTCCTCCCTGTGGGAGGCTGGCTGAACAGAGGAGGTCACCGTCATGCCTGGGTGTCCTGTTGTTGCCCTACCTTACTTTGTAATGGTTGTATCCCAATTCCATTGAATACTGAGATACTACAAAGTCCAACTGGTGTAGAACGTATTCTAAAAGGATTTCACTAGATATATCAGCAAGTCCTCTGAAAGTTCTTGTGGAAAAGAAGGTGCCATAGAAAGGACAGTACTTTAGGGATTAAAATAATGTCTGAAAGTTGGGAAAAAAAGTGAATGAGTAAATGCTTGGTGAGAGGAGTCTGAGAGATGTGTGCTGGAATCTCTAGTGCTCAACACACTTATAAATGATTTATTAAAGGAGTGACTTTTAAGATGGCAAAATGTGCTGATGCTAGTAAGTTGCAGAGGGTAAAAAGATGAGGCTTGGCTATGAAGAACTACCTGAGGCTCTTAAAAGAGTGCTTATTAAATCAGCAAGTAATATTCAGTGTAAATAGTTGTGAAGTGACGCATCTCAGGAAAAACAGTCTTACCTTTGCATATAAAATAAGGTCTGAGCTGACCACAGTTGCTTGGGAGCAGGACTTTGGAGTAATGGTAGTTCTGTGAAAAAGGTAATTCCGTGATACATAGCAGGCAAAAGGGGGAAAAAAAGAAAAAAAGTCTAATAAGGATTTCATTAGGAAGCAGAGAACATTACTATGCCCCTGAATACTCCATAGGTTAGCTTGTATCTTGAATACTGCCTGCATGTATTCTCTTCTGGTCTCTATTTCCAAAAGAATAGTGTGAAAGTGGAAAAGATACAGATTTTTCAGTGCAATTTTCCTACGTCTCTGACTGTGAGGAAAGTCATTCAGAATAGTTAACAAGTGCTTAAACCTAGAACCACTTTCAACTATTCTCCCTGCCCCAGAATATGATTTTTTGCACCCTCTCTTACAGTTAGGATCAGGTTTGTAAGCTTCTGTGCCTCTCTGAGGACACTCAGTATGGTCAGACTCCAGCCAGGTTTTTGAGAGTGCACAATCCTGTTCATTTAGCATTTTGGCTCAGAGGTCAGAATGTGGCTGGGGCTGTGGAGGAAAAAGAAGAAGAGTACTCATGTTTTGCACTCTGCATGTTTGTCACCTGCACATGTCTAAGAACTTTGGGTGAAAGCCACATATATACATTGGGGGATCAAGTCCTTCATTGATTTCCAGCAGCATAACATTTAGGTAACTCTGGCGTTAAAAAATCAGTAGTAGACTTTGTGGGGACTGGAAGGAACAAACCTACATAGAGCCATTATATATATTAACAAATCCATAGCAGAAGTGGGATCTATATCACCACTTCTGTTTCCCTCATAGATTATTTTCCCTCAGTAATTTTTGAGTTTTAAAATAATGATGCTAAAGGCTCTGGATGGAAGACATAGTACTCAGTTAAATAATACATTTGTACCTGAGAGAGCAGAGATTAGAACTGTACTGCACTTGTTGCAGAATTGAAAACCTTTTCCATGTGGGCAAAAAGAGGTTTCCTTTCACTGTGCCCGTAATACAGTTAATTTTGATTTCACAGTGAGTATTATCCTTGTTGCTGTAATGTCATACTATCACCTCTGAGATTCCTAGCCATTGGAAAGATTTTCAAATGACTGCCTCACCTACATTTTCCCACCCCTGATATTCTATTTAGTCTTTGCAATAAAGGAGCAGGATATCCAGCAGCTGCTGAAATTTAGCTGGATGTTGTTCTGTGATCAAACCTCTTAGGAATTAGTTTTTCAGCTTACAGATAGAGTCAGGATTTGAGAGAGCACAGGAAAGCTCCTTTGGTTACAACTTTGCTTCTTCTGATCCAGTCAGCAGCCAGTAGGGAGCAACATAGCACACACATGAGAAATGAGCTCACTACACTCTATTATTCCAAGGGGAATTAACCACTATAATTATTGCTTTCCTTCTACAGTACTGTTGTAATAACTAAGCTATACATAGAGGAGTTTAAACTTTGCTAAATTTTTCATTCTTCTCTGTACTTACTTTTTATCTTGTATATAGTCAATGGCTGGTCAAGCCTGAAGCTGACTTATTGGTATTATATATTTAAAATTATTTATTCCCTAAGAACTCACTAATAGGATGTAACACGTAAAAATTAGATTAAAGAGCTATGGAAAAAAAATCCTTTAATCAGCTAGTTAAATACATATTTCTGCTTGTATGATGAATATATATAGGCTCCCTGTTTTGTATAAAGTAATACTATTTTCAGAATTCAATTTGGATTAGATTACCACAAAGGGGTCACAAAATCGCAAAGTCTGTGTATGTACTAGTACTTCAGGAGCTTCTTCAACTATTTTTTGTCATCTCCTATTTCAGATTTAGTCCTGATATAATATTTATGTGGTTGATATACACATATATGTATGTATATATATATGTACACACACATACATGATATCTATATATATATATATATATATATGTACAAGATGACTCAATTTCTGAAGTAAAATAATTTATTACCTTAATATCTGTCCATAATCACAGTTTTCAATTTGGAGTCTGTCAAGTAAAGAATGGATAATGAAACACATAATTTATCCAGTATGTCCTGGAGTCTCTGAATGTGCTGATAGAAAAGAACACTAGATACACATTAAATATATCTATATAGTTTTTATACTAGACCCTCTGTTTGAGTGACCATCAGTAACTGTTGCCCCATCTTATCCCACATAATATCTTAAATAAGTTTCTACCAAATTTCAGATTTATCAAGGCACAGGAAACTCCTACATTTCCTCTCCAGCAAGTTTGCTTATGAACCTTTGATTCATTTTCCAAAAAGGTTTTTAGAGACTTTTAGTAAACTTGGAAGACAGAATTGAGGAGACAGTTGGAAGAGGAAAGACTTAAATCAGCTTCCCTAGTATATGAATTGGAAAGAAAGTCACGTGGAAAGTGAACTCAGTGTATTTGGCTGTTGGGATTCACTTCACTGGATGACAAGCCATAACCTTTTCCAGATGCCTTCAGAATGAAAAATGCATTCCTAATATTAATACCCAATAGAAAAAAGGGGACTTTTGAGATCAAAATTTTTTGTTCTTCTCTGTGAAAAGATGATCATCTTCATTCCAGTATGTTTTTTTCTTACGAATTCTTACAGACTTCCTCTCTCCATGTGTGAGTTAGAGAGTTATATGTCTACAGAAAATCTTTCAGATACCCTAGTCCAGTAGTTTAAGAAATAATACTTTTTATTTCATTACTTTCCTGGATGTTTTACAGCAGAATCAGCAGAAGGGAGTATATGCTTTTGCCTCAGTCTCTTTAGTGCCATGTCTGTCATTCCAGTGTAAATCCACATTCTCCTGCAGTGATTTAACTTCTCTCTTCCATGACGCTGTGGGATTAGCTTGCTGTTGACAGGAGCTGAAGTACAGATGTACACAGAAAGGCTTGTCCCTGGGCACCCTCTCTGTGGGCAGCTGTCTGCCAAACCCCTCCCATGTGAACCACCTGCTCACCTCTGCCTGGTGAGTCCTGCTGAGCACCACTCGCCCCAGACTCCTGTGGGTGGAGTAGGAGGAGATGGTAGTCTAAAGAACAGAAATTCCCAGACCATTAACCAGTACTTGTCTTCTTTCATACATCTATTCTGGAATAAAAATGATTCTGAACAAAAAATGCCAACATCACTCCTTGTTTTGGTCCAGACTGTGCAAATGGCCCCTGTCTTTGTGATAAGTATTTCAGGTCTAGCTTTAGGATATGAGCATCTGCTCCCAGGAGCTGAAAGTCTGTCCCTTACCTGACAGGAATACACTTAATGAAATTAAAGAGCAATAAGATCAGCTACATTACTCAAGATTATTACTTTCTGCCACATTGTGTATTCATACTATAATTTACCACCACAGGAGATCATAGGAACAAACTCAGGGTTTTCCAAAGGCCTTTTTAATGTTACAGCTGTAATAAGAGTCAGCTACACCAACTGCCATAATGAGGGCAATCAAACCCCACACTTCAGCATGAAGAGAACACACTAGAGGGATTCGCCTCCTCTTCCTCACCCACCCAAGTGACAGTGCACTACTGATCATGTGAGTTACATGGATTTAGGATTTTATTTGTGTGTCAAAAGCCAGGTGTTCCTGAAAGTTAAGGAAAAGATTAGTAGTATAAAAATACATCAGTTGCACATTGAAATTGCCTTTGCTTTGGGAATTCCGAGCAAACTGTCAGAGTTATTGATTTAAATTATCATCTGCCAGAAAGAACATAGTAGTGGCCTTTGAAACAGAGAGAGATACAGCAAAAGGGAAAAAAAATAAGTGGGAAAGAGCAAGTATATGTCCGTTAACAGAAATAGACTTTATCATGTTTTTGTTGTTCCCATGGAAATCTTTCACTGTCTTCCAAGGCACGTAGTTTTTTATTTCCAGATTTCATGTGACACCTTCCAGCTTCCACATGTTGAGTCTTACCTTGCTAGAGAGCTCTGCCATTTGGGACATATACATACATATATATATACACACACACATATATGTATACCTTTGGGATATCAGCATAAAAATCGCAAGCCCAAGAACATCTGGCTTGCTGGGAGTGGAGGGAGATGTTTCTTCTTTATAGAATCAGTCCAGCTTGCACAAAGACAGACAGAGTCAGAGATGTGCACAACTGGCTGAAAAGAGCAGTGTCCTTGTTTGAATTCTCAGAACTAGACAACAAAGATCAGCTCATTTTAATCACTTCCCCTGCTGTCCCCATGCCTGTTTGCCACCCTCAGGTGTCACACCTGGTTGCTGGCCTCTGTTCCTTCAGTATGCCTTGTGGTTGACTATCTGTATCACATTTCTGAATAAAGGCAGCTCAGTCTTTTGCTCTATTTGCTCTATTATTCAGGATTTTCTTTTTTAGACACTGGTCTTTATTAAATTTTAATCTTCCAAGACATGATTGATACAATGACTGGAGGAAATAAAAGAAGACTGCAAAGCTTCCTCCTTAGGTCAAAAAGCTGGGACAGGATAACTTGGTAACATGAAGCAGAAGAACTAACAAATCTCACTCACTTATTTCTCTTTCTTTCTGATGAAATCTTTTCAAAAGCTCATTAGTTAAACCCAGATTCTTACTGTCTTCATATGTCTGCCTAAGTAAAGGCCAGAGATCAGGAAAGGATCTCAGGAGGGCATGTTGGACAGCAGAATTCGAGATACAAGATCAGCTGGAATGAGACACTCTGCCATCTCTAACATTTGTGATAACAGGCTTTCCCATGAGGGTGTGGAAGCTGGGCTGTGGCTGTGCAATGGCTAGAAGGAAATAAAAAGAAAACCAAGCTCTCTGCTGTGTTTTATTCTGAAAGTCTGCACCTTTTTGTAATGAGCGGTCTTGACTTCTACCTCTTTGTAAACATTTCCTTCTATAAAAAAAGGAAGAAATATAATAGAGAAGTAGTAAGACAAATATGAATAGAAAAAGAAATAAGGGGATATCTAGCCAACTCCTCTCCCACTTCCACTGTAGAATTCTGGCTATTCTCTCTTTTTAAGATGGCTTCACTATATTGTTAGGAAGAGAGATGATGAAACACTGAAAATAATTTAAGATGACTTTCTAATAAATCAGGTTTATGAAGAGATCCAAGAGTAAATTAGGATGAATTTTTCAGGGAAAATTAATCTTGAAAAAAACTATGAGAAAAATTTATCTTTGAAAACTTTTTGAGATTTCTGTTCAATGACCAAAAACTTTTGTTTGTCCAAGGTTCTATCCAGACCATTATGTAATGATGATGATTTTAAATTTTTGCTGTTCAGCTGTGTCCCTTAGTCATTAAAAAGCTTCTTAAGGAAGTTCCTACAGCCAGCCCTGATCTGAGCCATGTACATTTGGGACACTTTTATTTGAGGAAAGGTCATATCCTCTCTGGCTTGAGTACTCCTGATCTGAACTTCTTTCAGAGGAAGTAACAGGTTCTCAGAACTAAACATAAGCCACCAGCACTCTCAGAACCATTTATCCATTTAAAATTATTGCTTGACATTAGTACTGCCTTGGTTTGCAGTCTTGAGACTACACTCATTACCCCAGTGTTCTGGGAGGTGTCTGTTTTCAAATGCGAGTTTGGGTTCAGTTTGAGTAGATTGGGAGTTCCAGATAAAGATACCCTGGGGACTAAAAGTTTGATGCTTACAATGAATTCATTGAAGAGGAGATGAATGTTCACATCACAGTGTAGTTATTAGCTGTGTTTTTCTGATCTGCTTGGGATGCCTCCCATGTGGTGGATATCTCCCCAGCAAGTGTCCCACCCTCTCCGTGCTGCTCAAGCAGATTGTGATAACTGTATGTATTCATAAATGCACAGAATTGGCTCACTGTGCTCAATTTAAAATAAATTGCTGTACAAAAGGCAAGTCAGTCAGACTCTGACCAGAATTCAGGACCTACTTTGACAAGATTGCAGCACAAACAGTAGGAATACACTATTGTTTCCTTCATCTTACTTGAGTTCTTTTTCCCTTGTATTTTTTGAATTGTGTTTAACAGTAGAACTGCATCATGCTACAGCTTCTCCTTGCCTCTGAGGAAAGCTCCAGGGGCTCCATTTAGACAAAAGCAAAACATTTGTACTGTTAAGGTCTAGGGAGAGATTCAGAGGACTGAGGTTGACACCAAACACCTGCAGAGGTGAGAGAAGCAAAGCTTGAGAGGCAGAGAACATCCCCAGTGTAAAAAGCGTGAGAGAAAAAGAGAGAGCCTGTTCCCAGCAGGGATGATTTGGGAATATGCTGGGTCAGGCAGGGAGGCAATCCTGAAAAAAAATTTCTCCTTTTAGCTCATGGTATTAGAAAAGTGTATTAAAAAGGTTATTTTGAATTCTTATTTCAGACATACAGTAGTTAATCGAATCAAATTGGTTGAATAAATAGAACTATGCTCCTGTCATCTACTGAACTAAAAAAATCTTATGAGTTTATTTTGGTGATCGCCTGCATATCAGTGTGAATAATAGTCACTCATAATTAAGATCGTAATCCCAGTACTTAATGTCCATTAGCTGCCATTTATTTTTCTCACTCCCCCTGGGCTGTCCAGTCCTCTCAGACAGATCTGTGTCTGCGAGTGTCTCACAGAGCAAACAGACAGGCAGGGAGGGTTCTGTTGGCACAGCCTGGCTCTGTCCACACTCTCTCCCTGGCTGGCAGTGTGGGGCAGTGGTTTCCAAACCTACCTTGTGCATTGCTATTCCCAGGCTGCCACAGTGATTCCACAATTTCAGCTCCGAGCTTTAATGCAATGAGAAGAGAAAGAAAAATGGATATTGCTGTTGTCTTAAAGTTCAGAACAGCCACGTTATTTGAACTTACCAGCACTGTGATGTCAGAAGTCACTTTGATTGCAAAATAATCTGTGGTCTAGAATGTGTTTCTGAGGTGCTTCATGTGCAGCCTATATGTATAATACAGACACATTATAGAATGACAGAATAGTTCAACACAGTGAATAGCCGAATGTCATGTAAAAATTTCACAAGGATTCAATTCCATTTACAGATCATAAATTCACTTAACGTTTCTGCTCGCTTTTGACTTTGTGCATTCCCACAGCACTTACATTCTGATTCAGGGGAGACACTTGCAGTCTTCTACCACAGCCTGTACTTATGACAGTGGTGATGTGAATGTGTAAATGTTGCTGCCTTCTTTTTAAGCCTGCATGGTCAGGGGAGCCCAGAGCTCTGTGGTTCATGTGTGAGAGCTCAGGCAGGGAGTGTCCCAGGGAGCAGAATCAGGAGATCAGGGAGGACAGCGAAGTCATCCCTGTGTAAATGTTAACGGAGGGGAGTTGTCTGCAGCCCGGGTGCTGCTTTCCCAGGAATGCTCAGTAGCTCCTGCTGACATTTGCATCCACCATATGGCAAGTGCAGTGTGGGCAGCCAAGGCAGAGCCCCTCACCTGAGAGGCAGTGTGGCTGCCCTTCAGCTGAGCCCTGCTTTGTATTCCTATATCCTGTGCCTCCAGGTGCCTTGGGGCATCACTGTACAAACCTGGCTCTTTTTGGGGGAATGCCATTATTACTGCCAATACTCTGAAAACATGTAGGCTGCATATATACAACTGACACAAAGCTGGATGAAGCACAGGGTAATTGGGAGAAGCTGTTTGTGGTCGCTGTGGAAGGCAGGCATGAATGGCAGTTTTCAGTGTACATGTGTGCTCTCCTTAGCAGGTGCAAAGGCAGGTCCTACCACTTCTGGCTAATAGCTCATCTTGTTTCTTGTAGGAAGCATAACCTTGTCTTCCATTTAACAGTGAGGTCTGCAAGAAATTGTTACAGTGATAGAAAAAATACAATTATTTTGGTGTTTTATTTTGGAGGGAAGTATAATGGTGTGAATGTACTCATTTATACAGAATTCTGAGTGCAAGGAAAGTAGCAAAAATGAGATACATTTTCCTAAGGCTCTGGGGAGCAGCATGGTATGAATTTAATACAAAATGATCCATAGCATAATTTGTGAAAACTCTTTGTGTTTATTTCAAATGTATCTCATTTTTTATGATAAAATCAAACCACATTGTGTAGCACAATGCATTATATATTAATATATTTTAATTAGCTAGAAAGGTTTACTTTATAAAAAATAATGTTGTTAAAATAAATGTATGTGATGGTTTTACATTGCAAGTATATTTTCTTATTTTATTATACCTGTAAATTCATCTCAGCAGCAGCTGAAACAAACAACAGAGAAAAGCTACATATTTATAGTTACCAGAGTAATTGATTAGGAATAAGGAAGTTTTAAGCTCCTTACGTGCATGTAGTGAAGCCCATGACACTTCAAGGTGATTTTAAGGGCAAACTTTTATAAAGCTTTCGACATGCATTGATAGACTTATCCAGCTCACAGGTGGCACTTATCAAAAACAATCCTTTTCCTTGGAGTTGTCCTCCTCCCACAGTTAGGATCCTCGCTGCACCTTCTTGTTAGGTCACTTTTGCAGGGGAGAGATGTGGAAATAAAGCTCTTTCCCCTTCTGAGATGCTTCTTGTGGGTCAAACCTCAAGAATGTTAATGAAATAGTATAACAAAACCCATACTACTAGCAATGTAAATTCTTAGGTGTGGATAAAGAGAGGTTATCACTTGCTACTGCCGTGAATCTGCTATCTTTTGAAAGCATGATTGTCTTTTAAAAGAAAAAGCAGAAATTAAAGTTAAATCTGTCCTGTACATTGCAATGGGAGTGATATATGAGTCTTATTAGTACATACAGATTTAAGAGAGATCATATGGTCCTTGAGAATAAAAATCTCTTCAATTTTTGGATTTTACTTCTTTAACCTTTGTTCTGATGCAAGGTCAAACTGCTTATTTAAAATGTGTACTTGTCACATACTTTCTTTAAAGATTAAGACTGCTGAAGGTTGGCCTGAATTTGCCACCCTGAACATTCTGAACACTGGAAGCAGCATGTAGAGTTTGTCAGGTCACGATTCCAATTTGCCTGGGAGATGAGAAATTATAGCATTCTATGGTGTTCAGATCCTCATTCCCATCAAGGCAAACAGAAACTTTTTCCAGAGATGCTATTTAAAATAAGCAAATCTTTCTTAACCATTTGGTACTTTTCTCTTGGTGAAACCAATTAACTACATATAGAAGTAAGGAAGAAATAAGTAAATAATTGTTATTTGTACTAGCGGAAGGTGAAATTAAATGTGAAGCTGCTGAAGAAAGAGAGACAGTAGAGATGAAATAGGAAGAAGGCAAAAAGAATGGAACTGAATTTCTAATTTTCATCTCATAGTAGTTTGTGTGTCGTAGTAGCCCATTTCAGTATAAAAAGAGGAACTTTCTGAATCTGCAGGAAGGCTGTCAGGGAAGTGTGTCAAAAGGCAGGGTTACCCTAAGGCATAACCATGGACACATTTAGGCTACTTGAGACTTAAAGAACAGGTTTGTTTTTAAATTTAGCCTTTCATAAGAATTTTAATTAAAAATGCCCAGGCATCCATCTCAGCAATGAGGTGAAGCTTTCCTATCCTGTCAGTGCCTCTGGCACCCTGGACTGGCTTGGGCAGGGCTCACTCCCCACAGCAGATGATCTGGGGAGAAACTGAGCACAGAGGAAAATTGATTTACTGGAGTTGACTTGATGTTAATTTCTGGGAAGCAGCAACTCATTTAAAGAAGTACAAATGAAGAAAGCTATTTTTGTTATGAGATTGTCTAATGCTTTTCTCTAATGATCTGCATTTCATATATGAACTCAAACTAAGGTTAAACTGAGATGAAAGATAATTCAAGCTTAATCTCATTTTGACACAGAGTAATTAGGCACTCCCCAAGAAGCAAATGGGTTTATATTGTAATTACAGTGCCCCCAAATGATCACTAAAATAATACTCACAATTTTTCTGTGACATATCTTGATAGATTCATAAACTGAAGAAATGAAAACTTTCTTGGGTCCCTTACTGCTGAGGTATTCTTAAATTTCATTTGGAAAAAGCACTTTTATGTATATGTTGATAACTTTTCCTACTTGAATTCAGTTACTAGAAGTGCCCTGAAACAGTCAAATCTTTTATTTTTTTCCTGTATGGAGGCACCTGGGAGCTGTTTCTGCAAATGCAGCGTGGATAAGATTTCTGTGCACAGGGCATAGTGCACTGGTTTCCAAGGAGACATGTATATTGTGCTTGGGATAACAGAGAGCTTGGGAGAGTGAGATTGGGTAGAACAGTCCTCTGTTTATCAGTTTATTCACTAATGAGGAATGTAAAGTAAGATCCTTGTAGCTTTCTAATGACTGTACACCTGTCAGGCATTTACCAGCGTGGCAGTAACCAACTCACAGCACTGATGCCGAGCTGCTTTAAGTCCGAATTATTTCCTAGAAAGAGTGACGTGTGTGGGACCTCCCTGCATGTTAAAAATTATCGTGGCATTTTTCATCAGTAATGTGAAATGTTTAAGATGCATATCTCTCCTCTGTCTGCTGGTCACCCTAAGACCAGCCATGGGGTTGTGATCATAGCACAGCACAGGCACACAGAGCTGCTCCTGTGCCACCCACCCACTTTCAGTCCGCAATAATCTCTAGCAGAGTAAACAGCAGTATGTGGCAGGGCCCAGATTAGTGAAGCAACACTGGTCTCTGTCATCAAGAGTCAGAATAAAGCCCCACTGTTAGACATCTCCTTTAATGCAGCAAAAGCTTGTGGTGGAAATTCCCTGGATGAGTGCTGGAAGTGGACTTAGAATGATCTCACCAGAAATTAAATAGAAGTGCTGTCTAGACACCTTGTTCTGAAATAATCTTTTATTCCATGAACAATTGAAATGGATTTTCTAGTCAAATTACATTAAGGTTAAGTTTAACTGTGTGCCTGTGAACGTATATTTGAAATAAGGTATGAAGCTGGAAAACACTTGGGTTTCAAATTGTATCCAGCAGAGAAACAGTGGAACAACCTAAAGCCTTAATGGCTTTAGTGGCAAGCCATGCTACAGCTAAGCAGAATTTTATTTATTCCTCCTCAAGAAGTGAAGTTATTTGTAGGTTATTTTGGTAGGTGTTCTGAAGGGAGTGCACAAAACTGTGCAATGATGTAGCTGACAGGTAACAGGAGGCAGATATGGACTATAAAAGCAATCGCATTCCCATCACTAGGAGGCTGCAAAATCTGGATTTTTCCTTACACTGTGAATTCAAGCAGTATCCCTGTCTGGAGCAGCTCAGGAAGTAGCTGTAAAATACACATTTACTACCAGGTGCTGCTTTTAATTCCTTTGATGTATTATGGCTGTCAGTTTATCTGTTCTCCATTCATGTTGCTCCCCAGAATCCAGATGAAGTGTAGATAACGTCAGTAGTCACGGAGGGGTGTTTTTGCCTGCTGCTAGATAATAATGTATTTATGAAATGACTTATAAGAAGCCAAACCTTTCTAATGTGTTGTTTTAGTAGAGAAGGTGAGCATAATAACTACATTCCTTATATGAGCCCAGGTGACAGTGCTGTGAATTCTCTTCCCTCAGCTTAATTCAAGGATAATTTCCACAACTTGATTTACTCTTCTACCTTCTCCAGATATGTTCATTGAGGTAATAGATGGGCAAAGAAAAACAAATCAATGCTCACATCATAGTACATTCTATGTTTTGCTCAGGTTAAATTATATGTAGTATTCTAAGGACATCTTTCTTGCTTGGAGAAAAATAAGTGGAACAGACAACGCTCTTTGGGTTAAGTAATTGCACAAAGCCTTTTCTCTAGAAGTTTCTGGAGCTTCTTTTAAAATTCCACAGAAATTACTGTAAAGGAAAATCTACACGTAGCACGAAATCATGAAATAGAATGCAAGGGAATGAAAGGTACTTCTAAAATAGAACTTAATAGGGCTTATGGATGGATATTGGTGTGCATATGTTCAGATGGTGCTCAGTGCACAAAGTATAATCTTTCTGTCTTAGGGATGGTAGGAGGCATTCATGCTTGATGCATTGTATGTGGATTGGGGGTGGATCTTACCTGAAAGAGCATTCAGTCTAATAGTGAATACGTGGGACATTTCTAATTTAATAAACACCACTGAGTGTGGATAAATGTGTTCACAGGGAAGGCAGAGAAAATGTCATGAAGGGAGAAGTAGGAGTAATGCATGAGATGAATGCCTGTGTGGGAATGGGAGGATGGAGCAGAGTAAGGTGAACTTTCTGAATGAAGAACATCAGAGCACATTAGCAGGATTTTCTCTCGCAGTGCTTATGTTCTTTTTGCAAACATGCCAAGGCAGCTAAGCATGTTTTGAAACCCTATACCAGTTATTATTATGTCTTTGGAAACCTGTTGATTTGGCATGCACATGGTCATTCCAAAATCACAGCTTTGGCAGAGCACAGGAGGATGATCATTATTACACTTGCAGTTGTTACCACACCAGTGTGGGACTGTACCAGACAGAAGTGCTGAATGCAAGTCTTTTATAGTCAAATTGGAACAGTTAAATAAAAGTATGATTTGAGCATACAGAGCATTACTATTCTGAGATATTTTGATGGAAAATGTCTTCCAACTGCACAAAATATATCATGACTACAGGTTGACTCCCTCAGAATTTCATTGAAGAAAAAGGTGGCATTCCTGCAAGAGCAAACATTACATTTTAGCATTGCAAAACACAACACTTCAAATATCACTTAAAATGGGATAAAAATGAAATATTTATAACAGGGAAAGGAAAAAGCAACAACAGAAGAAAAATGAAAATGAAATGTTTGGATGAGACACAAACAGTCCCACATCACTGTCCCTGTTTCACTCATTGGGAAACACCCTAATATCTGAGCTGGGTTTAAAAGAGAAAGAGTTCTTATAACTTCTACTAGCAAAAAAGAAAAGGAAGAAAAAACCACATATATTTTTATCTTTAACAAGGTGATGATATTACTTTTGGTGTTTTTGAAAATAATGTCACTCGTCTAATCTATGAAGACAGTTTATAGCGGTCTTAAACAGGATTACTTGCTGTGTTTACTTCCAATCTCATTCTCATAGGCTGATGGTAAGTAATATAGATCAGGTCATGGTCATGTTGCTGCAGCTGGAAATTTATCTGTTCAAGGTAGCTGTCCATCAAGAGCTGGATTTCCTGACAAGCAGGGCTTTAAAACAGTCTTAGATGGGTGTCTGGCAGTGCAGCAGGTGGCAGGGTGGCAGGCTTTCCCTGGCTGCTGCAGCACAGGCAGAGCCTGCCCTCCATGCCCTCGGCTGCCAGGTGGGGGGAAGGAGCCAAGCCCTGCGGTGGGGCCAGCCCAGGGGAGGTGCTGCAGGGGCAGTGGGCAGCCTGCCACCGGAGAGGAGAAAGGAATGGTCTCTGCACTAGAGGAGCGAATTCTGAAAAACATCCCCAATGTGCAAAGTTAATCAAGTTCTGGCCTAATTAAACCACATTGCTGATGCTATGTCTTGCTTCCCATGGTGTCCAAGACAATAAGCTACAATAAAGGAGAGCTGGCTCTGTGGTTTTATGGATCTCTAAACAGGTCAAATAACTGTGGTATATGAGTGCTGATCATATAGAGAGACAAAAAGCTAAGATTTGTTAACTTTATCCCTCCTGCCAAGTTAAATTTGTTACCTTTTTGACAGTGCTAATTAAACCATATTTCAATCTTTTCCATTTTCTACTAGATAAATACTTACAAACAGAACTATTGAACAGCTGAAAATTGTTTAAAATTACTTCTAATTTGCCATATATTAAATTTTGTTACATATGAAACATTTTAAAGTCAAAATAAAAGTTTTCTCTTTTAAAGAAATTCAAATGTATTTATGCTGTCAATCTCTATGAGATCTCTAATAATTGCCTAAACACACTGAGCACCACTAAACTGTACTTTATTTGTACTTCTTCTGGCTTTATAGAAGAATACAGAAAATGCAACACTATTCAGGGAGGGATGTAAAATTTTCCCTTTATGCCTTTCACAGCACTGTAGCAATAACTGTATTACAGCTGTAAACCAGAACTGTAACATAAAATATTTAAGAAAATGATGAAATTTTGGACAAACATAGAACTGACAGGAAGAAGTAATTCATAAACAATAGTTAATCTTAGTTTATTTCTATTGAAATAAACTTCAAAGTTTAATTCCAGTTTTCTTTATATCACCAGAGAGTTTAAGAGTGTAATGTTAGCATGTGGTGTAGTTTTCTTCTGATTTTTCCATACTTGGTATTTCTCTGTAAGTCCAGAATTCATTCAGAGTCCAATTTGTCTTTTTGTGTGTGTGTGTGTTGAAAACCATCTCTAATCTTTCAACAGTGACCTTTTAGTACTCTGATCTCGTGCTTTAGAAATAATCTTGTTCATGAATTATCACTACATTTATCAGTGTAACACATTGCATCCAAGACTAGAACCACCATTTTTTTCATTGATAAGTGGCAGAAGAATCCTCTGCCTGGAATTCTTTCTCAGTTGCACACCCAAAATCATCATAGAAAAAAATCAAAATTGCTTTAAAATATGGACCAGATTATGATCTTGTAAGAAAGTAAACCAGGTACAATTAGCCTGGAAGCAAGAGAACAGAAATTTTACTGTTATGAGACCATAACATGATGCTTTGTTTTCATTCTGTCTGTGGTATGCAGAGTAAGTAATCTCTCATTTCTTTAGTGCATTTGTTTTGGTAAACACTGGTACCTCTCAATTAATACATCAAATATCAGAATATCTACTTACTAAAATCATTCTGATTTTCCCTGTAAGTTCTTCTCCACTTTCCAAGGAGAGCATCACAAAAAACTGCAATCAGCCTATTGAAAAAACACAAATCATAACAGAATGACCTAATATTTTGTTTGTTGACAATTCTTGGAAGGGTATAGTTTTCTAATGAAATGGTTTTAGTTGATTAAACATGTATTATTGGAACATTTTTGGCCACCTAATTAGCCAGAAGGAGTAGCCATCAAATGTTGAGGAATCAATCTGATAATGGGAAGAATTTGCATTAAAAGGCTCCCCAGTCTCATAGTGGCAGATATGAAAGTCATGACAATTTAGCAGGTTAGATCTAAGTATTCATATGACTGATATAATTCAGAAAGAAATAGTTTATATCCTTTATTAACTAGTTTGATGATGATTTGCTAAAGAAATCTGCCGTCTCCAGTTATGGTAGATGTCCATTTGTCTGCCTGGCAACTTCCCTTTGAACCTGATTAGCCAATAGGACAGACCTCAGGCAACCATGCTACTATCAATGCACACAAAAACATGTGCCCAGATAATGTCACACCCTTCTTGAGGGAAGGCTGCCATGTCAGCTCAACTCTGCTGGAAGACTCCAAAGAATCAGTTCTTGAGAAACCTGAAGAAAAATAGCCTGTGTAAATGCTGCTAATTGTACTAAAACTGCCTTTTTCTTGTGCAGTTTGCTACCATTGATTGGTAGAAATGCATCTCAAACTTCAGTGTTTTGCTCAGAGAGAAGGACGTTTGCTAAGTAAAAGGAAAATCCTAATCAGCTGACCAAATGCTGCAGGACCCCTCTGCTATGTAGGTTATAATATCAACCCAAGAGGTGGTTCCCAAGGCTTGGCATGTTTGCCATGCCAGCTCTAGGCACATTTCGATCAGATTGGGGCTATCCTGACAAGTCATGCAAATCTTGCAGTGACACAAGGGACTGGATATATGTTGTCAGATGGTATTTTCTTTTCAGTTTCCTCCCCTCTTACCCTGGTGCCTTCTCTAGCTTCCAGGATTTTACAACATCTGAAATGACACTGTCAGAAATGACACAGAACTATATCACACAGGATGTCACCACTGCAGGAAAATATGACTGAAACAAGCTTAGGCTGTCTGAACTTCTACAAGAGCACTGTCATGTCTCATTCGTTCCGTGATCACAGCTGCAGGACCAAGGATTTTTCCTAGCACTCTGTTTCATTTTTTGAGAGAAGGCTTATTTGAAAGAAAATATTAATACAAGCAAATTAGTTTGGGCATGCTGAACTGAGATAGAACCATTTGGGTTTCTGATTTATTTTCTAGTCAGCAAATCGAAGTACATTTATATTCTGTCTATGAGTGATTTTTCTTCTGATGGGACTCACAGAAGTGTGCATTTAGACTGGGTAGCTCCCGTGGCCCTGAAACTCAGCTTTTCCACACCAGTGTGCTGATACACTGAGACCAGACACAATGAGGTTCCTCTGCTCCCTCCTTTCCTCTTGCAGAGTCTCTGGGAGGTAGGTCAGAAAACCAGGAATTGCCTTTCTGACTGTACAGTCTTACCTCGGGCATTACACAAAGCTATTCTCTTCCTACAAGAACACATCCTTTCTCTCACTTGGGTTTTATTTCTTGCATTGCCACTTTATCCTGTTACATATTTTCTCTCTCTCTCCTTTATCAGCTGTGGTTGTTGAAGCCTTCCATGTGCTACAGGAAATAGAACACAACGTACAATCAGGGAGATGTCATGGACCTTCCACACATTCATTCTCAGCAAGCTCTTGTGCAAGAAGTGGGAAAAGGGCCATGATCTGAATAGAAAATTCATATGGTGGGGCAGTATTATTGTAGCTGTCAGATTCAGTAGCACTTACTCAGGGACCACTTTTGAATCAAGAAGATCACACCATACATTCTATAAGGATACACATCTCTAGGGGGAAAGAAAAAGTTCTTCTGGGGATATCATGTTGGTTTTCTTATCAAAAAAAGAGATAGCAAGTGTACAATGTTGAAAGGGACTGAGGAAGTCCAGTAAGTGTGTAAGAACAAGTGTCTTGAAGTATTACACAGACCAAGTAAACCAACTGGACAAGTTTTATAGATGTTATATCTCTTTCCTTGAGTCTACTGCTTCTGAATATAGTTTTACTTTTGTAGCACACCAGGCAAGAGGCTGCTGTCATCCTAAATAACCCAAGGAAATGTGAGAATTACAAAAATAAAAATTAAATTAGAAAAAGAAAGATGAAATAAGACAAGCTTACATTCAGATCATGGGCCCTTGCTTCCCTCTCCCTGTGACTGATGAATAGCTACAAGTGAATTCAAGGCGTTGATCAAGTTAAAGCAAGAAGTAGAGATTGAGTAATTTCATTTTCTAATGAAATGTGTCCTTCTTGGAGGGAAAAATACATTAGTGGTTAAAGGAATAACAGGAAAACTGGCAATGAGGTTATCAAAAATTGTTGAAGAGCACCTCAGAATTCCACCAAGGCTGGACAGTGTGTGACAAGGCCAGGGGTCTGTTGTAAGGGCAGGGACACAGAAGCACTCCTGCTCCTCACTGCTCTCAGAAATACAGTCAGAGCCAGCTGACACACTGCTTTTCTACCAGTGCTTCTCTTTCTTTTTCCATCCATCAGACTTCATCTGGTGAAGTTTCCATGTTTTTATTGCTGAAGACTGGAGGCTGCTATATGGCTGGAACAAGTCATAAGAATATGTATTTTCAGTGGTGCGAAAGTTTATTTGTGGTGCACTTTTGAAAACAGGATTCCAAAATTAGTGGGAAAAAATAGTACACTTAAAAATGGTTTAAAAAGAACTTATAGGAAGATTTGTACAAGAAACTTTAAAAAACAGTCATTAAAAAGAAGATAATTTATAATCTAGTGGAATATTATTTCCTAGTAGCTCTACTTGTTGCTCTTCTAACCCTTGTTTTTCTTCTCTCCTTTCTTCTTTTAGGCAAAGTGCCCACTGGCTGCTGGGTGAATACCTTGAGACCTACTGACTGGTTTCCAACTTTTGCAGGATAAACTTACACTGAATTGTAAATTACTTTTCTTCAGAAAGTAAGTAATTGTTGCTGTTTGACACAGTTTCTGACTAATACTTTTAGGGACTGGATATATTTGAAATTTAGTTCTGTTAAGTTTGAATTTGAAATTGCCCAAGGAGTGGCAAAAATTGTTGAATGGACTGGAACAGACACACAGAGATTGACAGTGCAAGTCTTGATTTAGCTGGAAACCAGAATGCAAATTATGTCAAAAAAAGATGTAGTTTTAAAGAAGGATCATCTGGGAAGTGCTGACTTTCTTCTCCCATGTGCTGTAAATCAGGGCTTCCTTGTCCAAAAAAGAGAGACAGGTTGTTAAAAAGTTTGCTTTATTGTGCTCATCACGTATATATTCTAGTTAGGGACCGAAATAAAATATTTAAGGTACCAGAAAAACAAGATGACTTGCAGTGGCTGTTCCCCCAAAAGACTTTCCCCAACCTGTTCATGTATCTTGGTGAAACAAAGCGGAGCATTTGCTGAAGTAGAAAGCCTCAGTGCCAGAGGGCTGTAGGGCACGCTGCTTCCTCCCACAAGGCTGCAGATACCTGCTGCAAGATGTGCTCATCAGTTTGCTATCCCTTCCCTTAAATAATTAATGGAATCACCGTTGTTTCCTGGCCTACATGGCTTGGACTGCTGGGCTTTCATCTGAGTTGTGGCTTTGAGCAGACCGTTGGGTTCGGTTCCAATGCAGTGAGGACTTGCTGATCACCTGTGATGCCTATTCATGGCATTAGACATTACCCAACACCTGGCTTTTAAATAAAATCATGGTACACAGTTTATCTTCAAGGAAAAAAATATTCTTGTCAGGAATCACTATTTTAAATTCAATTTGTAATTTATCTTCTTTTTGTTGCTGGTCGTGTATAATAAGTTTGAAATTATCCTGAATGTAATATAGGTATTTTAACTATCAGTTGAGTAATTTCTATTAATAATTCTTGGCTTAGGGCTTGTTTCTTTGTGAAAATCAAACAGTCCAGGTAACTGTCTGTTCTCTCTCCAACTTAAGTCTTCAGAATGATCCCTCTGGTAAATCCAGGTAAATGTTAAAAAAAATTCTTTCTTTGAAATCATGATGCATTAAATTTACTCAGAAAAGATACACAAGTGTGAACACAGTAGAAATAATCTAATGTGTTCATGCAAATAAATATCCATGGTTAAAAAATCCACACCTGTGCTTTTTTAGATCTTAGGGTTTGTGTTTATAAAATCTGTGAGTGGCATAGGCAATTATAGGAATGTAAATTCCTGTTCAAATAGTCAAATTGAGAACTGGATGGTTTGGGGGAGACATTGCTGAGCTAAATATGAGGTACTGGGCTCTCTAAAAGATTAACTTGTTTAAATTAGAGCAGATCATTAGCTGATCCAGCAGTGTCTCCTTATTTAAAAGCTGATTTAGCTGTGACATAGGAATGGTGTCCACCTGCATATCCGAGTTATTTCTTGCACTTAACTTCCCAATAGTACTTAACATTAATGGAAAAAAGCAACTACATTTTAAAATGGTTTTACTATAAGGCAGTGGCAATATCTATGCAGACTTGCAGGCTGCCTATAAATGTGCTACCTGTATGTAATAGGTACAAAGATTCCTTTTGTGCTGAAGCTAAGAGAATAAATTTGTGGCATGCCATGATTAGGAAAAAGCTGCTATTTCAAGACACTTTGAGGTTTGGAGCTTTAGCTTTAGTCCTGGGAGAGAAGGATTGCAATAAGGCAATTACAGATGCGTACTAAATTAATTAATCCCACAGCTTTATCACACAGCTGACATTTCTGAGAAATAATTTGCAGGGAAAAAAGTTTCCTCATATTCATTCACATATGGGATTTTCTGTTCAGCAGTATGCCTGAACTGCAAGGTTCTGAACATGTTCAATATGAGTACCAGACATGGAAATCTGGATAATAGATATTGAGAACTACAAAGGCATTGCCAGGGTGTGCAGAGATGCAGTTAGAAATGAAAAAGCTTGGCTCAAATTGAAATTGGCCAGAGGGGTCAAAAACTGCAAGAAAAGGTTTCTTCAGGTACTTAAACAACAAGCAGGAACAGAAGGAAAACTGGCAACTTGTCACAAGTGGGTTCCTCCAGGGATCCATATTGGGCCTGACACTGTTTAATACCCTCATTAGTGATGTGCAAGATGGGTCCAAGTGTACCCTTACGAAGTTTGCCAACGACCCCAAACTGAGTGGGTAAGTGGATATTTCAAAAGAAAAAGCCACCCTGAAGGTAAACATGGATAGGCTGGAAGAATGAGCTGACAAGAGCCTTAGAAAGTGCAATGGGAACAAGCATAATGTCATGCACCTGGGCAAACACAACCCAGGAGTGCAGCACAGGCTGGGATCTACCTGTCTGGGGAGCAGGTCTGTGGAAAGGGCCCTGGGGGACAAGAAGCCCTGTCTGAATGAACAGTGTGCTGTTGAGGCAAAGCAAACCAACTGGGTGCTGGGCTGCATCACCAAGGATATCAGCAGCAGAAAGAGAGAGGTCACCCCACTCTACCCAGTGCTTGCCAGGACACACCTGGAATGCTGTCCTCAGTTTTGGTTCCTGCTCCATTAAAAAGATGTGCACAGGCCAGAGGAGGTCCAGGGTAAGGCCACAAAGATGACCAAAGTACTGGGAAATCTGCCATAGGAGGAAAGAATGAGATAACTAGGATTTTTTAGCCTGGAGAAAAGAAAGGTTAGGAAAGACCTTGTCACTATGTTCCAGTGCTTAAAATTTGGCTACAAAAAAAGATGGAGACTCCCTTTTTACATGGATTCCATTGTAAAGATGAGGATTAATGGGCTCAAGTTACTCTTGGGTAGATTCTGATTGTACCCAAAAGTAGAATTTTTTACAATGAGAATCCACTGTCGAAATAAACTCCCCAAGGAACTAACTGGTTCTCCAATGTTGAACACTTCTAAGATTTAGCTGGATGGGATACTGGGCCATTTTGTCTATACTCTGATTTTGCTGAGAAAGGTTGGACCGTATGATCCTTGACATCCCTTCCAATCTAATATTCTATGATTCTATGATATATTTTTCCAAATGTTGTGGATACAGAAAATTAAATTTGGAGTAAAAGCTTATCTTTTTCTATACTATATGGTGGGGGTGGGGGTGGGGGTGTTTTATAGCTTTCTAAATTACAAAAGGCAAATTTTTGTACAGTTCAATGGACCTAATACTTTCTTCTGGTTGTAAATTATCACAGAATATAGACTTTAAAATTGGCAATTCTCTCTCTCTAAAACTAATGTATTTAGATATATTTGTGGGGTTTTGATAGAGCTGTACAAAGATTCAACTCAAATGGCATTAGGCATCCAAATACTAAGCATTTAATCCAACCAGGTATAGGATATGTGAGCCTCAGTTATCTGCCTAGGCTGGACTGCAGCTAATGGAGAGAGATGGGAATCACCCAAGCCTCACATGTTTCCCACAGGGAGAGATGAGCCCCTTCTGTGATATTTGTATTCTTCACTGACTTGGAAGGAAGCCTAGAGAAACTACCTCAAAAAGAAATCTTCCCTAGAGAAGGGAACAAGATAGTTCACATTAAGGATTTTAACAGAGAGAAAATAAAACCCAGGATCATCTGTGTGTACAGTATATGCACATTTACAGAGAGGCACATGTGTGCTTCTCATATGTTTGCCAGGCCCTGAACCAAGTTACAGTAATTGTACTGTACAGAGTAGAAGGGCTGGGCTGGTACATGGGGTTATGGCACACTGGCATTTCTCCCAGTCTGTTGACATGTACAATTGAATCTTATTTTTCATTTCTGCTCCTGCTGTGAAAAATAAGCCTTAAAAACATTTATTGAAGTGCAGACTGATGCAGCAGTGTCCACCCCTATTTGCAACCTGAAGCAGTGCCAGTAAGAGATGTGAGCTGGCCCTTTCATTTCCACAGCTATCACAGGGTTTATATGATAGTAGTGCAGAAGTCAATATTAAGTGCTACTTTGCAAACGAGTGGGGAGGAATCACATCAGGAAGATTTACACATCTATCTCTGAGTGGTCCTTCATTTCCATGCAGATGGAGCCAGATAACAGTACAGTTCTCTCTTCTTAAAGTCATAAATACCATCCCTACATGCTACTGCATATCTCACCCATCTCACACTTAATTTTTAGGCTACAAATAGATGTCAAGTCCACATTTCTATTTTGTTACACTGTTTATACTCTTTCTGCATCTGCTTAGTATGAACAACATTTTTTACTACCTTTTGAGTTAGATTTTCTTACAGCAAAAAGTTCTCTTTACTGTATTCTAAATTAAATTTTCATGCCTTTTCAACATGCATACATTTTTTAGTCAAGGATGATACTGAAAATATTAAGGAGTTCATTAAAAATTATGATTAATCAATTTTATTACAATAGCACTTAGAAGCCCCTGCTGAGACAGGAGACCTATTGCACTGGGCACTGTAGGGACACATAAAGGAGTGAGTTTCTGCTTCAAAGAGCTGAAAATTGAACCAGAAAAGACATGTTTCTCTTGGCTTAGGGGAAGCTGAATAAGGGCTTTTGTGATTTTCTTGAGCAAGCTGGAAGCCCCATGTTTCATTGAAACCTTTTCTTCTTTATTCCATATATAATGAATGAAGCTGGATTCAATTTTCAATTAAAAGAATCTCAGTCTATCTGCAGCTCTGTCTCCCCACAGCCTGCTCCTTTTGCTTTCTTCATTCTTCCTGTGCAGGAACTGCACAACAGCCCTATGTTCCCTGTTCAGCAAACCTTTTCAAACTGCTACATTTGTGTCTTGTCATCACATTCCTAATACTGAATTTTCACATTTCAAAAGGCATTTTCCTTCTCATTTTTGTTAGCACTGTAGTTATGTGAAAATATTCAAAACTTTTAAAGTAGTGAAGAAGAAAAGGAGCAAGAAGAGAATGTCCTTCTCTCTCATTCTCCTTTCTACCAGCTCTGTTAGCAAAGGGGTTATCAAAATGCTGTAAGAGAATTGCAGTAGTTAAAGTCTATGCTCTCTCTTACCACTAAGCTTGAGTTAGTTTTTCTTCATTGCACAACAAGAAGAGGAAAATAGGAAGGGAGCAGAGCTGAAGGTTATTGCCTCTGTTAATGCAAAACCAGAGAGAAATCTACCTTGAGAATCAAAGTAGAATGGCAAGCTACCAAGCTCACAAAATAAATCTTCCCTGGTGCTTGGATTTAGGCTTATACTCCCCGGGGTCCTGCTCTGCATCTAGTGAGCTGTCCCTCTAAGCTCTCTCCTACCAGTCTAAGAAGTTGGGAAGAAATGGAAATGAGAGGATAAGGACAGGCTATGTGTGGGGGGCAGCCCCAGAGGGTGCCAGGCAAACTTTGAAGTGACTGATTAGTGCAGACAGTGACAGAACAAGTTCCAGCCAAGTGTGATCACTTATAAGAAGAAACGGCCTTGTTTTAACTTGACTATTGTTCCCTGATAATTTGCAAAATGGGAGTGGAATTCAAAGCAGCATTGGTTTCAGCATCAATCTAAAACACAGTGGTTCCTTGCAACTTGCTCTGATCTCCAGTGCCTTTAATCTTACAGTAAATTTTTATTTGATTTCTCTCTATGATGTATCTCCCCATGGAGACAGTAGACAGGGAGCTGAGGGAAACTGCCCAGGCCAGTTGAAGAATTGGGGGACCTGCTTGAAACCATTTTGAAGAACAAAAAGACAGCTTCTTGGGCTCTGTAATCTATTTTCTCTTATGAAAAAACGGGCTGGAAGTTTTAAATTGAGTAAACCAAGTGGCTAAATCACCTTCTGAAAATGAACTACGGAACAGGAACAAAATCTCCACCATGAATTTCTGTAGACGACAACCAAGCTCCCTGTAGTGTTTCTCTGACAAAAAACAAAAAAAAAAACAAAAAAAACCCCTGTTATTTAGTTTTCTGCAGAACCTGGTGAATTATATTAGCTGACTCAGAAACTCCATCAGGACTACCTCTGTCTGCTTCAAAGCATTTGGCTTTCAGGGCTGTAACTGTCATTTCCCACTCTAAGCAGGAAGGGCCACAGTCCCAAATCAGTTGCAAGGCTCATGATGCTCACTCAGGCAGACTAGGACTGGGGTGTCCAAACCCAAGCAGGAGGACTCAGGGTGCAGTGGAGAGCCAGCACCTTCCCCACGTTTCTTGCTGCCAACATCTACCCTCTCCTTCTGGGGGTGAGGGGCTGCAGCCTTTCATATGCAACTGTGCCCAGCAGGAGGGATAGCCCCAATTTATCCTCATGTAGGTGATGCTGCCCAGTGGCAGAAGTGTGTCTGAGTCCCACTTCCCTTTGATTCATCACATGCTGTTAACAGCCCTGTCTTTTACTCAGTCTAGAGAAAATGTGGGAGCAGCTGGGGTTTGCTGTGGGAGTCAGTGTTTCCTTGGGAAATATATCCAGGCAACATCTTGCTAATTGCTCAGCTATGGAGCCAAACAGAGCCCCTGAAAATATTTTAGACTGTGTATATTTATTTTCTATCCTCAAATGTTAGGGAGGTTAAACAAATAAAAATCCCTGTAAACTGAATTATACTAGTGTGATAATTTTGGTACCTTCTATTCTCATTCTGTATATTTCAAAACAATTAGCAATAATGTAATGGAAAATTAATTGGAGTATTTCAACACTTTTAAAATGTTTTTACTGTTTTTCTTGTTCCTATATTAAGAATTTTATTATAATTGATATTTCTCATTTCTGTTGGGTGAATTACATCTCTTTCTGGGTAAAAAAAAAAAAGAAAAAATGCAGAAAATTTCTTACTAGCTTGCTGATAATCATACCTGGGGTGAACTGGTGAACTAGACCTGGTGTTTCTATTATGCCTGTGGATTATTTAGGAAATAGCACAGAAAGATGGACTGCTCTTAGCTGCTTACTCAGATCAGCAGCAGCTGAATTGCACAGACAAACCCTTTTCAGCTGGGCTGGGTGGAGGGCGAGCAAGCCATTTCTGTACCATGAACACCTGTGCTGCAGGTTTGCTGTCCTGTGGCTACTTCAAGTGACTCCAGTTAGCTGGACTGTCAGAAATTGTACATTCACCAACAAGTTTTAGTAATGGGATAGTCCAAGAGAGATGTCTGGATTAAACCTGAAGCAAAGGTGAAAGCAGAAGGTGTCTTTTGGGTACAGGAGTCAGAGATTTGCAGAGGAAGAAAGGAAAGTAAGCATAATAGGGTGAGTGGATTATTTTGTTCAGTTGTTTGCTCTTCGGATGCCTTAGACACTTCATATTCTGCTGTTTCCAGCTTCTTGGTGTGTGCATCCATTTAAATTTTCATAGTACCCATATCACCGCTTAGCCGTGTCATGTTGCATTGCCCTGTAGCACCAGGCATCAAAACTTAATAATGGAACAAACACAACAATCACTTTAAAGTAATGTTGCCCCTCTTTCATTATTCAGCAAGTTACAGCATGGGCTGCTGACAAGGATGATTTTGGAACTAAATTTAAATGCATATTTACGTAAAAACTCTGTGTGTGTGTATGTAAGTTAGTAATTTCAATGTTCTTTTCCTGTACACTTGGTTCTCCTCTTGGGAGAAAAGAGCCCTCATTCAGTAAATGAATAAAAGGAAGAGGGGGAAAAGGCATAGACATGAGTTCTTGAAGAAGTACTTTATACACATAATATAGATCTTTGAATTCCACTTTTTTTTTTAAGTTTTTCATCAATCTTATGCTTAATATTGCCTTATTTCACAACTGAAACTTGTAATATTATTCTACCTTCATAAACAAAGTTAAAAAACTGGACGTAGATAGTCTTGGTGCAGTGTCTTGAGGATGAGTTAAATCAAGATTGTGCCATTGTTGTGTGGTGAAAGATTTACAGTTAGTTGGTGTTGTGATTCAGGAAACAGACAAGACAATCCTCGTGGCTTTTCCTTTCTTCACACAAATACTGGGAGAACTAGTGTGAATGGTAAAACTGGCAAAATATTGAGCTTGCAAATGAGCACAGTACTGAAATAAACAGGCAATACAAAGTCATACTGATCATTCGCTTGGCATGTGTGGATTTAGTACTAATTATTTATGATACTTCATACTGTGATAATGAATGTTCTTTGGTATGCTTTAGAAAGCTAATGAAGTTCTTCTGCCAGGTGCTGACACCTTTATTTTTAATTATCCATTAGTTATCATGTGCATTGCCTCACTGATTTAAAAAGGAGTACTTTATCTCTCAACATGGGAAAGAGGAACCGACTTTGGCTGTCCAAAAAGTTGGACATATATATGACATAGGACAATCTGGATCAATGAAAGCAAGAAATAAATCTATTTTGATTCAAGAGAAGCCTTGCTTCCAGAGTTTATCAAAAAGAACTCCAGCAGAGGACACAAAAGCATTTAGAGGAGGTACAATGAATTTTGACTGTCTTTGAATCTATTTATCAAAGCCACAGCTGTTCCCATTTCAACACAGGTGGAACAATAATAAATATCGAACAAAGCAATTCAAACTGTATTCGGAGCATTTCAATACATGGAAAGTTAACTGCAAAAAGAAAGAAAGCTTACAGAGTCAGATCTATTGACTCCTGCTACTTCTGTTCCTTATTGGAAATGCATGGTGGATGGTGCACAATGATCTGCAAGATATTTACATTATTGCATTTAACATAGAGTAAGAAGCGCATTCAGTAATATGACTGTGTTATTTAACTGAATCAATAACCTTTTATATCACAAGAACATAATTCATCTGTAAACCTTGTCACATTCTTTCATTTTAAGTGACTATCTTTACATGTCAATTTTCAGAATCAATAGGGCCATATTATTTCCCTACCTGCCATTTATGCCTCTAGGATAAATGAATGGGCCCTGTAGGATTAGAAATGGTCTCTTCTGTGGAGGATGGGCAGTGGGAAGCCTCCAGTTTCAAGTGGTGAGCTCTGGCTGGCACAGGTACCTTTCCCTTGGAGCAGGCTAGTATGGCACCAGCAAGTCTTTCTGTCAGCCCTTGTTCATAATAGGATTTTTTTCCCATTGTCACTGTAGTAGACCACTGGAGAGAATTTCACCTCGCTCAGACAGGCTGCAGCTGAGGCTGGTGCCTTCCAGGCACTCAGCAGAGGTTGTTCTAATGCACCCTCCTTCAGAGGCTGTCTGGGTTTTCCATAATTCCTACTTCAACCAGAAATCCAAAGCAGGTCCTTGATGACGTAAAGGGAAAACAAATGAACTAAACCTGAATATACTGTGTCGTTATAAAATGCAGTTGAACATCTAAAGGACATAATCAGATCCTGGAGAAAAAATGACTAATGCTCTGTTCACTGCTGCTGCCTGAAAAAAATACACAAACAAAAAACCCACTCCCCCCAAATCAAAAAATACAGCTCCCTCCCCCTGCCCCAAAACAACTTAATCAAAAAATTCAGTGTATGTGTATTCTGGCCAGATTTAAAGTGCTCTGAGACCAATGGCAGAAACTTAATTTCCTTCAATACCTCCTCTGGCTTTTGGGTCAAGTCATCATGTCTAAATGAGTCTTTTATCTCCATGATTAGTGCCTTGCAGCAGATGATAAAAATTCAGTATCTCTCTTTTGTCTTGAAATTTCCAAGGCTTATGGGGTTTGTGTGATTTCACCTGAGTATTCAGCAAACAGCCTAGCACATCACTGTTTGCTTTTGGTCATTTGATCTGTCCTTTGGGCAGCCGTTCAGGCGTTTTTCATTTCAGATATGCTCATCCACAGTGCGCTGCAGCACTTCCTCAAAGCTGGTTCAGACCCTTAGAGCAAAGCAAAGCAGTGGATTTTAATTTTGAGTTGCAGCTGCTGTTGTCAAAGTTCAGTGCATTAAGCATGGATTTCATTTTCATTGCTCTCTCATAACACCAGGAACTACATTAACTACAAAACACATGTGCTTAAAGTAAGTAAAGTAATGGAGAAATATATTGTTCTCGTTATTTGAAATGTCACACAAGATCTTGGGTTCATTTCAGTAGCACAATGAAACCAATCTGCAGTTTCCACAAAGGCATAGTTAGAGAGGCTTAGGGTGAAAAATGAAATGTTCTTTTTCTTTTCCTGTTGCTTCACAGCAACACAGCAAACAACTGCCTCCACATTGCAGTTATGAAGATTGCTGCCACCTTCTAGCTGCCTTCAGTTTTGTGGGAGTTCTGGAAGGATGATTTGATGATCCCCCCTCTTTTGCAGCCATATCCACTCTATTTTGTATGATTTTTTATCCACCTGTTTTCTCAGCTCAGTTGCCATTACACTACACTACTGACCTACCAGTCAAGAGAGAGTGGAAGGCTTATGCAAAGTTATTAAAAAGCTTTGCTGTTGAGTCATTAGGTGCAGAAAGGACTTCCTTGCTTTCTAAATTCCTTCTCAGAGAAGGGTTTAGGTATGGTTGACTCCAATCTTAGCCTCAGACTGTGTCAATGTTTAAGATTTAAGGAATTAAAGAGATGTGATTAAATCACCTTGTCCTGCAGGTTTTAATAATGGTAAAATAGATATATTTCTATAAAATAAATTATTTATTGTGGAAAATTCACAAACAAGTGAACAGACAAAAGATCGTAACCAGAATTAATTATTACACAGTGTATAAAACCTAAAAATCTACTAGTAGGGTATTATATAACAAAGTAATATTGTGCACTGCAACAAAGGAATTATATTAAAGCAATTATATTAAAGACAGCAAAAGAAACAATCATTAAACAGAGATTGATATAACACCATAGGAGACAGCAGGGTGATCTCTCTCCTTCCCTTAACCATGGAGGAGTAACTATGAAGAGGTGTCCCTGCTTCACGGGGGAAACTCCACACTTCAAGGAAGTATGTGGAAGGATCTGCCATGTGGAAGCTGGACTGGGCTTTTATAGTTAAATAGTGATGGACTGGAAGACAGATTTACAAGCCTGCAGACCAGCTTATTGTCAAATCCTGTTTCAAAAAGCTGGATGTGTATTCAAAGTCTGGTGAACTAGGATGGTTTCAGTGTAATTTAACAGCAGGGCAGCATCCTGGGGCCAGCAGTCAAGCCTCCATAATCTGTGCATCATGGCTTGCATAGTATGTATGTCAGGGTAGGACTGTCCTGTCACATTGGCATATGAAACTATAACTTGAAAAAAATGGAAATGGAGAAAAGCCTATGGTGTGTGTATATAAAGGCTTGTATATATGTAAAGTATGGCTTGGCCATCAAACATATGTCAAGGTATAGCTTCCTCATCTATTACCTCGGAAAGAAAAGGCAGTGCTGCACACCCTTGTAGGCTGTGATAACTAAAGGTGTGCAGGCTGTAATCTCAGTCTATGTCTTTCCTCCCTTCCCACCTCCCACAAATGCTTCTTTCCCTATTGATAACACCTTTTATCTTTCCTACTCTACTTTTAGAGGGGTTTTCTTACCCTTTTCATTCCCTGGCTGTGTTATTGAATAGGTGAGATGATACCCAAGACAGTCTAACAGCCTGGCTGGGAGAAAGGTGGAGGAAAGATTGGTGTTGCTATGGAACAATGCTAAGGTTATTTCAATCCCTTTAGTATCATTTTGGCTACAAAAACGTTGCAGGAGAAAGTGCTTTTCAGAAGCTACAATAATCCTATTATTTATTGTACTTTTTTTCCACCCTTGACTTTAGAATGTAAATTCTCTAGATAAGTACCTTTCACATTACAAAGTAATATTGTAAACTTTTTTTACATTCATCCTGTATATCTGATTGCTCTGTTCCACAGAGATATGCTCAGTACAGTCCTTTCTTTGGGTATATACCTTGACATGTATCCACATACATCGTTGTGTTTGTACCTTTATATATGTTTATAGTACTCATATGTTTTGTGCATGCCCATAAGAGAACCAGTGTATTTATGGAAAGCCAAGGTCTCGGCAACTTTCTGTAGTCCTCTGTTACACGTTGCCCCTACTGGAAGTGTCTGTAAGGTTTCAGGTGAACAGCAAGTTCAAACAAACAGACTAGTCTACCTGTAGAATGACCTTTTATCTGTCCCATGTTTTATAAGGGCAGCCAGCACTGATTTTGTCCAAATTTTTCCAGCCTGATACTCTTGGACAGTCATCTACGGTGTGTCAGTGAGACTCGTGCAATTACATATCCAAATCTTATTAGTGGTGGATTTCTTTGTTGAAAAAAAAACAGTTAAATCACTATTTGAACTACTGGCTGTGAATGATAAAATTGATATCATATTATCAAGCAGAGATTTGTAAGAAAATGATACTTCTTTTTATGGCTTGTTAGAGAGGATTTTATGGCATCAAAATGGCTCCCAATAAGCAGATTTTCATAATTCAGAAGAGTAAACTTTTTTTGTGCTTTTTATCTTTATTGGAAGGCTCAGTCCAAAAGCCAAGGAATGAATGAAGAGAGCAGAAGTGTATGAGTGAAGCTTTAACACTCATTAGTTCCTCCACCATTTCTGAACTAATTTTGCAACCTAGGCTGCCTCTGCAACAAGTTTCCTCAATTGTGTTTAGGAAGATTTCCTCACTGTGCCCAGTGCAGCTCATGCTCGTGACAGGTGCATAGTGCTACCAATCAGGCAAAATAGACCAGCTTGAAATATCACTTACAAATCAATTAACTCAGTGGTAAGTTATATGAGTTATAAAGCTTGTCCAAATATGAAAAGGCCCTATGTCCTCACTTGTTGACTTTTTATCTTCACTTATAAACCTGATTGCATGAGGTATAGAAGCCATCCTTCAGATTTCAGGGAACTGAAGAGTTTCTTCCTTGTAGAGGATTTTGAAGACCCTGACTATGGGGTTCAGTTCTTGACATTTCCCAGTATGAAGGTACATTCTCTCCTTAAGTATTTGAAACCTTTCTTTTTATTAGCTTTTCTACCTTTTTTTTTTTTTTTGGTGTCTGAAACACTTCAGAAGGAAGTATAACCAAAAAGCCCTTGAAGGCCATAACTGACTATAAACTCCCCTCAGCAATGGACTTCCCATGAGATGACTGCAAGAGAGTTTTCAGTAAATAAAGTCATCACTCTTCACTAGCTTTTACATCCTTTTCTAGAATTGGAATTTTGGATGCTATCCTTTTAATCTGTTCCCAAGATTTGCTTTAATTCTGTCTGATACAATATGTGTGCATCCTGAGGTCTGTCAGTGTAGAGAAATTTCTCACCTTCTACCAGCTACTACAGCAAATCCTAAATGTAAACTGATTTAAGTGACTTGAAACTGTAGAGACGTGAGTAGAAACTGAGAAGGGCTCCATCTTTACTCTCAACTGGTCTGGCTGAAATGCAGCTGAAAGCAATTAGAAAAAGTTACACAGGCTTAACTTCCTTCTTGCCTAGTTACAGGGCACAGACAGACACATATGAAATATGAAGGATGTCTCTTTGCCAACTCATGAATAAGTTATTGGTTACTCATCTGAATGATTGGTTTAATGTGGTTTTGGATTAGCATCTCATGACATGTAAGGTCAATGCTGAAAGTCTGATGCCCCAAAGTACTGATGTTCAGGTTTTCAGTACAGACCAAAGTAGAAGTTTATTGACTCTTCAGACATGAAATTTGGTGCCTTGGGATTAGGACGTTTGTTTTATACTGACAGGCTTTGGAAGCCTGAATTCTAAAATAAGGAAATGCCCAGAAAATTCCAGGGAATTAAACTATTCCAGAGTAGTGTTACCACAGAATTAATAGCAGAAAATCACATTTGTGGTATGATGCAATTGTCTCAACTCTGGTCCCTCAGCATGAGACAGATGATGTAGTGAGAGAGTTAGGAACTACATAATGCATGAGTTGAGAAAGAATAGGTTTGGCTTAAATGTAAGGTTGAGAAAAACTTAACAAAATTTAAGAGAGAGGGAAACAGGCCAAAGATATTTTTAAGGCTTTAATTTTTAGATATTTCCTAATGACATTAATAACACAGGCGGAAGTTAAAACAGTGTAATGTGAAGCCACTGTGCATTATGAAGCCTTGCAAAAATGATGGTAATTCATCACTTCATGCTTCATGGCATTCCCCAGTTCAGACTGACATTTCACATCAATGATAGAAACTGTTGTTCTCTCTGCCTGAAATATCTAGCACACTGTACTCATAGATGAGGAGGGACTTTTGCTTCAGCTGCATAAATAACATGAACCTGCAGAGTCAATTTGTGCTTACCAAGTAGTCTTTACGCGTTATAAGAAGATAATCCAGCCCATACGATGAAGTATAAACACTGCTACTTTTTTTTCACCCTCACATTTAGGTTCATCATTGTATTCTTGAATCTTTCCTTTCCACTGTGATAATTAACATCACTAGTAACAAGTTGAATGTGCAGCTGTTGCCATAAATGGGTCACTGTATTTCTACCAGAAAAATATGACAGACTTAAAAGCTGAGGGTGGAGAAAAGCAAAACATCAGATGATTCCAAAGGTTTTTGCAATGTTGGCGACTCTTTCAAACACCATATGTTCAATATCATTTGTACCCACAAAAAAAAAATCTGATAATTCAAAAGCTGTCTCCAAGAAAGGTTTGCAGCACAGATGCTGTACTTTCCCTTGGTATTACTATGGAAATGTATATGTTTGAGGTTGAGTAGTAGCTCAAGATCTCAGCAAACTTTAGATAGTCTTTTCCCTTTCCCTTCTTTCTCTTTGCCTTTCCCAGTCAAGACTGGGATTTGTTCTCCCACTGCTTATCTTGTAGCAAAGGAAACATTAGATGGAGACCAAAAGGATGCATCTCTTTGACAAGGACAAATATAGTTCTGACCATATTGCCCATGAAACCTCAAAAACATCATGCGTTAATCATATAATTGTCATAAAATATTAATTTACAGTCCAGTGAGCCTATGCATTATCCCAGGAATAGTCAAAGGGGTTGCTATTCATATGTTTGAATTTTGGGACAGTCCTGGAGCTATTATAGTTTATTTTGACCTGGTCATCCAGTGCTGCAAAGTGATGGCAAATAGGTAGTAACAACCTTGGTAGTACAATTTGTAAAAGCACATCTTCCAATAATAACGGTGTACACGCTTATATGAAGAAAGGGACTTTGGGGTGAAGAGAAGGTGTCAGGAAGTTAATGAAAACTTTTCCAATTCAAGTAAAAAGACAATAATTCTAGACAAGGATGATAAATGGTATCCACAAAAATAAGTAAAGCTATCCCCCTCTTGCTCTTTCATCACCTGAACTCTGCAAAACTGCATGTGGCACGGGAGGTTTATATGATAATATATGTGAGAAAAATCCTGACTGAGCAGTCTGCCCTGAGTGGAGCCATAAATGCTCAGTTGCTGTGTAGTCTGCCATAATAATTCAACATTTTTTCTTCATGGTTATGACTGTTCCTTTAGCAATGTAGTAATTCTTTATTCCATCATAAATGCAGTTTTGATAAGGCAGAATACTTAAAGTGGGCTCATATTTATTCTGTATCTTACAAGCTCTCTTGGAATTATTTCATTTATAGATTTTTCTCTTGTTTATGTATCCCAGAGCTTTCTTTATAGCACCACACTTATAAGTGAATTTTTCCTTGCCCTATGCCACTCATCCTAATCATCCAAATTGGGCATTAATGTCAATGAATTTCCCACTGTCCATATGGCTCAAAATGCTGTAAAAATTGAAAGCATCTTTAACAACTGGGAAAATAGAAAACAGAGAGCAAATATTTAGCCTGTGGTCACAGAGTGAATTACATAGAATCTGGAATAAAACTCATTTTTTAAACCAGCAAGAAGACTTAATGAGGGTCTGTGTTGTGTAGACCATGGTGCTTCTGGCCTGGGCACTTTTGGCAGGGCACACTCTCCTCAGTGTTAAAGCCTCCTCTCTAATGCACAATCTGTGTGTTTGACTCAGTGTTTGATAACAAACATTGCAACATCTCACATGCCCTTTCCATTTATATTATGATTAATGTTTGCAGAGCTGGTTACAGAATAGAAAAGCAGGGAGAGGTAGAATAGAGGCATATATATATGTAGGTGAAAAGGAAAGAAAAGTAATAGTGATTATGAAGAGGTTATTATTTTAAGAAATTCATATGTTTTATTTACATTTGTTATTGTTAGACTGTTATTTATTGTGTCACAGTTAATCATTGCCAGCATACATATATACATATTTCAGTGCCACAGAGCTGAAAGCTGGACTTCGGATATTAGTATCTTCTCTTGTTTCCAGTCAGTAGAAAAAGAACACAAACTCTTTTCAATTATATATTTAATATATAGTCTTAAAGACTATAATTTATTAATAATTTTGAACCATAATAATAGTACTAAAATAATCAATAAAATGTTGAAACACAACACTGCAACCTTTTGGAGTTGGAAAATTACACTTAGTGTTTAGCATTCATGAAATATATCTTTGTTTGGAATAGTGTCAGTAAAAACAATATAAAAGTAGTAGTCAAAAGGGCTAGTACTCAGCATGCCAGTGCCCCTGTCTGTGCAGGATGCTGATTCAAGATCTGCCAATCCTTGGCTTCATGCATTAATTTTCTTACCAAAAATGGGCCATCGGGAAGAGGATGTTTAATCCCATTTTTGAGATATTACCTTTGGGAAAGCAGAAAAGAAAAGGGGTGACCTACCTGAGTCAGATCTGATGATGACATGGAAGAAAATAATGAAGGGTGCCTTGTTCAGGGCTTTCTCACAAATGCATATCTTAAAAATCAGCAGTAACAACAACAAAAAGAGAGGCAGACTGGTCCAAAACAAGAGGGAGCAATGGAAGAGGAAACAGTATTGTGCTTAGCACTTGATTCCTGCTATGGTGAGGACTCATAAGAAGTATATCTCTAGTCATTAACTTTTATGAAGTGCTGATTTCCCTTTTGGCTTCCACCCGTCCATCAGCCCTGCAGCGAGGGCTGTCTTTGTGCACACAGCTGAGCCAAGTAATTGCTCACTGGGATCCTCCAGTACAACATTTGCTCACTACCAACCTCTCCCCATCTACCTAATAGCTCCGAGACAGCCACGCTCTGTCTGACTGAATGGCTACTAATGACCCAACTGTTCTTAGGAAGACATAGCAGGAGTTTCTGCCAAGACTTAAAATGTTTCTGTTATGTTTAGCACTCACTGGGTATATGATGCAGTGCAAAGCCAACACAAAGCAGCCGGGTGTTCTCAAAGCCAGCTTTCTTTTCCGTCCTTGTCTTTGTAGCTTCTTTACTCACTATAAATTAACTGAAGGGTGTGTGTGATCTTTTTATCACAAACTGGTCATGCAAGGGAGTATCCAAGGAAAACAGACATTCCTAGACAGAAAGTCGGGGATTGTTCAAAGCACGTGTATACCCTTAAATGACTCTTAGAAAGTCACCAGATCTTTTATTGTCTTTGTTTTTGCCACATCAGGAGGTTTAAAATTGTACTTGTATGACAATCACTATCACAATGGGTAGAAACAGAATGGGAGTTGAAAATAAGGGAGCCATCCTTAATGACTAGAGTGCACAGAAGTGTTTCTAATATTCAGCATTTTAAAATGGAACTTTGAACAATTTTCTCTCAGGAAAGCAGTTAGTAGTTGTTCACCAAACATTGTGAAGAAACAGAGATTAAAAAATAGGTTGAACAAATATACAGATAGCTTTATAAAACAATATCTTTGCTTTAGTGTCTGCCTTAGGAAAAACTAGGCAAAAAAAAGAGAAGACTATGTTTTCATACTGTGGAAAGAAAATGAAACCCATGGAAGAGATTTGGTTTTTAAAGATTTAAATAAATGTCATCTCTCACACATTTTCTCTTAAAAATAAAACTGAAAACCACTTTAATTAGGTATTCTTTTTCAGTTTCTCCTTAAACATAAATAAAGTATCCTTTTTAGACAGAACTATTTTCGCATTTTCAGTGCTAAATTGGCTTCTGTAACCTAAATTCTAAATCTCTGCGCTGAAAATCAGAATTTGTTTTGGGATTTATGAAGTCAAGTAATAAGTAGAGAAAAAAAATGTAGTGCAGTGAGACTTAAGTAAACAAAAAACTTTTCCCAGTGATACATTATATGGAGCCTTCTGCAATACTAAAACATAATATGAGCCAATTTATACTCATTCTGCACCATTTGAGTGTGTCATTTCTGTGTCACTTCTTTTCTAGATGTCAGTGTACAAGACCAGCACATCATTCTCCCTTTTCTCCTTTGACATTGCCGTGCCTCTGCATCTGTGTTTGCACATAGTAATGCAATGTATGAAATGCACCAGTAAATATGCCTCTCTCTCTGAGAATTTATTTCTCTAGGCTATATCAAGCTGATTCTTAAGAAGGAAGCAATTCATCTCATGCTTCTACTGAAGACCTCAAACTCAATGGCTCTATTTGGAAAGGGGGTTCTTCTGTCACCCTCTCACCAAGAAACTCAGCACCTTGGGTTTTTTTCTCTTTCCAACACTGTTCTCACACAAAGGATAAACTTGCCAGACATTCACTGTCAAAGAGCAGCAACCACAAAAGTCTTTGTGAAACCTGACAATAGATTGTTTGAACAGAGGAGGAAGTCAGTGATGCTAATAATCCTCCTACAGCACAGTGAAGTTGATATTTTAATAAACATTGCCTTTTAATGTGAACTTTTCCCCTCTCCTATGTTAGGGGGATTGTTTAAATATAATGAGGAAAAAATTCAATTCCCATGTCTCAAAAAAATAAACTAATTTTCCCTCTTGGGTTATCAGAGCTGAAAATAAACCAAGCTGGCTGCCTCTGGGGATTTATTGAACTTCAAGTGCCCATGACTCATTCCTTGATTACAAAAAGCAGAATAACTTTCAAATTTACTACATGAGAGACCAAACCAAGGTTCTCAATGCTGTTGTTTGGCTGGAGAGAGAAAGAATAGAAAGGTCTTACCAACTCTAGTACAAAATGTGGCTTTTATTTTATTTCCTTAGCATTCAGTGCCCACTGGAGTCAATGCAAAAAGGTTTTCAAAAAAATCATATCTGATTTAGAGAGGGAGATTTTAAAAGTAGCTGTGCATGCACTTCACGAGAGTCATTATCAAGAAAGCAAATGAACTCTGTGTGCTGAGTGCAGTGGAGGCAGAAACAAAGTTGCTGTTAAGAGGAGCTGTTTGGAATATATATGGAAAGACCAGAATGTACAACAAGACTCTTTGATGCTGATTGTGTTGAGGATGGAAGAGAAAGATCATTGGTGCAAGGAGATCACAGATGGAATAATTTGTTGGGAACACTTCCAAATGCAATGGCAAGAAGTTCTCAGAAACAAGGAGCTCTCAAAGTGTCACCCTCTGCTCTACCCTCACTGAGCCAGCCACTGAAGAGTTAATGCTGCTACTCCACTCCCAGGTGGGAAATTAGTATAGGAGGTAGCAGCTGTGTCTTGGGGTAGAGTCCTTTTAACCCCCTCCAGTCCTCCAGGCAGCAGTTTCCCTGTGTGAAATGCAAAGGGTGCCTTGGTAAGCTGGGGCTATGTTTGGTTTGTGCTTGTCTTGTCTCGTCTCGTCTCGTCCCTTCTTCCTTAGGGGTCACACAAATATCTTTTTTATTTGTTGCAGTCAGTAGAAGCTTAATCTCCTGTTCTGACTAAGGGCTTGGTGTGAGGATGGTCTTCAGCTGCTTGGAAGCTGCAGATGAAATCTGTTAAGTACCTTATAACTCTTCATAACTCTGCAAATCATAGATGGGGCACTGTAATGCCTCATTTACAGTGAAGATACTGGAAATGCAGGGCAAATCCACAAGAGTGTGAGAGACAGCTGCAGTTTGAAAAGAGGACAAATCAGGGAATAAGAATAATGTATTTGAATGTGAGGCAGCCCATATTCCTCAACTTGTGGAGATGTCTGATGGCCAAGGCCTGAACCTCTTCTTGTAAGTATATCTGTAGTTGCTTACACAGGAGATGTCCTTGCACAAATTTCTATCAGTCAGGCAGCTAAGTCTAAAAATCAATACACCAGTAAAAAGGATAATGCAGATTAAGGCTGCTTTCTTCCAGTCCTCATTCAACCAGTCTTTCTTCATCCATTGCAGCAGGAGGCACCTTACTGAGAAGTGGAGGGAGCTAAGCAAACAAAAAGATTGACAGTATCAGACTTGAAGGGAAAAAAATGGCTTCTATTTTATACACTTCTGATGCATTTTTGGCTTTCTGGGAGAAATCTGAAGACTGATTATTCAATAATCAGTTCTTAAGGGAATTAGCAAGCAATTCTTAGCATGATGACCATCTGTTTCTGTGTTTTCTACCTGCATTCCCCAATGCTAACCTTTGCTGTGATGTTCTACAATCCACCACACTGAGCTCAGGGGTCACAGGCCCCAGAGGAGCTGAGTGAGGGAAAGTGCTGCGTCATGTTCCTGGCCTGGTCAGGTGTGGGAGCTCCTGGGTGGCTGTAGCTCAATAACTTGCTTTGGGGGCACAGGTGAAACGTGTTAATTTAGAACAGGTTTAAGTGGCTCCTTTTCTGTGTAGTGACAGCTGTAAAGTGATTTAGTTTTCCTATGAAGTCCTGGATGTTTACAAAGAAAATAGAGAGGGAAACGGAACATTTATGGGGTAAGAAGAGATGTAAGTGATAATTGTCTAAGTGTATTTTCTACCTGCTATGCTTGATGGGTCGGGCAAAAATGTGTTCACTGCTTCTTCTGCTGGAGATAATATAGAGGAATGGGAAAGGAGGCAGGAACAGGGAGCCTGATCTGTCTGGTGAAGGTGGTAGTATCCATGATTGTGGATATCGTCTATAAAAGAGCGTTTAAGGAAGATGGGAAGGACTGAAAGAAAAAAGGAAGAGATTCTAGAACTGAAGTTTCTTCTTTCTCACTCCAGCCCAGTTACTGAATCCACTGAAAATCTTTAACCTCTACCACCTCTCCTGTCTTTTTATTTTGAAAACCTCACCTCGAATAGACAATATGATGTAGTTCTCTAGTGGCTGACCAATGGGATTATTCCTTCATGAAGTCAGCTCTCTCACATGTGCCCATCTGCATTGAGCCCAGCGTGTCTGGGTAAAGAATATTCTTGAGAAGGCAGACTGACATTCATCTGAAAATGGTAAGAGTTGTCTACTAAAGTTCTGAATACTTTCATTTCCAGCTTAGATGAGATCTATAGAATCTGCTTCAGAAGATACTATGCATCTAGTGTTAGCAAGAAATCACATTTTCTGCAGAATTTCAGAGGAAAACGTAAAGTAGTCAACGAGAAAAGTAGACTGAAGAAATAATTAAATGAAATTAAGATTCAGGTCTAGCTTTTTCCACACTTATTTCAAAGTCTGTTGTCATAGCTACTGCAGCATAAGCTGGCTCTGTTTGTTCACTTTCTCTGTAAAGCCATGTTCACCTTTTTAAGAAAATTGAAAGAACTGAGCAAATATCTGGAGAGAAAAAAAAATCAAAATTGTCCTTTTTGCATCCATAATTTTATCATGAGTTATTATTTGGATCAGGGATATTCATCCTTTATCAGCTAGGAGCTCTTTATTCCTCATGCCCATAAAACTAGAAAATAATTAGATGCATATTAAAGTACATTGTAGTGCGAAACAGCTGCAAACTTCAAAAGGGTCAAAATTCAGTATGGCTTTATCCCCTCAGTCTTAGTTGTTAATATAAGTTATCTAAGCACATTATGACTTCAAACTTTTGTCTTCGAAGAGCAAAATAACATTTCTATTTCTGGACTTAGGAGGTACCCAAAGTTTAGACATGTCTGCAAACACTGACCTTTTAAATTTGGCTTAGAGTTATGAAAAATATGTGGGATTACTTTGCTCTTTGTTTATGCTGCTCATTTTATAATCTCAGTATTTTACTCTAGTACTAGTTTTTATATCACATTATTGGAATATCTTGAGAAGACATTTAAGATGAAATATTTTGCTTAGGTAAAAATGTAATTGGACTGGAACTGGAAGGTGGAAGTTAATGATGATTTTATTGCAGGTCAAGTGTAATTTATGTCATCTGTCTAAATCAGTGTATGTGTCTGGCCTGTGAGCTTTCCTATATCACTTACCTCTCCTATGGCTCTGTCCCTGTGCATGACTTGGGCTGTCATGAGTGAGTTTCTTCCCAGCTTAGTGCCCTTTGCCCCTTAGCTGGGCTGTATCCTGGTTTACCTCATTTGGGGAATTCCCTCTGGTCAGGAATTGTTTTTTATCCACAGTATGTCAAATAATAGGCACTGCCAAAGACTTTGTCTGTAATTCCTGTAATGATCTGACAGATGGGTGTCTTATCTCAGGAAAAGACCAAAGCAGGACTGTCTTGCTGTGCAGATAGGAAATATCTCTAAAACCCATGTGTCACCCACAAGTTGATAACATACCTTGTTTCTGCTTTGCCTGGTGGCAAGCAGGTTTTTTTCCCTGCACAGTATTTTTGTACTATAACATGGATACTTTGAATCATAATTTTGCCAGATTTTTGGATGTTTCTAAATCTATAATTTCATACATATTGTTTCCCAAAGTCTGCAGTGCTCAGAGATGTTTTTATTCTATAAAACTGAGTGAGAAATGAGAAGAAATGAACTGAGGTGTTAATCAGCTGCAAGATATTTTCTAGAACTTTCTACTGGGCAATTCTCTGACAAGAGGCAAAGCAATGATTGTACAAAATGCTTGAGCATACAGATCATTCTGAATATATGAGAAATCATATGTAGAAACTGAAACCTGCATCATATTTATATATATGCTCTCTTTCAACAGTTATTTTAAGTTGTTTGTTGTCCATAGGCTTCCTTGCTGGCTTGGAGATATGTATATACTTCACTGAATCTGGACCTAATTAAGCAAATTCAATCTGGTTTTGCCCCTGGCTTTTTTGGCTGATAGAGATGCAGTAACTCATGAGGACTACATCTTCCCAATTTTTACTCAGTTCTGAAAAATGAGATAATTAACTGTTTCCTTGTGTACTCTTTCAAGGCACTTAGAAGGGTTCTTCACACAATTTACAAAGAAATAAATTAATGTAGCATTTTACACATGGCAATAATTACATGCTATATATTACCAGTTACGAAATAATGAAATAAATGTCTACAAGTGAAACTTCTTTGATTTTTCTCAGTTATAATGTTCTCCTGTTCTGGCCCTTGGTGCTAAAGCACAATCCAAGAAACCCTCTGTTGGTTCACTGCCTGGGCTACACTGCTGCTGGGCTTTTTTGTCCAGTATGGTCTCTGCATAAAGTTGAATATGACCTGTTGTTCAATACTTTAAGTTGAAAAGAAGGAAGATTCCTGTGGCAACAGGAATAAGCCTGGGTGGGTTTGTGCGTTTTGGTGTAAGAGTTGGTTGCTAAAATGCTCGGTGACCAAAGTTTAAGAGTTCTGTGCTGTGAAGGGGCTGGGCAATAGGAATATGCAAATGTATGTAAGTAAGCATGCAAATATCCCCTGATGTCAAAGCAAAATTTTGCAGTAAAATCAATTGGGTTTTTTACCCCAAACAATCACTTTATGACACTGATTGAGCTAAATTTTGTTATAAAGGCTAAAAATGCTTAATGTACACCTGTTCTTTTCCCTTCCTAGATATTTTATATGTCTAGCATAGCATAGGTGGAATGGTTTCTCATCTGTCCGCTTGAGGCATCAGCAGGGAGACGGATTAAGCAGTTCATATCCCCTCCACCCTCCAAGTTAGGCAACATCTCTTTAGTATTTAAAGAGCTGTATCAGCTTTTTCTGGGCTCCTCTGGTCTGGCTGGAAGGCTTTCATGGCAGACTCAGCTCTAACATGACTGAGAGGCCATGCTGTGCTCTCAGGAGGACGGGGTTAATGGAAATCCAGCCAACCCAGAGAGTACCTTGATGTAAACCACTTGTATAGCACAAAATGCTTTCACATCACCTGCACACAGAGCTGTAGAACTCTATATGCTTGACTGGTGCAGGATGACACTGGGAAAAGAGACAACTGTGCACGAGGGTCCCTCAAGGCACAACACAACCAGCCTCCTTTGTTTCTGCAAACAAGCAGGTCCAAGCCACAGTCAGCAATACCAGTGAATTTTAAGTGTCTTAATTTAGCATGTCATGCTAACTTAAACTTCACAAAAACTGTAATTTTACTGAAAAAGCTTTGAGGTTAACTGTAATGAGGAATTTTGCTTGTCAGCTGTCTTTGTGTTGCTATGAAGTTAATACTGCCAGACCATAAAAGACTACTAGGTAGCTGATCAGATATATGGAAATACAATTTTGGCTCAGTCTCCCTTTTTTTCCTCTCTAAGGAGTCAGCGCTCTGCATTGCTGTTCCAAAAAGGCTCCTAGGAGCACCTGTTCCAGCACTCCTGGGTGATGGACTGGTCCATGAGGAGAGGAAATCCCTCATGAGAGTAAAGACCTTAATGGGGATATGATACCAGGATAGATGTCTGCTATCTTACCTTTGCTCTCCTACAAAATGCCATGGCCAGAGAAAGCCTGGACTGTAGCATTATGGCAATATTTTGCTCAGACTTTCCTTTAAGCAAAATAGAGTTGTAACAGCAGCTTCTGTGTTCTGTCTGATTTAGTAACAGATCCCTTGGCTTTACGAGAATGGATGAGTAATCTGGACTAGATTTGGAAAGTGCAAGATAAAACTCTCTTTTAGTAACTGAATTGGAAAAAAACATGCTGCATTTGAAGTCTTAGATGACTCCTGGAGTCCTGGCAAAGACACTTTAGTCAGCTGAACTGTATTTTTGAAGTCAGACTTGTAGATATTGAAGGTTTAATATTGTATCTGATCATTTAGTTGCTTTAAAAAACAATCGATCTCTCTGTGAATTTTCTTTGGTAGCAAACAAGTTGGCTCCGTTCTCTTGCCTTGGAAGGCTCAGTCATGGTGTATCTTTCATAATGGAAAGTTCTCAGTTGTCCCAGCAGGTGGCGGGGGGGGTTGTCCTAAAAACCCCCTATAAAGTAGCAAGAAGAAGAACCAAAATGATTTGGAGCTCTTTTGTAAGGATCCCATTAAAGCTAGAGAAATCCTGGACTGAGCAGAATTGCAAGCAAGGAGTTCCAGGGGCAGTGTGACAGCAGCATGTTGTACAGGGACAAGTCATCTGCAGGAAAATATCCCTGAGGCTACTAGGAGTAAATTTATCCTAGTTATTACTTTTGTTTCGTGATTATAACAAGGCTTTTCTATCATATATTTCATGTATTGTTTGTAATTTAGTTACTTATAATGTGCTTTGGTTTTCTGCTTTTTTTTTCCCCTGAAATATCTTCAGGACATACAATCACATATTTTGGTTTTTGAACATAGTGACTTCTGCTGATGTTACTGTTTCTAAGGCATATTATTTTCATTAAATTCCTTTTATTGTTTTTTCCAATAATCAATTACATATGCAACTTGCCTCACTCTGAATCTCTGTAGTCTCTCAGGATAATAAGTATGAATGTTGAGAGTCCTAGTCATGATTCTATGGCCTTTAAAGCATGTCACATCTTGATTGTCTGATCAGGACTGGGTTTTGGTCCACTTTCAGTGCTTTCCATCACAAGCACACACTGCTTCTCCTTCTGCCACCTTTTTCTCCAAAGTTTTTTGCAGAACACTTGTGGCTTTCCTGTCTATCAGGTTTAGGGCTGTGTTAACCACTCTGAAGTCCAGGCCTCCAGATGTCTTCCCAACAGCTGCCTCCAATCAAGAAGTTCTAATTATTCTTCCATCTTCTTTGTGAGTTGCAGTTTTCATCTGTTAGCTGCTAGTCCCTCAGATTACCAATGAAAGTCTAAAAAAAATGCTGAAAAGATGAAAATGTGTTACCTGGTGTGACAGAAGGTGGTGCCTCAGCCTGGCTTCCTGCACATCACCCACACCAGATCAAACATAACCAAAATCGCTTCTACTGGAAGTGAACCTTTCTCAAATCAATCTGTTTATATTGCAGTTCAGAGCCTTAAAGTGAAATCATATTTCTGGTTTGGAACTTTTATTACGAGGTTCAAAACAAAACATCTTCATATGATTGGCTGTTAATGGTTTTTATAGGCTGGTGTTCCTTCTTGCAGGGGTGAAAGGTGAGAACTTAAGTTTGTTAGACATGTCAGTGATAAATCCAGTGGTAATTTAATAGTACCAGTCATCAGGAAGGTGGTTAAAGATGTGTTTTTACAGAGTATAGCTCAAACTTTCTGGTTAGTCAGTGAAAAAAGACTCAGCTTTTATCTGAGGTGTTCTGAGTCACCACTTGGCAAACATGACTGATAGCATGGAATGTAGAATGGCAGTTTAGGTACCCAAGTTTAGCAGCAACAGCTCAGCAAATGTTCCTTGATATTTTTTTTTTCCAGCAGTGAAATATTTGGATGATTTTATGTGGAATATTTTTTAGGCAAAGTGATTTGTTATGTCACAGAAAGATATCAGTAGGTGCTTATCAATTTTCAGAGATACTACTAACTTTAATAATATTTTGCATGGTTGTTTCCCATAAAACCAGATGTTTTTTTTCTAAATTATGTGTCTCAACCTACTAATTTTTAATTCTTTAATATTTTGTCAAGGCACTGTGTTCTTCGACCTTGTGCATCATTAAACACTGAGAGTGATTAGTACATACAGGTATATTTGCCTCCTGTGATCCCTGCAGAAGTGTAAAACAATTGTTCAGGATTGTTGTTCATGTCTCTATTTCATTTGCATGTAAAAGTATGGAGGTTTTTTACTTTTTATTTTTTAAATACAGCAGTAGAGTTTCACCTGTAACTTTGCAAATACCATCTGTGAAACACAAACTCATCTCTCTGCATCCCCAAACTGGTTTCTCTCCAGGAACTCACATTTGAAGATGCCCAAGGGTGGTGACTGCAGACAATCTAATAAACCATCCCAACGACATAAAGTCAATATCACATTACTCAGGTGTGTGTTAGTCCCTGTACAGGTATATTGCTTCTTTAAGAGATATAAAGGTTTAACTGCCTGGTCACTCTCCAGGTATGTAGTGAGCAGCACAAATGAGACTGAAGCCTTTAGGAAGGTTGTAATAAAAGTCAGCTTAGATTCATCCTGTCCTCTGTTGATTTAGATACCTGCCAGTAACAGAAATTAAAATAGTGTGGTAAGAGAAGGAAAAAGAGACTGTGGCATTCATGTGAAAAAGGCAAAGAAATGCAGCCTGGGGGCTTTTAACTAAAAGCACTGCAGAGAACAGAGCAATGCAGAAGGGTATTAACTTGCCCATCCTGAGGCAGGTGGATAGGCTCTGAAAGAAATCTGCTTAGTTTCTAAAAATTACTGGAAAGGAGAGAAGGGATAGATATGGAACATGGGTGCTTTGTGGAGGTCTCAAGTGAACACACAGGAGAAATTCAGATAGGTGGTTGAGCTTATTTTTTTCCCCCCAAACAATAATAATTTTATAGAAAACAAACTTTACTAAAGAAGCAGTCAAGGAATATCCAAGACAACCTGTAGGTGTATAGCCATAAAAAATCTTTTGCAGGTAGAATTAGTGTACTGAGGGATGATATTTTAATGGAAAATTTAACAGCAAAAAAGTCATCAGAATAATTGAATGTGGAAAAAACAGTAGATATAAGTAAGTTCTCCTAAGAACCAGTCTGCACACATTTGGTAATCCCAAAGTATAACAAAGAACCACATGTATGCATCAGCAGATGACCATGAGCTGCACAAAAATGCCAGGAAAGCCCTTCACAGCAGGTACGATGTAGGGCACAGGCAGTGGGAGAAGTGACCTGTCAATGGGAAACCAGCTGAACTTCAGTGCCCACCACTACTGCTGGGCAGCAGGAAAAGCAGGGCATGTGGTTCAGCCCAGCTCAAGCAGCTGTGGAGGAAGAGTTGGGATGACTATAGAAGAAAATGGGAAAGAAATATTCTCTAGCTGATCTATAAAGTTCTCAGCTAATATGAAGGCAAAAGTAAACTGTATGACAGATGAAATACAGAGAAGGTTCAGCTTGTAGTACAAATATCTCTTTGATATGTGGTAGAGAAGCTGTTTCCTCTGCATAGCAGGGAACATCACTGATAGGCACAAGAGAAAATGTTGCCAGCTGGGTCCTGTGTGACAGAGGCATCACAAAAAAGGAAGGAGGGGGTGGGAGGGAGTTGTTTTGCTAGCTGTGTGCTTAGAGTAGTCTATTTGGCCACTGCAAAAGCTTCAAGCACAAAACTGATTCTCATTAAGAGTAATGCCCAAAGTGAAGGAGGATAATAAAATGAAGAAATTTTTGTGAGGTAGTGTGTGACCATTTAAGAAAGATGATAGATATGACCCAGACGTGAAAATCATCAAAAGGAAGATACTGAAATAACTCAATTTATCCAAAAAGATGGAAATTCTTTTGTGCTGATCTTGTGGGGGACAGAGTTTTTCTTTCACTGTAGCTAGTACAAAGCTGTATTTTGGATTTATGCTGCAAACCACATTGATGATACAGAGATGTTTTCATTAATGCTGAGAAGCTTTTACAGAGGGCCAAAGATTTTTCTTCTCCTCACCCCTCCCCACCAGTGAGGAGGCTGGGGATACACAAGCCGTTGGGAGGGGGCACAGCCACGACAGCTGATCCCAGCATATAAAGCTGGAGGAAGAAGAAAGAAGGGGAGGACATTTGGAGCGATGGCATTTGTCTTTCCAAGTAACCATTGCCTATGGTGGAGCCCTGCTTTCCTGGGGATGGTTGAACCCCTGCCTGTTCATGAGAAGTGGGGAATGAATTCCTTGGTTTGCTTTGCTTGCATGCGGAGTTTTTGTTTTCCCTGTTCAACTGTTTATTTCAACCCACGAGTTTTCTCACTTTTACCCTTCTGATTCTCTTCCTCATCCCACTCAGGAGTGAGTGACTGAGTGGCTAGCTGATGCTTAGTTTCTGCCTGAGGTTAAAACATGACATCTATACAAAAGGATAAAAATACGTGAGTTTATTCCAGGCTTGATTAGATATCTGGGAGTGTACTATTTCTTTTGGTTCAGTTGGGCAAGAAAGGAAGAGAATTTTTGCTTTCAAAACTCAGTTTGGTAGACAAGATTTCAGGGGAACATCTGCTGTTTGTTCAACACAAGAGAAATTCCAGAGCTGATATCGTATAGTTTTTGAATATGGCAGGATCTGAAAGAATCACAAGATAAAAGTACTTGCTTGGCTACAGATGATTTAGAAGCCACAGTTTTTTCTACTTCTTTCTGACCTTTAGAAATCAGGCTAGGAATGATTAGACACCGTTGACGTTATTCTAGATAAATAGAAGTTATAGCCCTTCTGTAACACACTGGGGACCAGGATTGTGGGTGTGTCTTTAAGGAGTAACTGGGACATAGAGAAGACTTTCTGAAGATAACTATGTTTAGAAAACAGCATGCTAAAAATCAGTGCGCTAGGTGTAGTAGCTGGAGGAGTATTGTTGCCCAAAGCTCTCAGGTGGGATTTGGCTCATGAGTGCAGATGTCAGCTCTGCTGTCCTTAGTTCTTGTCGCTGGATGTAAGAAATGTGTCAAGGTGCTGCAGTGGGAGTGAGTAGTGTGTCGTTAAAATGTATCACAAAATACAGAAATTGTTCTCAGCATAGCAGCAGCTTTTACATTGCTCAGATTCCTGTGTTTGACCTTGATGCCACAAAGGTGAAGCCTAAGGTGCAATATTGTCATGGAAAGGACTTCCAGTAGCCAATCAGTTCCTGCACTGTTTCAGAGACTTAAATAAAACCAACAAGAACAAAAGATAAAATGTAGAAGACTCAAAGGAACAAGTGAATGAGATACAATAACTCTTCTGTATAAAGATCTTATCAGAAATAGCAAAAGAAATGGGTGAATATTTATATAATTGTATTGAAAGCAGCCATGTAGGCAAGATTTCCTGTAATGAGTTCAGGCCAAGGTAGTACTCACCTGATGCAGTGCCATTTTAATTGTGTCTAGTGGATCTGCATGTGCTCCTGAGAAATTTCAGAGATTTTCGGTTCATCCTTCTATAGGTTAGCAGAAAAATAACCCCAAGGCTAAGTAAAGCAAGTGAACAAGGTTAGAGGAAAAGTTCAAAGCATTTTTTGGTTTTGCAGAGCATTCAAACCTCACCTGCATGGTCAGAGTTTCCTCTTGAGCATAATGTTGAAATCAATAATATCTGCAAGCATCTCTCCAGATTCCCAGAATTACCAGCCATGGTAAAATGAAAGATGGTTGTATGGAGGAAGGCAATAAAGATCTTGTTTTAATAAAATGCCATAGCTCTGAAACCTCTGAAAAGAAATTTCGTAGCTGAGCCAGGAAACTAATGTATCTGGAGTCCAGCAGCAAAGCAGCTGAGTTCAGGTGAAGTTAGGGAATAAGCATCCATCTAAATGACATGTCAGACAGCTGAGGATTGTTCCTATTAGTGCAGTCACACCTGATGATGAAAATACTGGCCTAAGGTGCTGAAGCAGCCAGTGAAGAGAGCACTTGCTGGGATCCTGAGAAACCATTAACAACCACCTACCGTGCAGAGAGAGGACACTGCAATTACAGCTGCCACCACACGATCCTTGGATGCCACTGATGGCCATGTGCCCAGACCTGAGCTGCAACGCTCCCTGCCCAGTCCTGCTCAAAGAGTGAAAACCTTTTGATACTTCTGCATAGGATTAATATGCAGCTTCATCAGTAATGACATCTCCTACCTGCCTGTGTGACATAAGTGGGTATACTCTACTTATGCCCACTGTGGTAACTTCAAATTAATGTAATCAGGTCTTGCTTTTCTGCTCCAGCTTTACATCACCTTTATTATGTTCAGCACTGTGACATCAGCTCGCTAACTGTGCTTCAGAATCCTGTGAGTTCTCACCCACCTACTTTTTTTTAAATACCTAATCCTCACCTACAGACAGCAATGGTGGATTGCATGGGAAGAATGCAATTCATGGCTTAGGGGGAATGACTAAAACATCTGTACTTCATTGCCAGCAGGCTTTGTGCATTGAGTGTCCTTCCCAGTCACTAGTAAAGTCCTGGAAAGCATTTCTGCAATGCTTTCAAGGCAGTAAAAATTTGCAGGGCAAATTTGGTAAAATGGGAAGAAAATTGAAATAATGATGAGGAGAGCATAGCAATCAGAATAGTGAAAATGCCACTGCTGGAAAGAGTAAGAAAATACAACATTTTTTAAAAGGATAAGAAATTTTGTTCAAAAGGATGTTGCATATATCAATGTTTGTCTCATGTTTTGGGGGACAAGTAATATGGTTTTTAAGTAGTCACGGCCAGGAAAGCAAATACTGTCATTAGGAATAGCTTTAAGAAGTAAGGGGTGAAGAGTAGATAAAAATCTTGAATTATGAAAATGCAGAATTTTGTAAGATCTTAGAGATTCAGCTAATAGGCTTTCTAATATTTGTTCATAACCTTATATATAAAATCAAAATTTAATTGCTGTGGTATGGGCAAATTTAATTTGAAAGCTTCTCCTCCTCCTCTCCTGCAGGCTTTCATTTACATATACTTATATCAACTCCCCTGCCCCATAAATAAGCAAGTAAATAAAGAGAATTTCCACGTGAGCAGAGAGGGGTGTTGGCAGAAGTAGGTGTGTGCAAAGGGGAATGGAGGCTTTCGAGACAAGAGCCTTCTTCTCTGAGACTGTCTGCAGGGAGAGAAGGACTTCTGAGGGCTTCTTCCCTTGTGCTTGTCAGCTCAAGGTGAGATGCTCAAAATCAAAGCTGAAAGGAGAATGGAACTGTTGAGAAGTTAGCGAGGAAGTGGCTTACGTGGCTGAGAGGGGCAGCTGGACCCAGATGAGGGAGATCAGCCCCCAGCTGTTGAAACATGTTTGACCTGTAGACTTAGGGTTCTCTCTACACTGTGATCAATCACTTTCATTTCTGCTCCTGAGCTAAACCGCTGTGATATGTCAGACTCAGACTGTCTTTTTCTTTGCCTGGACTTTGAAGAGAGCCATCGTCACCTACTGAAATACCTCTGAACCGAGAAGTTCCCATTTTCAAGCTAGTGCCTAATTTTGTGGTCTAAACTGCTGGGTGATTTGGGCATGGAAGTGGAAGAATCCCTAGTACACACAGGAATAGATTGCAATTCTGACTGTGAGTAACTGTTACAGGTTGATATGGTTTTTCCCTGTGCCTAATGTACTTATTTCATACTCATGCTTATTTGAATTTCACTCTCCATCTAGAAAATTGTTTGCTGTCCCAATAGTAGCTCTGTAATTCCCCAAAGCCACAGAAGTGTCTGCTTCTATCCAGCCTGTGTTGTGTATCTGAGCTATTGCATGACACAGCAACTGAATTAACTGCTTTGTGTCATTTTATTTAAGGTCTAGTGCTTTCTCTACAAGCTAAGTATAATATTAGAGGCAATAAACCTGAAAATAATACCTGTAGTTCCAAATATCAATACGCACCATATTAATAACAGTTTTCAGCAATGTCCAGGTACATGTGTTCTGAGATCAGGACAGGGCAGCCTTTGGGCAACAAGTTATTGTCAGAAAGTGTTTCTGTTGGTTTCAATTCTGTCATTTCTCAGGGCTCAGTTGTCTTAGTTTTGTGAGTTTTAGTTTTGTTTTGTCTCTTTGTGTTTTTGCTTTTTCTTCCCAGCTAGTCTTTCACTTTCCAGCTCATTATCTGCATGTGAGACAAGTGTGAGGTAGAAAAGGCAGAACATCTCATCTGTCACATGTACTTTCAACCGTTGTTTTGCCTTAGCATTCCCCATGGAATCATTTTCATTGAGTCTCTTGGCTGGTGGTGTTGTGAATCACACAGGCTACTCCTGTTTCTGTGTGTCTTCACTTTGAGCTGTGCAGGTGACTTCCTGGCAAGCTTCAATCTCTTTGTAAAGGCTTTATTGAGCTTTGTGCTCGTGGCTGAAAAGAATATTCTGTCTCATTCTAAATGTGCAGACAAGCTTCTTACTAGGGATTTGTGTAGGCTCCCATTCTCATGAACTTTAAAGATCTTTTCCTGTTGTTTTGGAGTTTTTTTAACCCTTTACTAAATCAACTATATGTTAAAAAATACAGCCAACCAAACAAAACAAACAATCAGCCTGCCTCCCAAAAAAAACCCCAACAACTCTCCCCCCTATTCCTTTGTATTCACAGAGTTAGTGGTCCTCTAGGCATGACTGTAAGATATTGCACTCGACTCCTAAAGACTACAAGAAGTATATCTTTTAATATAAATGTTCCTTTTTTACTGCCATGAAGCCTGCACATCACCTGTTAAAGGGCTTTAACCTCCTTTGGTCATTGTTCTCACTGATGAAGGGTTTGTCTCTGTTTTTTTTTCCTCTCCTTTTCCCCCAGCTTTGGCAGAGCCATTTACTGTTCTGAGGGCTTTTTGTGTTTGTTTCCATTTGGAGTGCTTTCCTCTGTTATACTCCCAGTAACAGAGCCAAAGTGCCTACAGGGTCTGCTTCATTCAATGCCTGATCAGCAATGCAAAACATGAACCTCACTACAGAGTAACAACCATTCCCAGCTGCCTTTTGCCAGAGTCATTTAAAGCACAGTTCTCTACAGCTGGCACAGAGAGTTTGGTAGGGACAAAGCCAAGCCTTAAGGGAACTAGGGAAACTGGAAGCCTTTACAAAGGAAAGCAGTAGTTATTCTTGGACAACTGTGGAGCTAATAGACTCCCTGGGAAGCTTGTGGGCCCTCCAGCAGTGAGTGACCATACAGAGTCATCACTTTGTTGGTGACCTGAAGTCATTTATCAGCTTAGCATTTCTTTGCATCCTCTTCACACTGACAGTGATTTAGTTCTGTAACTAAAATTAGCCAGTGTTACTGTCACAGATACCCTGATACTTGTAGCCTAGCAGAATTTAAAAAAACACTTTTCCATCCCTATAAGGAAGACCTTATTCTCCATTCTGAGTCCAGATTTTCTGAGAACTGCAATCCCAAGCCTGATGTGAAGCCAAAGCAGTCAAATATATCTTGGGGCACCAGAATTCCTTAGGTATCTTCTCTAGAGGCATCTTTGTCTTTTGATCTTGAGAATAGGTCTCAGACCTTGTAGATCCACAGTACTGACAAAAATTTACTTTATGATGAGGAGTAAAAATATCAGTAGTTTTAGCTGAACAGCCAAGGACTGAATTAACATTGATACAGTTTGACTTCCAGAGGAGGGTTGAGACATATTGGCAAGAGAATGTGCAGAGACTTGGCTGGAAGTCTTACAGCTTGGCCTGTGCAATGCATGTAGCGCATAGCCACTTCATATTTAGCATTCTCTCATCTGCCAAATGCTGCTATTTATGTTATTTAGCTTTGTTTCTTTTTTTCTTTTAAAGATGTTGTTATTTTATATATTTGAATTTGTAGTCCAAAAATTAGTTAATCACACTACAGATTACTCCTGGTCTGCAGTATCTGTTACACCTGTTCTAATTCATAACCTGGAAAGGTTTGGAACCAGTGACCTCAAGCCAACCCTTAGGATACAATGTTTTGCAATAGAGTTTTAACTGGACTTTTGTGACAAAAAATATTTTATTGCAATAAGGTCTCTTTAGTTAGTTATCAAAGGTTTTTTTCTGTCACTTTGTGCCGTTAAGTTTCATTCTGATAGCAAAACGGAAATGCATGTTTTCTTAGGAAATGAGAAATGATGAACATTAAAAATTATATTATTGTATAACACCTTAAAATATTTGACATTGAAGAGTGTTTACAAAGAATAATATTATCAACCACATATTTTTGAATAGCATCATTACTTTTACAAAACTACTATTTGATAAACAAATCAATAAACAGCAATTTATTGGTTTTAGCCAAACAACTATCCAAATATCATTGGTTGTACAAATGACAATGACAACATAGAAAAATATTTCTTTTAGTAAAAGTATGGAAAGCCATGGCATTGTTCCATCTTTCTATTTTTATTTCCTGAAATATTAATTTCTCACAGTTCTGCTTTGCAAGAAGACGTACTACACTTGGAATCTGCATGCAATCCAAGAGAAAACCCTGATGGGAGACAAGCACTTGCCATAAATTAGTAGCTTTATGAATATTTGAGTTGGTTGCACTCATGGAGCATCCTGGTGGGTCAGGTCTGCTGTTGCTGTGGCTGTACAATTATGCTTCTCTGTGATGTGCAAGTACTGTGAGAAACAGGTCCGGGCTGACTGGAGGCAAACTTTCTGTACAGTGATTAACATCTGAGCATGGAAGTAGGGGAAGATTAAAAAGAGGATAAAGGATATTTTCTGTTAAATTATAAAAGAGGAACATGCTGTATGAACTGCCCTCCTGTAATTTTCACTGTGTATGTAGGCAATGAGATAATGCATGCTAATCCTCATGAATCTATAAAGAATATGTTAAAAAGAAAATTAACTCATTGCTTCCTCCTGTGGGTGACATTTTTAAAGATTCCACATAGCCTAGACATATTTCTTCAAAGAGGTAGGACTTGAAAGAATAATAGCTGTGAACTCAACACCCTTTTCACTTAAGAAGCTCTGAGTAATTTGCAAGCAGCCTATTTCTAACGTGTGAAAGTGTTACTTTATGAGGAACCAGCAAGGCACATTGGTCACTATCTAAAAGATTATATTTCTGTTTCCTATTGTGTAGACAGAAATTTTTGGATTTAGAATGAGGTAGATGACCCGAGAAAGTCAGTGTAAGAAATCAGTGTCTGTTTCTCAGGGATACACATGGATTGCTGTCTTGAAGGTCCTACACAATTTCACAGCAACACCAAAACAATGAGGGTTACTTTAAAGCTACTTTGGAGTAGCTAGAAATGCAGATTTGTGGCCCAAGAGGATTCAAGAGGGGAGCCAAACAGATTTCATGCTCAATTCAGCAAGGCCAAGTATCACCAGAGATCCCAGAAACATGTGACAAGCCCATCTGTAACCACAGTTGGAGAACAGTAACACACAGTTTAAAGAGTAATAAAAATAAGTTTGGTACTCTTCTTACATGTGCAATTAATAGAAAACTGCTTAAGTAACGAAGGGCTAAAATTCTGTGGGAAGGGGTAACTCCATGAACATGAAGCACAGGACAGCAGGAGTGCTTTTGTTGTTAATAGATGTAAGAGCCCTGAAAGACAATTTTGCTTTTTCTGAGTAGTGAATTTTCACTAATAAAGCATTAGAATGTGTAGGCAGTCTGTCCCTGCCTCCACTGCCCTAATGTGCTGAAAAGAAAGCAAGTCTCAGGACTGATGTTGTCAGTAAAAGGAACTTTTGTGAGAGAGTTGCATATCTTTTGGTCTCACTTTTAACACACTGGCTGCTACTTTTAGAAGGCTCTTTAAGTCTCACAGATTTTTTTGCCCTTCTTCCCCAGAGCTACTTACGTTGCATCCTCTGTATTAGATGGAGACATGCATAATTCAAAAGACATAATTAGAAAATTGAATATAAGCACTTTGCAATAACTGTATTATGAGTGCTGGAACTGTTATTATAGCAATATAAAGCTGTGTTCAGTTCTAGTTTAAACAAGAGAAATGGGCTACCTGAGTTGGAGAACTAGTCAGATCTGAGACTTCATACGGGACCAGTCAGCCTGATAGCAGCATTGTAGCCTAGTTCTGGGAAAATCTTTCCAGGTAACTTTCTAGAGAGGGAGGAGAAATAGTCAGCAGTACACAGAACTGGTGGTGTGACTTGTCTTAAAAGGAAATATGTGTGCGTGCAAGTTTGTGGAGCACAAAGGTATTTATTTCTGGAAGAGTTTTTCTTTGTTAGACACTCTTCCCACTCTTAAAAGCTCTCTGATTAATCTTGATGCAAAATAGGAAAACCTGTTAATTACCCAAAGAAAAAGCTTTACAGGATGGAAAACCCATTTTACATAAGTCCTTATTAGCTGTATCTTCTCAGTGTAGCACAACTGTACTTTTCATGCCTCTTGACAGGTCTCTGTTTGACAAAGGAAGCTTAGCTTCAATTAAAAAAAAAGACTTTTTTTTTTTTTTTGGCTTCTTGTTAACACTTTGATGTTCTTTTATAGAGCTGGAGGTGTATGAAATTATTCCCCAGGAGTTTGCCACCACTGGGAAAGGTGATTGATTCTGCAACCTGTAGAAAGTAATAGATAATGTATTAAGTAACACAGGGATGGTTTGTTTTGTTCCCTCTAAGTGAGACACAAATTTCATCTTCGTTTTAATTTTTACATGAGAGGCAGCACCACACAGAGGCACAGCTGCAAAGCTCAAACTTCTGCTGCTCCATATTGGGACCCCAATGAAGCAGAACATTAATCTGTATAGCAAACAAATGACTATCATTTACATAATTACATTTAGTCACAACTTATAACATATTCATAAGCGCATGAGTAAGAATGATACATTTGCTGTGTGTGAGATAGAAATTGTGCATCCACTTGGGCTTTGCCAGGACAGGAGTAACAAAAAGAAGTGATTTTTCCAGTGTGTTAGAAGACTCACACATGTAATTTTTATTCCAGCCATCAGTACTTGCCCTTTCTGCTCTTTTATACAGGTGGATTTTACTTCTGCAAGTGACTGAGAATTGAGGCTCTTTTGTGTAAACTTCTGATAATTATTACAGTAATCTTCAGGGAAGAGGGGCAAAAAATTATCTTTCTCCAGAAATGTTTCCATTAACAATTCATGATGTATTTGGAAATGAAAGAAAGTGACTAGAAATTAAAAGGACTTCCAGTAAATCTGTCTTGTATCTCCAACTATGGCTTTTATGACTACCACAGTTTGCCTACACCAGTGGTTAAATAGAAGAGAGTAAAGCTTCCATAAATTTTATAAATGTTCCATAACATTTAATATGCCCTCTTTCCCCAGAAGAATATTAACTAATAATCTTAGGCACCATTTTTATCCCTCTTTGATGACCAATATTTGGTTTCTCATCTCTACCATTTTCTTTTTTTTTTTTGCCTTCCTTTTCTTATTTTTATCTTTTATTCTTTTGTTTTACTCTCCTTTTTTCCCTTCTTGATTTTCACAAGTCAGAAGGGAAGCAATCATCCCACCAACTGATATAAATAATTGTTACAGTATCTCTACCAGTTCCCCCTCACTCTTCATATTTCATATCTTTTCCTGTAATTCTGTTACTGTTTGAACTATTGGACAACTATTTCTGATATTTTTTCATTTTTAATTTCAATTATTTCTCTGAGGTTTAGATTTCTCACATAAATGTGCCACAGCATCAGTTCTGTAATTCTGAAGAAGGTACGCCTGCAACTTAGGTTTTGGAGAAAATGGAAAGTAAAGCCATGATATACAAAGCCCCTTATCTGATAAAATTAATTAGAAGAAAAATAAGATAATTCATCTAAAACCTGTCTTTTGTTTTCTCCTGGAAATTAGACCTCTGTCAGATAACTCTGTACAGAAAATGATCAGTCTTCTGTCCGGGTATTTCGGGTGGTTTGTTTTTTCTCCCATCCAGCATCTTGCTGGGGGTTTGCCACCCACTCAGCAAACAGATCAATAGCACAGCCAGGAGCAATAGCTTGGAGATTTTGCTCCTCATTTCGGGCTTTGCCAGGACACTTATCTGACAGAGTGCTCTGAGGTTGCATGTCCAACTCTGAATGCCATTCAGTGGCAAAGAAAATGATGGACTTGCAAAGAGTAGCCCTGTAGTGACTGAGAACAGCTTAGAAGGCTCTGAGTGAGTAACAGTGTCTCAGTTTAGGCTGTTCACGATTCCACATGCCCACTGTACAAACCAGCAAAGAGCTTTAGATACCAACACATCCCCAGTGAATAGTGTTGCATTTAAACACAAGGTGAGCAAGAGGCCTGACAGTTTTTGAATCAAAACCTTGGTCTAAATTGAGTTTTGTGAAGGTTGCCTGCCATGAGTGCTAATATCCCTCCTACTTACATCTTTTTACTGACTGAGCCATGTGACCATGTTGTGTTCGAAAGAGTTGGAGCCAAAGAAATCCCAAAGAGAGCTTTTAAATGCAATAGCAATGTTCGTGTTCAACTCCCACCCATTTTATATAAAGTAAAATGTAATAAATTTTAGAGTAATTTTCATGAAAATCTATTGCGTTCGTCATAAAATTCAAATAGATGTATCTCAATTGCACTTCACGTGGCTTCCCGTTTTTCAGAGATTTAAACTCCCAGAACTCTTCATGCATTCTTAAGCACTGCTCCTGTACTGTGGGAATAAAAAATGCTCCTCAATCAAATTTTTGGTTTTTCATCCTGAAAAGTAAACTTACTATATTTGGAAGACCTGTCTTGGAAATGAATTTGCAAATAGTGTAGATTTNCAAGCAGTTAATATGTGGGGAATATAAGAAAAGTTCTGTGACCTCTGGACTACTTTTGACTTCAGCCTTTTTTTGCTTAAATAAATCTTTTGCCTTTGTGCGACTCTTATTAACTCTCTGGTAGTTCCCATGATACAAAGTAGATTTATGCAAAGTAGGACATTATTTGCCCTTTCAGTGGGATATTTTGTATGAGTTTATCTTGTGATTAATCTCTGGCCTGAGGCAACAACTGAAGAAAGTAGTTACACACTGAGTTTCTGCAGTCAGCTGTAGATGAGGTTCTGTGGCAGAGTTCAGTTACTCACCTGTGGATTTTCCATCCAGGGCTCCTACTTCATCCTATGGTTTCATTTTGATCTTGGGAACTGCAGGTATTTGGTTTGAGTGGCCACCTGGCTCTATGACTGACAGGGACATACGCAATCTGAAGCATCAAAGAATAATTAATACCATGAAAATTCAGACCAAGCTTTGGAGGCAATTAACTTAGTTCTCAATGAGGGATCAGATGTCTTCTGGCTTTCCTTTTTGAGTATTATTCCCCAAAAACCCAAGGCAAATAATTCTAGAGGTCCATACTTTGTTAAAATTTACAAAGAAATACATTGAAAAACCATCTATTTTCTCTGGGCTCAGTCCTGTCAGTCTTATGGGAATGATAAGATACTTGATATAGGGAAAATAAACATTACAAAGATTTCTAGGAAACCAATAGAAAATGTCAAGATTTAGAAAACATCAGATACATGAACAAATGAAGAGAGGTAAAATAAGGTAGTGAAGAGTAAGGTAAGACCATGAAGAAGACTTATGGGATGGAGGAGATGAGATATAATATTACAAATACATAAAAGTGTGTGCATGGAGTGAACAGTTTCATTCTGGAAATGGTTGTCCAGAAGAAATTTTATCACTGTAAACCCTCTTAGGGAGGATCAAATCAACAACTAATAAGGTTTTGAAATGATAAGCCTGCAATTCAGTTTGGTATGGACCCTTTTATCTCATGGTAGCAATTTCTTTTGTGATTGCATGAGGTGCTGCATGTGTCACCCTGAGGTGTGCTTCATTCTCAGAAGTATGGTGTAAATAGGACACCTCCTTAGGAAAGGGGAAGGGTTACTGTGGGCTTCCATAAGCAATGTGTGGGCATCTAATGGGAATTACTGAAATGTGTTTGTCTAAAAGACCGTGGAAGTTCCACTCAGTAGTGCCCTACTGTGAAATGTTTACTTCAGACAATCTTAGAATCATAGCTGAAATAAGAAATTTTTAGTATTAGTAAGTTTAGATAAAATTTTAAAAATAGGCTGGCACTTTTTTGGTGGGAATAGTAGTAATTAGAGCAGAGGCATATTCCAAGTGATCAGTAACATTAAAGCTTAATATACTGTGTCGTGAGTTGTTTTATTACATATAGTAATGTGTTACTGGAAAATAGAGACACCTTTCAGCATATGCTTTTGTCAATGAAATGATATGAAAAGATCCCTAATGTCAATCAATTTGATCTTTTAGTGCTAATAAAAAGCTAACTTCTCATTTATATTCACTATACAATTACTGAACTGTATTTCTGTAGGAAGCTGACAAGCCCCTTGGAAGCAATAAAACAGATAAGTTCTTGAAGATCACATTCCAACCCAGCCTTCTGTATCTTTATAATCCTGGACAGGTTTCAGAACCTGCATGGTTTCTAACTGACCCACACAAAAATGATCCACAGTTTTGAGGATTAAATAACACTTGGGGAGAAACCAGTCCTCAATCCAGAGATAACTGGGTCTGGAATGGTGGTGGTATCTGGCAAAGAAATATGAGAGGAAAAATGTAATGAACACTTCTTTCCTAGCCATTATGGAAGGGTTCTCCATGCTGAAGAGGCAACATCTGTACTGCACAGGAGAAATCCAGAAACTTAATTTCCTTCTGTACATCAATATGCTCCTGCCCTGCTAAGAGCCAAGTTATACTTTAGGAAGATAAGAGTGAGAGGATGAACAAGAGTATACTTTAAAAGAAGGATCCATTAAGTCAACCACCTAAGAGGATTTAGTCTTCATTTCCTGATTACATGATAAATATTACCTTGGGCAATTCTTAAAACTTAAGGGTGCCTCAAGTATCCCAGCATCCTGATAACAAGATCACAGCTGAAACAAATATTGTGAGATACCTTTTGGTTTTGTTTATTGAAGTAGGTACTTGGCAAAAAAATAATTAAAAACTCCAAACAATAAAATTACCATGAAAGGCTTACAGCTTTCTGTAAAGCTACTGTGGTAGATGTAGGGGAGCAAAGACCAAGAATGAATTTACCACACAGCAGAGTGATTAATAATACTATGAGTCAGTCACAATTTATGCAAGTGCTGTGGAAACTTCTTGCCTCTGAGATTTGTGAACACAGGCCAAGTTCAGCAAATACAGTGAGCTGCTCGTCAGTCAGTGCAGAGTGATGGTGTTAGCTTTATCAAATCTCTGGGAGTTACATGGCAATTTTATAATCCAATTCAGTGTGCTGCATGATGGCACCAAGAGGTGTTTTAGGATGTTGCCTGGGCTGCCCTTTCTTGTAACTTTGGAGAGGAATCACTGTTTTGCACATTTTCCTTTACACTCAGTTCCACCCTTTGATGTGGTTATGGTGCCCATCTCAAAACCCATGGTCTTTTTTCTTCAGTGTGAACAAGTGATTCAGATCATGATTCCTTACAACTTCCCGCTCTGCTTCCTTATCCCTACTCCAGAGTTATGTTTTAAGGAATAGAGGGCTCTGGAAAATAAGTAGAACTCAAAATTTACACTGATGTTCAAGTACATCTTCACTACAGTGACCAATTCAGAGAATAGGGCCTGATGGTTGTTCCTTTTAAAGTAACACAGCTCAGAGCGCATCTGCTCCCCCTCAGAACACAGTTCCAATGGGATTATCATGCTTAATGACACAGTCTAAAACACATTCATGGGAAATCCTGTCCTGATGTGCTGTGCAGCTTCATTTGAGCCCTGGCCTGACAGAGCTCAGGCCTCTGACCTGTCTCTATCCACCCAGTCTGTACCCACTTCAGACACATCATAAAATGGCAATGTGTTTATCCCAGGTTCAGTTTCCCTTTGTTGTCTATTGACTTTAGACTTTGCCCATATCCTGATCTCTTTATTGAAATATTTCCCTTTCAGATCTAAGTACTGAGAAGACACATGAATTATTCAAGAAACAAGTGTATGTATGCAGTTGCAATAATCACAAAGCTCTTCAGAAGTAGAACACCTTTCCTATTTCATTTTGAGTTTCAGCTAACTCTAAAAAAGATCTTATCTAACAAGCAGGCTCAGGCAGCAGTGTATGCAACATTAAAAGAGTAGTAATTCAGCAACAGTATGATAACACAAATTAGAAGGGATCTTTTTCAGCACATTACTGTAAATTATGAACTTTAAAGGTCATATGACAGACTTATGGAAGATTACATAGTATATTAAGTAACTGTTTACTGCTCTGGGGGCCTGCATCTCTTCTTGGGTCTGATGCTTTCTTCAGCCCCAACACACAGTAATTACCATTTTCACAAGGTTCAGCTTATTAGAGTATCTGAATGTGTCAGGGCAATGGAGGGTACACTGCAGCTGAAAGATCAGTGAGAAAACAGCTTCCCAGGAAAAGTACCCAGAAATTGAGAAGAATGAATAGTAACAAATTAATAATTTGCCTTCCCTGGGGGTTACTGGGTGTGATTGCACTTCAGGCCTATAGTCATTCCACTTGCTCTTGGCCAGCATTTAATGTTTGCTCACCATGATCCCATTAAACCAGCAAATAAAAAAAAAAGGCAGACAGCAGACTCTTGTGATTCTACTTGGTGTCCTTTTCAGAAAGGGAATTGCTAGGCTCATACAGAAATCAGTTTTGAACGTTGATCTTCAGAAGAAAAATGATTTTTTTTCATGATTCATCACCTTGTTATGCATCTGGGCAATAAAATAAACCAGTAACCAACAATTCTGAGGCAGTGGGCCCGTCCAAGTGTCAGGATAAGCTGAGCAAACTATAGTTGCACTTGAGTTCCACAGAAATGGTGAAGTGGGCAAATTTCCTCTTCCAAATGGATGTTGCTTAGAGGTTATCAGGCTCCAGGAAATTTTTGGCAAGTCTCCACAGCACTGAGCAGCTTGAGATGCAGTCTTTGAATCTTTTTCTGTCTGAGGCTCAATATCCTTCTGGTTTTTGTTGCCAGAGATCTGAAGACAGATATGTTGCTATTCACTTTCAGCCTTGATGCTGTTAACCTAAGCCCTCTTCCTCATTCCCAAACTTTCAGTGCCTTTTTTAAGACACTGCACTGAGCTAGCTACAGTAAAAATTCATTACTGTTCAGTAGACTTTGGGAAAACTCAGCAGTGAAGTTATAGTGAATCCATCCTTGAAGCGGATGCTGCCTTTAGTATGGAAGTGATACGGAAGGTTCAGTTTGACTGTGGCATTTGGAAAGAACAATATAGGAAAATTCACCACAGTCAGTCTCAGGTACTATGCAGTTATTTGTTAGGTTTTTTTCCCTTTAAAGGAATTTCTTATGCCAGACACAAGACACATTTTCACATAGTGATATCTGTGGAGAAAATAAAAAAAAATACTGCGCAAAAAAACAGAATTAAAGAAAAAAATTCTTAAATGCAAAGTCCAAGGGGAGAGGGACTATGTAATTTGGTTAAAAGGAGCAGCATCTCAATAGGAACAAGCCTGCAGAAAGAAATGAAATACGGAAAATGCAGATTGCAGGTCCTCTTGGAAGAGCTTATGTCTAGATAAACACATTTTGCATCTGAGCTACATTTTCTTTCTGATTGCAAGATCTTCTGATGAGAGGTAGATATTTGTTTCCTTGCATATCCCATAGGGCACCAAACACTCTGCCAACAGGAGAGTTAGAAATATAAAAGGTGGATTAAAGGCTCATTTGTGCATATTGTAAAAACTTTATCAGGACTTAGTTTGCAACACTAGACATCCCAGTTCAATGACCAATCACTATTGTTGGCATTCTTTATTAACTTTATTAACCCTCAGTATAGGGGCTTGAAATGCTGCGTTGTTGACATTTCACAAATTTATTATAAGTGTACCCTAGTTTAGGCAACCACTCACTCATGCATTGCCTGAAAGGTAACAACATTTTGTGGTTGCCTGTCAGTGTGTGTTATCTGCTCTGAGAAGGTACAGCTTTGAAATACTGCTATATCTGCTCTTTTTCTCCATGTTTGTCTGTCATATTTGTAGGGAGAGCAAAGCTGGTGGTCAGCTGCCAATCTGTTCCCAATGCCGATGAGGCATCGATGGGGAATATTACAGGGTGGCCTGGGCAGCTGAGCAGTTACGGTGCTTCTCACGCCTCTGCAGGCAAAGCCTCTGAAGGAAGATGTACACCCATGTGAATGCTGCCTGTCTGCTTCTTTTCTGTTGGAAAATCAAATAAAAATCGTTGTCTGTAACTCAGGGCACATCAGTAATTCAGACTGAGTTCTCCCTCATCAGCCTTAACCTTACATGCCCTCAGCTTTACCATACATGAAACGCTTAGATGTTTTATCAGTAAAACCAACTTCTTTTCCTACCCTACCAAAAGACTTCTGTTTAAGCAACTTGCTGATTCTTCTTCTTGCACTACAAACAGAGCTCAGTGACAGGCAATTTGGGGAAAGTTATGTTAAGTAATAGCAGGAAGTTCTACTGAAGCTGGTCCTTTCCTTCACTTCTGCTGAAGATGTGATGAGGGAGACCCATTTTAGCTCATAATGTATGGAAATTCTGTGTTTTTTTCTCTCTCTTATTTTTTCCCCCTCCTCACACATTGAACTGACACTTTGCTGAAAGGTTTTTTTGGAAAACAAATGTTTAGTATTTCTATAGTTTCCAAGAGATGTGAAGGGATTCACAAGGTTAACAAAATCGTTTCTTTTTTACCTTAGACCATTCCTACTGGTTTCTTTTTTGTCCTTAACATCCCAAATGCTATTGGTTTTTAAAGTCTTTGACTAGATAGCCTATTTTATTTAGTTTTATACACATTAATTTTTCATTTGTAGCTAGTAACTTAATAATTAAATAATTACTTCTTATAAAAAGCATAGAAATTCATCTGGTATAAAACTAATAAACAGGCATTTGTTCCACAGAGCATATTCCAGTGAGGAGCACTGAATTTCTGTCCTTCTTTTCAGATCGGGGTAAACTTTCAGAATTTGGACCTGCATTATGATGCAGATTTTGAGTATATATTGTATGGGTTTAAGATAACTCTTTTGTCTTGGAAACCCTTTCCTGCTTATCCTTTTTAATATTGTGTTTATTTAATTGCTAAGCCATAATTAATGTTTTGCTTCTGTTGTCATTATTTACTACATTACCAACTGCTTGGATAAAATCTTCCCACACACTAAAGTGAAATTCAAAGTATTCAAGTGAAAATGCAGCTTGGATGTTTGGTTTTTTTTCTATTTATGTTATTAAGAATTGAGCCTTGAAAGCTAGAGGTAAATTATTTGAGTAGGTTACTGAATCATTGCCTCCTAAATATAATTAACACATGATAGTGTACTTATATGGTCAATTAAAATTTTTAGTGCTAGAACATCAGTGTTAGTGAAACTGGAGCTTTCTCTTGCAAAATCTCTTCCCAGTTACTCAGAACAACTTTTAACTTGTCTCTAATCAGGAAGTAATGATTCCTTAAATTTAGTGATCTTTGCAGGTCAGATGTACTTGGATGATTTTGTCTCTCCAACTCTGCCTACATTGGCAGGTACTGTGGATCAAACTCATGATGTAAATCAATTGGTGCTGGAGACTGAATATCCACATGATGGGCATCTCAAGCAGCTGCCGTTCAGCTTGGGTCTGCTCTGACCTTGGGGACTCTCTGAGGGTAGAGGGCATCCAAAAGGGCTCCTGGACTTCATTTTCCAGCTATTCTTATTCTCAAGAAACCAAGTTCAAGCATGATTACCAGATAAAATAGTACATATTCTTAGTACAAACTGGTACTGGACACTTTAGAAAGATACAGTGACTGCAAATATTTATTGTTGAAATTTCTTCTGATCCTCTGTTGAGCACTCCCCTTGGTTGGAGGATATTCCACAGATATTATTTCTGGATTTTTATTTTAATCACATGTCAGTTTTCTTTAGCACTATTAGCTTGCATTGTGTTTAACACAACTGGGCTGAGATATTCATTAAAAACAAAGAAAAGTATTCTGCCTTTCTTAAATATACACATATATATATATTCAAATGTGAGAAGAAATGTCACACTGTTGCAAAGTGCTTTTACTTAAAGGTAAACAAATAATACAGCTGGCTGTAACCTTACTCAGGGGAGGTACAACAGGATCTGTTTTGTGTTTGCACCTGCATTTGATGTGGGAAGCATTGTGGGATAGGTAACTGCATAAAGTAAGGATCAAAGAGAGTGACCTTTGATGTGCCTTTACTTAAAAGCATGTAAGTCTTTTATTTCTCCTCTGTCAATGAAGTTTTCTCTTTTGGCTTCTCTAGAAGTCTCTATATAATATTCTTGAATATCTTTAACCTCATTGTTCCTCCACACAGCATCTTCTCCGAGCATTGGTGCCAATCCCATGACAACAACAACAAAAAAAGAAAATAAATAATTTTCCTTTCATGTTCTAGCAGGAGTTCTTGATGAGGACACTAAGGCCAAGTTCTTGCTTTCACTTTTCAGTCCCTTCAGGATTAAACAATAAAATCTTAAACACTGAAAATCCATTGCTCTGAATTACTTCAGTCTCTATTCTCTCCCAGGAAGAGATTTCAGTGGAATAAAGCTTTGGAAAAGTTGTTATACCTTTGCCATGTTCAGGGACCAGCTGTGTCTATTTTGAAGGCTGTTTCTGAGTCAGAGTACTGAACAAGCTGCTCTTCTCCACACGTTCCTATTGCATGATACCAAAGACTCTGCCAGAGTTGCAACTGGCAGCCTGTAGTGCAACACGTGATTTCCTCTCCCTGGTGGTGTCAGGGGATGTCCATCTTTGAGGGGTGTGCATGGCCAGGGGTGAACCTGCTCAGATAGACTTCAATGCTTTTTAGTTTCTGGAAGCCTGTGCAGACCTAAGGCAGGAAAGCCACTCGTTCTGTGTCGTTATAGACTTCCATAGCTCATTATAGATGTGCTGGTAACACCATTTAGGGGCACACCAGTACCTTGGATAAACTCTTCTCACCCTTATAAGCTTTCCATTCCTTTGACATATGAGACACAATAAATAGAAAGGAATTATTTCTGCGAGTGAAGAGAAAAAATATATTCTATACACTTTCAAAAATCAACAGAAGGTACTTTATGTCACAACAATTTAATATATATTATTTTTTTAAGGAAAAACCCTCAAACCTTCATACAGTGCAGTTTTTCACTATAAATAAATAATAAATCCTGTGGTAGAAAACTATGATTTTTTCATAAACTTGTCCTTTTAGTTGTCACTGCTGAGTTTGCCTTCTGATTGCACAATGTGATAGTCCTCTTACCCCTATTTGCATCGATTTACTTTCACATGTTCCAAGATAACAAGTAAAACTTCTCCTAGTTTTTTACTTAGTTAGCAAATACAGCACTCTAGAATTCAAATAGGTAACACCTCTCCTCTGACAGCTTTCCAGTTCACTGCAAATACCCACCACTGCAAAAATGAGAGCAGAGGGGGGTTGGTTTGTTTGCTTTTACATAAAGCCAAGTGTTCTATGTATATATCCTACCACTTAGAAACAACAATAACCTATTTCTCATTTGCCGTTTGTTTGCTTGTTCTGGAAAGTGGATAAGGCTAAATGAGTAGCCCCCTTCCCCAGGTCAGAAGGGAGATCCTTTTCTATTCCACATCAAGGGCAAGAAGGACATCTGTCTGTGTTTGCCACTCGTTGGTTGACCTCAGAGCACATAAGATTTGGGCAGCAAGTTTGCACGTTGTCACTTGTTCCTTTCTAGATGAAGTGTAATAGGTGTCACAAGAACGAGTGAGGTGACATAGGGGAAAAATCCATATGAAAACAGGCCTCTGGTACCCACTGGTTTAGGGAGCAACACAATTCCCTCAATAATTTCAGCACTTGTACACTGTAGCATATCAGCATTCTTCATGTATTGCCTCTGAATGACTTGTAAATGAAGCAGTTCTGTAAATATTCAGTGTTTAGAGTTAAAAAAATACAACATATACATGTAACACTGTCTTAGAATGGATCTGCTTCTGTAGTTTGCCTCCAGATTGCAATGGGACAGGTTGGTTGAATCTGCACTGTCTTTGTGTAGCTGGTTGAGGGTGTGCTGCCAAATACAGAGAAATGTGGGTTTAGGAGCTCTCAGGTGACAGGAATACTTGCCCCCTCACTAAACTCTCCTCTTTATTACCCGGATGTGTGACACTGTTGAACACAAGACAGCTGTAAGTTTTTTTTTTTTTCATTTTGTACATAAAGATATGGAGAGAGAAGGAAAATTTTGTTTTTGAAAAAATAAAAATTCACAGGGCAGTGTTTGTCAGCTTTGTGAAATTTTCACATGTGTACATAGATTTTGTACCTTCCACTTCTTTGTGACACAACCCTGTGTCACCTGAGCACCTACAAAATATTTCCTATTAGAGAAAAGTTTTTAAAGAGGTTTTCCTTATTTACTTGGGGGAATGAGGGATGGGAAGATTGAGGGCCACAGTCAGATCTGCTATAGTATTAGGGCAATCTTGTTATCATGTCTTCATGTACTTTAGTTTCAGCAGCAGTTTCTTGGGTTTGGGGGAATGTGTATGCCAGCTTTGTTTATTTGGTTTTTTTTAAGTCATAGGGAGGAGTTCAATATTCAGTGTTTGAAATGGAAATATTAGACTCCACGTACATTTACAATTTAAAGATCTATCTGCACCTGTAAAAATAATTTTGCAATAAAGGGTGTGTTCGAGTGCATTTTTTGGTAACTCTTTTGTACGATTTTTTAGTTTGTGAAACCTGGAAGTGTGCAATGCAGTTTGAGAATCAGGGTGGAATTATCATAGTTTTATACCCTTTCTCCATCTATGTAACTCCTTTGATTGCAGCAGTCACAGCAGCATGTGACTAGAGGAACATGTTTGTATAAATTGGATTATGTAAAGTAAGAATTTGAGGGCATGAATTTGTAAGGATTATTGCCAAAGCGAGATCAAGAGCTCCCACTTTTATACCTCCTTCTGTTCTTAGGGAAAATGTAATTTTGGCAGTACTGGATACATAAGATAACAATGTTATAAAACACAGTACTGTACATTTTTAAGAGTTCAGCCTGTTGCATATCACTGGCAAACAAGCTTTGGATTTCTTCTGGAAACTTTGTTGCTGGAAGAAGGCTCAGCAATGTGGTCTTGGCCCATTTGTCACAGTTCCTCAGGATGAGTGACTGCCATAACCTCACGTGCCCACCTGCCTGCTGGCTCCCCACCAAGGTCATTCCATGTATCCATCCATGTGTCATTCCAAATAAATTTTTTCTGTGCTACTGTCATGAGAAAGTGGATGACACCTGTGACAGGCACTTGAATCTGGGATATTTTTGATTGTGAGTGCATTGACAGGACATTGAGGGTCTCTGACTTATGCTAAATTTCTATTCTGTTTTGTTAACTATGCAAAACCTGCCTAAGCCCATGGAAAAAATAATTTTTGTTTCACAAAGTGGGAGGTTTTCTTTTTTATTTCCATACAGAAGTACATGTGGGCAGATTGCAATATGTGGACAGATTTAAAGAGCAATAGAGGCACAAGACTTGAACAAGGGAAAAACAAGGACACAACCAGTCCATACTCAGCCAAACAGTTCTGACCACGTCATGGTGGCCACAGTGTTTGTGCATGGAGTAGAGAGCAGTGACCTACTTTTCATCACATTGCTGGTCCCACTTTACATTTACCGTGTCAGCTTCAGTACCTGATGGATATCAAACTTTTCACCTAAAACTCTATTAGATTATCCTGAATCATATTCCATTCTAGCCCTGGGGAATATTAATCACCATTTTATTATATTTGCTGAAGAAGTTGGAATCCATTATTGTAATTTTAAACTAAACTTTATGGAGTAACAATGAGATTGAACTAACATACACTTATTAATTAGCATTAGAGATAATTAGGAGGACAGAAAAAAAATATGCCAGCAATAGATTTTCCCACATGATTCTGAACAAAGTAACATGGAGCTGTCTGAATTACCTTACTCTGAGTACTTTATAAAATTCATTGCTCAGCATTTCAGAAGTAAAAGTTCTTTCATTGTGAAATACAGGTCAGATTGTGTTAGACTGGAATCTAATTTAATGTAGCTCCTACTACTCCTTTAATTTCCCAAAGCACTTTACAAAGCAATAACAGGAACCAGTAGTGTGATACAGAAGCAGGTAAATCTATAACTTATTTGCAGTGGGCCAGTTCCAGGCTTGTTGTTAGCTCATGTAGCTCCACTGCCTGTGGTGTGAGGCTGATTTACACTAGTCAGGATTTGGTCCAAAGCCAAGGTGTGTACATGAAATGGCAAAACATAGAAAATACAGAAACAGAAAATGGTATCCAGTAGGTACTATTTATTCTTACTACTTTTTAGAGCCTTGTGATCCAACACCCACGGAATTTACTAAGAGGTTTTGGCTCAGATCCCACATGAGCAGTAAGATCCTAAATTTTTCTCTGAAGGACACTAGCAAAGGGACAAATGAGCTTTCATTAAATGTCCCATCCACTACAAGCCACTTTTATAAGTGCAGGTGTATTACAGGTACAATAAAACATGTGGAAGAATATATATCATTGTGTGCTCATAGGAGAGATGGAAACACAGGATACATTTTTATCTTTTTCACTGAATTAAGGGTTTGTGGATCACAACTCTGTCTTCTAATGTTAATACAAATCCAGTGGCCACTGCAGATAAACTGTAGTTTACTAATAACTCATACATTCTTTTCCTCACTGTTCTGTTTATAACATAGCAGGTGCTGAAAGGCTTGCTTTTGACCTCCAGTATTGTTATCTGAATCAAATACCTTCCATTTATTGTTTGCAAGTTTTATTGCATGGATAGCATGATCATATATATACCATAGGGAAAAAATGTGAGCCTTGTTTAGGCATTTTGCATGAAATTTGCTTTGCTGTAGACTACTTCAATACAATGTGTACATAACAAATTCCCTTTATCTGAACTTCAGATTGAACTTTCTGGTTTGAAAAATAATATTGATATTATTTCAATGTACACTGTATATTTTGCTTATTTATGTTGGAACATCTTGGAATGGGGAATTGCTTTTTCTGGTTATTTTTTCCTAATAGTGTTATGGTCACTCATTTTCTACTCTAAAACATTGATTTAAAAACATTTTTCCTTCTTTGCAAAGCTGAACTATTTGTCACTTTTCTCTTTTGGCTTTCATAAATGTATAATCTGAATTTGAAAATACTGACTTTTGAGCAGGTGGTGTTTTTGTAGTCAGCTTCGAGATTGTTATTTTTTTAATATTAAAAATCAATACGAGACACTGAGTATTTGAGCTACGTTGGCCACTGTTTTGGTGGTGTCTGCTACTGGCATGTAAGGAGTAATTCAAAACTGATAGGAATGGGAATAAAAGTTAATTCTGTTCTCCAGAATTCGTAGAAAATGAGAAATATTAAAGGAAACCTTTATCAGGACTTGAACAGTGTGACTTTAATGGTTATCTCATACAAATATGGTTGGTCCTCTGGAGTACATAAAGTGAATTGTTTGGGACTGGTTTAAGCCAAGACAGTGTCAAGACATTACTGACAGCCCTCACCATAAGGGCTTGGTGTGGATGTGGCAAATAATAACCTCCTCACTAGCATATATTTTCTGCACTGCATGGCTTCATGCACATTGAGGGAGTCAGCTGACTTTCCCCATTTTTTTCCCTTGGTAGGTGTGGGAGACATGGCATTCATGTGGCATGGATGTGCTTTCAGCGTCTTCCTTTAGCACTGACCTCTCTGCTCTCAAACAGTAAAAGCAAAGCTGATTTGTGTTTGCATACAGGAACAATCCCAAGTGCCAGTACAATTGCCAGAAGAGCGCTTTGTTTCACACACGTGCAATAGTGATAATCATGTGTGCTTTTGTCTTGTCTTTTATTGCAGTCACAGAACCACAGAAGCCCAGGGTATGCTGACTTGGAAGGGACCCACAGGGATCATCGAGTCCAACTGCTGGCCCTGCTGAGGACCATCCCCAAGAGTCACACCATGGGCCTAAGAGTAAGTCAACTGCTTAATAACACTTCCTTCAGCTTTCCAAGTGAGTTCTATCTTTAGCATATTGGAAAAGTCAACTGACTTCAGCATTTTAGCTAGAGACTGGAATTACTGATTATTTCAGCCTCTTCTTTATCAAAATGTCTACACATTCAGTCAAAAATATGAAGTGCTAGATCTACAGCACTGTTAGGTCTCCAGGGAAATGGGAAAGGAAGGAATCTCCTGTGGGAATTCCTCATGAATAGACAACAGCAGCATATCAGCTATTTTAGCTATTTCTTTGCAGATGATTTGACAATCTGTTGCGAGTTATACCCCACCATGCAGTCTTCCCTCTCTGCTTTTATTCTAGTGCCGATGTCTCCAGGTATCTAGCTCCAAAAAATAGCCCAATCCACTTTGAATGACATTCTTTGTATGATGAGCTTTCTACCAATACCCACTGACCAGCAGGGTGACTCCAAATCCTATTGTAATCTGCCAGGTAGAGATAGATAAATCTATTAGCCCAGGCTGGGCTTGTTTCATCATTGTGACAGCTTCCCGTGAGCCAGCATTCATCAGATTCCTTCAAAACAGCCACCTCCACATCATCTGACAGCTACATTTCCATGACTGGACTCTGGGTTACTACATCTTCAATCTGCACCTAATTACTCATTAATAAGCCAGGTACTGATCCACTCCCAAACCCCCTCCCCCTGGGCCCATTGTTTTTTTTTTTTTTTATTTTTTTAATTTTAAATTGATTACTGGATTTTGACTGTGATACTGAAGTGATGGCTAAAATTACTGCCATGAATATTTTTGCAGGAACTTCCTGGCAATTTTGTCAATCAAAATTCAATGAACACCTAAATAATCTTTTGTTCCTTATTAAAAGACACTGGACACATCCATTTAAGCACAGCAACAGGTTTCTGTCTAAAGAGAGGGCAGAAAGATTACTGTGCTATTGTACATGCTGCCACAGCCACTCTGGAGATAACATCAGACACAGGTATAAGTGCTCTTACTACAGACTTACAGCTATTTTGCCTCTCTGTCTGCTGTGTTAAAAGAGAGCAAAAATAAAAGGTCAAAATTAGTGAGGGAACAAATCCTGCTTTTAGACACAATTTTAAGATACTGTGTTTTCAGAATTGTACTAGGTAAAATACTTAAAATATGTATATCACAGTGCGTGTTGCTAATGGAACAAAAATCACTATTAATGCTTTGATTCACTCACCTGAGAGGACAAGTGACACACTATTAAGTGTCTACATGGCATCCATGTGAGCTTTGCTGGTGCCCAGCACTAGAAGGCTCTCCTGTGAACTCCTACTGAATATGTATCAGCTTTAATCCTGGGGGAGGGTCAATTCTTTATGAAGTATTTTAGTTCTTCAGAGCTTTCTATCTCACTCAAGTCATGAGCCTTTTTCTACCTCCTTTTCTACTATTCAAGTCACTGAAGTTAATTTTCCATCTTCAAATCACTTTGTTGAATAAGCATAAAATCTAAAATTAAATAATTTCTTTTAGTTCTTTACAGCTGGAAAAAATGAGCAATGTTGATAATCAGAGCATTGTCTCTTCACTAGAATGGTGTACTTAGCAGAGTGTTCCCATGCAAGCTTTAATCCCACAGGAAACAACAGTCCCAGTGGTTTCAGCTGCAGTGAAATGTCTCAGCTTTGCAGCTCTTTGTGGCTGCAAATCTATTAGCAAAGACATAAGATCATTGCATCATGCCATGTTGAAAGTATATCAAGGCAAGATATTTTCCTCCTACAGAAGAAAGTGGCGGACACCTAAGAGTAATATTTTCAAGTTATGTTCTCCAAAATTTCTAGGAGTTGTAGCTTAAATCTTGAAATGCTTACAGTGCCTGCATGGAGGGAAATCTCAGTGGATTTTTTTTTTCCAGTGTATTACTTTTCAAACTCCCATAAATTTTTAGCATCTCCAACATCCTGTGGTAATGAGTTCCACAGTGTTAATTGCCTTTTGTGTGAACTTTTTTCATATGCTTTCTAAAATCTGCCATCTGTTTATTTAATTCCCCTTAATCCTTGCATTAGAAGAAAAATGAATAATTGTCCTCTGTGCACTTTTCCATTCCTCCATTGATTTTCTAAATCTCTGTTGTCTCTTCCTCACTTATCTCTACTCCAAATTGAAAAGTCTTAATCTGCTTAGCCCTTCCTCATATAGAACTGTTCCTTACCCTGTGAGATCACTATCTCAGCTAGCTATGCAAACAGAGATTGCAGCAAGTTTAAACCATTGAAAGATTTTTTTTTCTAATTAATGCTGACTATAATGTTATATGAGATGTAACAGCTCTGTGGTAAATATTTGCCTTCAAAGATTTTTTAGTAGTTGATGTCTCTTAAATTTTCTGTGCAGTGAGGGGAAGAAGTGCTCTTAGTCTCCAACTGCTGCATAAACACTTTTCAGCCCCAGGATCCTGAATTGATTGAAGGTACAGCTTAGAGCCTGTTGCTCTCTATATTAATCCACAGATTTCATCAGATATCATATTCCTCAGGCAGGAGACTTCCATGGAAAGCAGAGGAAGTGGAAGAAGCATTGTGGCTAATTAGCTAATGACAAGAATATCAATTACTTCACTATTAAAGCCGCTGTTTCTTCATACCAGTAGAGGGAACTGCCTCATGAGCATCAAAACCTGATTCATGATTTGTAGCATCTGCAGTTAACCCATAGCCCTTGCCTTTTTCTGTTCAGCTCTGGCATCAAGGATCCGTTCTTCCTGCCACCCTCCCAGAGAAGCAGGTTCTTCAGCTGTGCTTGATCATCTCACGGCAGATCAAGTTCATCCTCTCCATAAGTCTTCAGAAATTAATCTGGTCCATTTTAAGCTACAGTGTCTTTAAATGTGATCCAGACACACTTTCTAAAATGTAAACTTTGCTTTTTTGGAGGTTTTTAAAGAATCTGATCCAAAGAACAGTGTGATATTAAGACATGACAGCACTCCTTACACTTATAGTCCACAATAGGGATGGGAAAACAATTGCAGCTTTTAAACCCGAACTCACAGGCCTGCGTGGGAATCCATCTTCTAGGAGAAACAGGATTGTATCAGCTTTCTAGGCCAGTCACTACACAGCAAAACTGTTGTAAACCTTCATTCAAATTCCACCTCAGGAATGTGCTGTGGCAAAGCAAACGTGACACCAAAGCTATTTCTCTACATGAAGATGCTGAACAATCCTCTCCTGCATGGAGCTTCCAGGCTGGGCATCCCCTCAGCACCACTGCTCCAGTGGGCAGGAGTTTGTCCCCAGCTGTCACATATTTCCATGTGCTGGACACAGAGAGGCATAAAACTGTAAAAGCACGAGGGTGCTCTCTGATTTGTGTTTCTTGAGGAAACTGCCAGTGATCTGCACTCCATGTGTTTGGCATCTGATGACTCTGGAGCAGAAAGAGGCAGGGATGAGCAACATGGCAGGGAAAGGCCTTGTGCTGTAATACACACAGAGGGTGTAACATATGACAGCTTGCAAGTAGACAAATGGAGACTGATAAAAAAGCAGAAGTTAGTGTTCTCTATTGATCTGAGTGGTAGAGGAAACTCTCCAACATCTTCATAGGACACTCATTTTTTTTCTCTTAGTTTGAGGGTTGAGTTCTCATCAAAGTGAAAAGCAGCTAAAAAGAAAGGGGGAAAAAATTATCAACCAAACAACACAAACATGGAACTGGATATAGACTGGAAAAAAAAATTATCAGCCCAGAAGTGGGAAGATACTCACTGTGGCTGTACCTTTGAGATATGCACTTTGCCTTGAACTTCTCATTCCTGGCTCCCCAGGTGTCCACCAGAACACTTCAGTGCTGATATGCAACACAAAGAAGCCTGAAGTCCTGGGTCCTGTCTTCCATTGATCATACTTTTGGTGAGGCAAACATTCAGTTATTAAAGCACCTGCACTCATTTTCACTTGTGACTTGAGTTGGAATATTCAATTTAAATCTTAAAATCTGGCAGTTAAAAGTAGTCAGTCTAATTGATTCAGTACTCAGAATGGTTTCCCTTTCATTTCCAAGCAAGGGTTCAGATTGATTTTTATTTTTAAATCCACATCACTGTGTCTACCCTGCTATGAATTACAAAGAACTTCCTTGGCTGGTTCCAATCCATTCTAATCTGTCAGTCTTCAGCAGAGATTGCAACTATAGGCACTTGAAATTAGATTAACTTCTACTGAGAAGAAAAGAAATTGCTGTTTTATTGTTATCATCTGTGTCAGAACTTGGCTTTGTGAGCACCCTCTGGGCCAACCCTTACCACCAGTGCCACAAATGTGCTCCTTCTCAAGTCTTATCTGATTAACAGCAGGATTAGATCGATCTGTTTAGTGCTGTGGGTAATTCCTGTCAATGTTTGACCAGCATTATCACATCCTGACCATGGCAAGAGAAGCAGGACAACTGCCCAGGGTCTCTGTGGTTGTCAGGGTGCTGGTGGTACCCCACAGGTAGGGGGTTTGTTTTTGGGTTTTGGCCAAGAACATTCATTGCCAGTCATCACTGCCTCCTCCCACACTCCTATAGATTACGTGGGGTGTGACCCTGAAAGTCTTTGTCTTTTGACTTCTGTGGGTCGTGGTGGGATGTATAGCTCTGCTCTGGATACCTAAATCATATGTTTTGTGTTCCTGCTTATGCTGTCTGGTTAAATCTCTCAGTTTTAAATCTATGACTGCTCAATCAAGGGAACAAAGGAGAAAATGCTGACTGCATTGTAAAACTCTCTGAGCTGTAAGGCTCATAGATCAGCTTTATTTGAGCAGTAACACTTTTTGGAAAAGCTACTGGCAATATATCCCTGGGTTAGATGCGTGTTGAATGTATAATTTCCTTTCTACCTCTTCCAAAATGATGCAGATTGAATAGCAACCCAACACTGCTAATAAGCCCTTTTTCCTGTAAGGACAAGATGTTTTGTTCCTCCTGCTGGAGAGTAGCTTTGCTTATGCTGGTGGTGTTTTCATTTTCAAGAGGATTTCTGGGAGAGGAAGGCACCAGTAGATAGTATAGCAAAAATTTAGTATAGAGATGGTAAAAGTTATCTGCTGGTCAGAGGTCAAATTAATCACCTTCATATTTTATAACTCACTAGCTTTTCTGCTCACCTTCAGGTTAAGCTGGTGTGGCTTGTAAGAAAAATAAAATCAGAAAATAAAACTACAACATGAAGTTGCCTGCAAACTCAATCATTTGCCTCTGTAGGAGATTCCGACACCTGCCTGATGACAGGCAGTCATCAGAAGGAAAATCAATATATCTGGATCTGTTTTTTTTCATATGACTGGACCTGTGCAATACAGGGAGGAGAGCTGCGCAGAAAGGTGGCAAGCCAAACTATATTATTTCTAGATGAAAACTAGTTTTCTGTGAACAAATGAAAATAATCCTTTTAGCACATTCTCACTGGAAATACTGCTCTTTCAGGTTAAGGAACTGTTGTGAATTGGAGCTCCACTGAATTTTAAGGTAGTAGAAACTAAGAGACACTGGACCAGTATACATAACCTAGAAATAAATAGTGCTGCCTACATGAGATTTTGCCTCTATTGAACTTAAATCTCACAACATGAAGTAGATTTCACACAGCAGAAGAAAATCTTAGGAAACTTTAAATTCAATCTGTTTAGGTTTCATTCCTGTTAGACATTTCATGTCCATAAGCATCAGCAGGCAGAGCTGCATTCATGTTCTTTCCATGTTCGAGGATGTGGGAGAATATTTGTGGCTTGCAGTGAGCAGAAGATATTTCTGGTATCTTTCATGTAGTCCTTTTTTCTGCATGGAGCATTTGTGATATATGAGCTCATTGTTGAGGAGCAAAAGGGTTTTACAAAGACTTTATTACTTGCTGAATTTCATTGCCTCATTCAAGAAGTCCATTGAATAAATATTTACTGAACAGTAAACTATATTCAGAGTGAGCTCAAAATAATTAACAACATTGAAATCTGAACAAGACAAACATGCTGAGGTTTGTTTCAGTCTTGGAACGGTTTAAGAGTTCTTTTCTTAAGCACAGCAGAAGACAATTTGCATTAGTGAAATGCAAAATAGAGAAATTAATCAAGAAACATATTTTCTGAATAATATTCTACCAGCTCAACTTATGATGGATTTGTTGTTGACAATAATGCAAGATTAGCATGCACAACAATTCCATCTTCCTGTAACAGATCCATGACGGGTTTGAGCAGGAGCATCTGGCAGGAGAGAATCTGTAGCAAATCAGAAGGATACAATTACTGGAACACTGTTTGAGAAGAGGTGGACTTCAAAAATGCACATCAATCAGGGAACTCTGGAGATGAAAACAAAGTCTTGGGAAAAGCCTGAGTGACTCTCAGTCAACATCATGGCATAAAGATGGATTTATAATTTCAGGGCTTTACATCTCCATGAGTGCTATTTCTGCAGTATTGAAGAAATACAATGAAAAGTTGAAATCAAAGCAGTTTCTTTAGACACACTATTATCAAAACATCCCTGCTATCCTTTTTTTCCCCTACCTTGACAACCCCATTTCTCTCTCCAGTTATTGGGCCTTGTAATACTCTCTTCTTGTTAGTCAAAAGTGCCATGCTGAAAATAAATAAGTAAACACATATCATTGCCACCTGAAGGTTCAAACACTCTCTACTCATCATTCCTTTTAAGCTGCTGACACTACTCCATAATTTGCCTACCTACACCTGTGGATCAAATTCTCATCTAAGGTACTTTGGCTTACTTTGATCAGAGACGCAGCAGCTCATGTTCTATACTCTGCTTTTGCCAACTGGAACATTTAGGAGACAAAAAAGGGGAAAAAACCTTGATAAATGAATTTCTGAAAAGAGCCCAGAGAAATGTTCTGGCCAGAGAAAGCACAAAAGAAGGATCAGAGTATAATTCCAATTGTTGGTTGTAGAAGCAAGACTGAAGTTTTCCAATGATTTCTTGTGCTCTACTTTCCATGATGGCACTGTGCTCTGGTCACCCCTACTGTAAGCAGAATCACTACCATGATCAACCATATCTGTTAGTTTTGAGTGCTAGTTATTTTTATTGCAAATAAGCACCCAAAATACCAAATCTGGGTGCCATTGCCAGGTTATACATGTACCAGTGGCGGTCAGCAGTGGGGAAATGCATGTCCAGCTTTAACTATATGGAGGTTTATCACCCAAGTGACCAGAACAAGTACAATTTTTACCTCCATCCTCAGCTCTTCATGTGGTCAGTGGCAGAAGGGAGGTGGCTACAGTGACAGCTTAGTACCAGAAGTGAGTTGCATACCCTCAAGAGGTCTGACAGCAGGCAGGTACTTTAGACCAGACATTTAACTTCCTAATAGGTGAGATTAACCTGGTTTTAGGCATGCAAGGGCTGGCACACAGCCTGAGAACACTATCCCTGAGTATTTTCATCCCAGTTAAGGGAGAAATAACATCCTCAAATCTTACAGCAGAAAGGACTCTTGTTAGAAGGCAATGCTAACATCTGCTGTAATCTTTTTCTAGTGAAATTAATCCCTACAAGGCACTCCAGTAAAGCTCTGTTCACAACCTGTATTTTTCTCACATCCTCTCAACAGGATTGAGCAGACATTGAGCGGTGCTCTCTCCAGCAGTTTGGCATTCTTGGCATGTAAATAATTTCAGCAGTAAATTGTGAGATCTTGTGATTTCTTTAAAGTCCATTGCACTTTGGGCGTATGAAACATGAAGAGTTAAGGAGACTGTTAATTAGAAACTGTAATGAAATAAGGAAGAAGCAGTCAGTGGTCTGCAGCACAGTAAGAAGGTCAAACAGTTAAAGGTGCTTGTTACCTTTTGGTGTAACTTCTTGGCTTAGTGTCTCATCACCTTAATGTGAATTAGGCCCATTAAAGCCACAGCAACCTGAGAGGAGAACAGCAGCTGTTCCTAATAATCCATCGATTATCACTATAGCATAAAAAGGGTTGCTGGTTATACATAGAAACACCTGGGTTTCTACCTTACAATAAAAGCTCCAAGTGAAGCTACCGTGAAAGTAGATTTTTTCTCTCTTGGCTTTCCTGCTATATTTTTAAGCTACCATTATTTCTTAATGTTGGGCATGACAGGGAGAAATGAAACCAATGATTTCAGAGGAAGGAAAAAATCTCATACAGATAAGTCATGTATTCCAAACCAGTAAAGAACGGACTGCAGTAAGATAAAGAGACAATAAAAGATTAATAACTCAAAAGTACAAGTAGAATCCAAACATCCAGTTTAAAGATAAAAAACTGGAGTCAAATTATGTGTGTTGATTGCGATGTGTACATTTTAAGGGTTTTTGGTCCAAACTATTGAAAAACAAATATAGTTCTATAAAATGTAAAGTAGCTTTCGTATTTTTTTCTTACAAAACTTATTATATTGACTCTCTGAGCATATCTGGTTCATAAACTAACAAGTACTAATGTTACAGGAAGACAAAGCAAGCTGACAGCTCTTCCTTTGCTGTTTCATCCACAAGAGGAAGACATACAGCTAAACATCTCTCATGTCATTCCTTCTTCTGACGAACCTGAATTGTCTTCAGCTTTTACCTGTATATAATGTCTGTTTCAGATAATGATGTGTTTTTCACATGATGTAATTTGAAGACTGCAGTAAGATGACATTGTAACCCAAATCATATGACTGGAAGTCAAAGTGTAGGCTGCAAAATATTACTTGCTCAACTTGTTACCTAATGACCTAAAAAAAAAAAAAAGATCAGGGGCAGTTCAACTACATATAGAGAAGGTGTATTTTCCAGGCAGAAGCAGCAAGACTTTTCTTGCTCCTGCTAATTACATCAGGCACTCAGAGGCTGTAGGGGTGGGGACACTGTCCTCTCATCTCTCCTGGTAAAAGGGCTCCGGTTTAAGCCTGCAGTTTCATGTTTCCCACCTCTCTAACATGGTGGCTACGCATGGCTGCTCAGAGCTGTAGGGACCAGATCAGCAGCACTGTGCTAGTTTAAAAGTAAACTGGCAGGAGAAATGGATCCACCACAAGAGAGATTATAAGTCAGAGTTACAATTTAATGAAAGATATTACAATAAATACACTAACACAAAAGAGAAACTGCTTTCAACTCCCAAAACCCAGCAGTATAATCCAGTGTCCTGGGGCACAAACCCAAAGGAGTTTATTAGCCCTTGTGCTGAAACCTGTGTAGTTTCCCCCAGGTCCAAAGCAAAAGGAAGCAAAGAACCTGTTGGCGCAGGTGATGGCTGTAGTCTGGTTGAGAGTGGTGGTTTCCTCCTGTTGAGGTCCTGCTGCTCCTCTGGATCTGACAAGTAGTTCCTGAGGTCTTCTTACCCACCCCTTATGTACCCTCAGGGAGCACCCAGTCCCTCTCCCAGGGCGGGGACTCACACAATGGGTGATTAACTCTGTGAGTCATGGGGTATTTTTGAACTGTTCACGACCCATTAGCAGCCACGCCCCCTCAGGCTGGGAGTGAAGGTGCTAACGACTCCCTGGGCAGCTGCTGCAAATGGGTCATTGTTCTTGGGAATGAATAGAAGGGGTGGAATACATAGCTTTGATCACCCCCACACAGTGACAACTGGTCCCACCTGCTGAACTAGGACAAGTGCATAAACCCCATTTTAACATGAGAAGGTGCCTACCAAACAGGTGTTTTATGCTAACTGCAGTGAGAATTTTTCCAGTGCTAACAGTAACCAACAACCAAATTACTATTCTGAGCAATGAGGATTCACCCAGGGATCTGGCATAAAGTTAATTTTCTTTGTGAATATTTGGTTTGAGTTTCTTATTTTTCATGTCAGGGAAAAATTAATTGCATGATATATATAATTTTTTTTCATGTTACCAGGTGGCTCCCCCCCCAATATCTTTTTCCTTTCTATATATTTGGAAAGTCAATTAAGTAATAAAATACCTTTAAAAGTACAAGTGACCCTTTGTTACTAAGACATTTTCTAATAAGAACCAAATTATCTCCTACTGAGTATCACACCAATACACCTGCTTTCTCAGGAAAATTTACATTAATATAGATAATTCAATCTTGACTTGATATAAAAAGTGAATAATATTTTCAACTACTGATAACTATCTCTTTCAAATTATAATAGGTAGGAAAGAAGATGTAGTTATAAACTGTTTCATTCCAAACGAAAAATAGATGAGGCTGCACTGAAGTTTGAAACACTGAAAACTACGTTAAGAAAATTATCATAGAATATTGAAATCATAATAAAACTTGGATTTTAAGGGCAAGTACCAGTTATTTTAATTCAGATGTATTAATATTTAATTCCCAACTGATGTAATATTGTCTAAAATGGAGTATTCTGACATTACGCTAGCAGAATCTTAAGGTATTTTTCCTCTCTCTAAGGACATTGAAGATTTAACTGTAACAGAGACACATTCTACTTGCAACAAAATAATGAGGAGTACCTTGGTTCTCCTTATAACCCAGTTATTCTTTCTGGTTTTCTGTTCTAAAGATCGCTCAAATCTAATTCCAAATTACTCAAACAACATTCATAAAGCTTGCCCATAAAGCTGTGTAGAGCTTTCCAGATGTGAAACACCTGTATCTCACCTCATGTGCAATTTCCCTGAGGTCCTTCCTTCACTTTTACTCTACGGAAAAAGTGCACAGTAGCAGTTAAACACACTTAAGGCAGAGTGAAATGTGTCGTGACTGTCCCCCTACAGTGCAGGGAAATCCTGGTTCTCGGATTACTGACATTAGCCTTTGTAAGGAAATTGTGGCTTCACCTTCAGAAATTCAGCTAGATACAGCGTTGGAAAAAAGGTGGGAAAGCATAGTTTTGTAAACAAGTGCCTATGGAGGTTTTTTAAAGACCATTCAATAGAGTATATAGCTCAAAACTGTAAAAATAACATTATTTTACGTAAAGAATTTACTGGCAATATGGAAACAGAAGCTCTAAAAGGGATGGGGAAGGGAGAAAGAAGAAATGTGTACTGAGTGATGGGTAGCTGCATACTTTTAATGCTTCCTAGCAGCTACCTTCTGTGTCTGTGCAGTGCTCAAGTTATAAGTTCAAAGATTGATTAATCATCCACTCAGATGTACCATAAACTTTTAGAGTTTTTCCCTTGGTAGATGCCTGGAACATTTTGGGAAAAAAAGCAGGCAAATTACAAACAAGGACAAGGAAACCTGAATAGCTGTTATGATTTAAAACCAAGCATTTACTGATAAAAGCTGCCTGCTCACTTTCAAATACCTTGATCACAGAGGATTGAGGGAGTTGACTGTGGTATATCTTACCTTGTTGAACTTCCCTAAACTGGGGCATGCCAGTCCTGTGAGCCATTAAGTGTTTCTTGGCGTGACGTGTAATATCAGCATTTGTTGGTTTAGTAAATGATACACTTTCATATTCAAGACTTCTTCTGAAACTTTATGAAAGAAAAAAAACCCAAACAACAAAACATTAAAGGGAGAAATTAGAACTATGCTAATTCAGGCTAAAACATAACTGCTGAAAAGCTGAAGGAAAGTATTTTGAGGACTTCATATCTTATTGTTGTGGTTTAACCACAGCTGGCAACTAAGCACCCCATCCCCTGTGTGGAGGAGAATCGGGGAAAAAAGCCAAATTCATGGATTGAGATAAGAGCTGTTCAATAATTTTAGTAAAATATTATCATCATAATAATGATGATAATAGTAATGAAAAGGAGAGAGTGAGTGGAATAAAAACCCAGAAAGACAAGTGGTGCCTATTACAGATTCTCACCACCCTCTGTCTGATGCCCAACCCGGGCCCCAGCAGTGATTGGTGTCTCCCAGCCAACTCCCCTCAGTGTATATACTGGGCATGATGCTCTGTGGTATGGAATATGTCTTTGGCTAGTTTGGGTCAGCTGTCCTGGCCATGCTCCCTCCTGGCTTGTGCACCTGCTCTCTGGCAAAGCATAAGAAACTGAAAAGTTCTTGATTTGGACTAAACAGGACTCAGCAACAACTACAACATCACTATGTTGTCAGTGTTATTCTCCTGTTGAATCCAAACCACAGCACCACAGGAATACTAGTAAGAAAAATTAACTCTATCCCAGCTGAAACAAGGACACTCATCCAGGTTTAAGTACTATTTCCTAAGTTCTTTATGGAAATAGGAGAAGACACAGAATGGAAATACTTTTTCAGGTGTCAATGAAGAATGTGACAGAACTGTGCACTTGAGACATCACTGTGTCTTGAAGGCCATCATCTGGACATTAGCCATAATCATTCTGCATCCCCTTGTTCACTGGGACTCTTGCATGGGAAATCTAATTTTAAGTGCATCCTTGACATTTTCTCCCTCAGCAATAATTTGACATTTCTCACATCTTATTACTTATGAAACCTGACATAATGTCAGTCTTCTAGCATGAACCTTCAGCCACTTCAGTTTTCCTCCTACTTAATTACAGCCATGATTGAAGTAAAATTGTTAGCTGCTCTTGTACGGCAAGCACACTTATAGATAAATTATGACATATCCAGATCAGGTTTCTAAATATATTATAATATTAATACAAAGATAAATATATATATATATGTATATTTGGCTGTGGATGCATGAATGCACACGTATGTAAACATTTTGCAGCATGTGCGACTTTGACAGTGAAAAACTGTTCTGTTTTCTTTTCACTCTTGTTAAGGTAAACGCTTTCAAAGTTATATACATCAGCACTTTGCAAAATACAGCTGGGTTTCAGTTCCCACAGCTCACCTGTGGCTTGGTTACCCCTTTGCAGGTGAGGATTTACCCAATAGAAAACTAAGCCTGAAACAGAAATGAAAGTAGTGTGACTAATTTGTAACAGATCCTTTTAACTATTGTGCTTTGATGCAACATTATCAGAAAGATAAAAAAACCCCCAGCCCTGCTGTGGTTGTGTGATCTCTGGAATTTCAGTCTTTGCACCTGCAGCTTTTGGTACTGCTTTTGGCTATATGGAAAGCATTAAGTAGTAATGAATTTAAATACGTTATCTGACTTGTTTTTACATAAGCAGAACTCATGTAAATGGGCTGATAGTAAGGCAGTGCTAAGAAAAATGCATGTAGTGAGAAGGCATACTGCTTCTCTGTAGAAAAAGCCATGGAAATCTTCAGGAGCTTCCTGGGGATAAATGTCTGTGACCAGAGACACAGCGATGGGGTCATGATAGTGGAGCAGAGGTCACTGCTAAAAACAGGGATAACAAATCCTATCCTCACTCCGTTGCTCCGGAGGTTATTGTGTCCTGGGTGAGATCCCAATCTTTGGGACACCTTGGCTGAGCTCCAAGGGTGGCTGGAGAAGCACCACTGTGTCTGTCTCGAACTCTACCCCCTCCCCTAACTCCAGAATTCCTGCTGCTTCCTAATAATGGTGTCAGCCCTCCTGGCAGATCCGGGTAGCCCATAACACTGCATGGAGCTTTTCTCCTGTTTTAGTCTCACAGAAAATCCAAACCCTGGTGGATTTACTTCCCAGAATAGATTCTTTATTGTGCTGATTGGGGATTTTGAAAAGTTTACCTGTGCTCCAGATTCAGGAAGTGACACATCTCCTCTAGCCGCAGGAGCAAAACAAGGTATGCTGCTCAAGTATTCCAGGATAGGGAGCTGGCAAGGGAGTCTCAAACTTCAGGGACAGGCTGGTTGGCTGGAATGGCTGGGCTCTTACCCATCTGCTGAAGTGGCAGAGTGCCTGCTTAAAAATTACTCGGCACTACAAAAATGGATTGTGCACTGTAGGTGAAAATAGCAACTTAAACCTTCATATCTGTCTTTTCAAAGAGCAAGTGTTTCTTAGGAATTTCTAATTGAGTTCCTTTACATCTATGTATGTGTGGATGGGTGTGTATATATATATTTATGCTATACATGTATGTGTGTGTGCATGTGTATGCACAGGCATATATGCCTTGTTTCCTCCAGATATAGATTACTTCCAACATTTATGTTCTTCCCTAACTTCAGTCCTTAACATTTTAGTTCCTTGTTTCTCTGCTCTTCATTTGTAGCCACCAGTGCACTGAGTCAGGACTGTTCCTTGTGCTTTGAGTCCTGCTCACTGTGCTGGAGCCCAGCAGTTCCATTCCACAATTAGCCAGGCTCCTGCCCTGGCCTGCAAGGACTCTCCTCTCCCCATTCCACTGGAATCCCATTGCTCCCAACTGACTATTGTAGCTGCATCAGAATGTGGAGTGTGGCTTCAAAAATTAACTTCTGTGAGGTGTCAACATGAAGGCATAGCAGAAATCTGTAAAGTACTGTTGCTACAGTGTGAAAAACCTTTTTGAAGCTGTTGAGCTCCAGAATCCAACTTTCATATGAACATAGTAATTGAGAAGTTTGGGGGGTTTATGCTGACTGTTCAGTACAAATGGAATTTTTTTGCTTTCCCTGGTGACTGAACAGAAGCAGCTGAGACTGATTTCTTTTTTTCCCTTACTACCATCGCTCACTTTTCATCTAAAAATGTCAACTGAGTTTCAGAGTGAAGTCTGAATTCATCTGGTCAAATTAACCTTCTCAATAGTCTTAAAGCGAGAGCTGACCTTTGCTGAGGTATAACTTACGTCAAACACTTTAAGGAAATCTTTAGAACATACAGATTGTTCTGCAAGGGAGCTGCTGTCTTGAAATTGGGAACAATATTTATTACATACAGAACTTGAATTTTGTCAAAATACAACACAAAACCCCCTAATATTTTCCTTGCATCATGCAACAGTATCTTTAAATAGAGCCTCAGTTTACACTGTAACAAAAACTTTTAAACTGTGAATCTGTTTGTTCATCTTATATGATTGGTTTATTATGCACTAGATTTCAATTTCAAGCATAAAGTTTTCACCTCTGTCTATAAAGAATTAATCTTGACAATTATTTTATTTCTTGACTCAGCATTTTGAGAGGAAAGGAAAAGCTGTGAGGAATCCCTGCATGTCCTAGAACAGGGAAAGAACTAAAATCTTAAGTGTCATCCATAGTATTTGAAGACTGAACCCATCATTTTGCAAGCTCACTGCTGGATTGTATTTTATATAGCAAATGAAAATGAGGAAAAATACTGGTGGAAATGATAGAAAATCTAAATTTGATACAATCATGTCTGGTCTTAGGGGTTTCTTTAGTCATTACAATGCTCAGGGCATCACTGCTATGTGTCCCAAGTCCTACCTGTTGAAAGGCAATTTGATGCTTTGTTCTTTTGGGGATTGAAATTGAAGTAAATGTTGATTCTTAACTCACCTTCATCAGTATCTTATATTACAGGGGGTTTGTAAGGAAAAGATACCCAGGGTCAGCTGCAAGAATTCATTCAGATTAAATCGTACACATGTGACATACTTGTTTTAAAAGCACAAGTTATAGGAGTTGCAGGTTCTTTGCTATTCTCAAACACCTGTCGTACTTTTCCTCCCAAAACTGCAAGGGTCTGTTTAAAAAGTTCCAGGAGCATAGAATTACATCTGTAAATGCTGCTCTGCACTCGGAAGTATTTATGACATTTTCCTTATACTGCAAATCTTGAATAAATGGTTATTTCAGCAACTTAAAACAGAGGGGGTGATGCTGAAGTATAACTGTCCCTTCAAAAATCTCTGTTAGAAATATAGGCCACAAAGCAGCAATTACAAATAGCCTGAGAAAACTAGATGAATTTATTTTCACATATTAATCAAAAAACCTTTACTCCAAGTACAAGACAGTCTTGAGAAGTGGATAGTAAAATTGAAGAAAGCAATACCATAGATATGGATAGATCTTATTACATCTGTCCATCTTGCTGCCTAGATGGGTTACACAGTTAACAAATCTGCATATCACCTGTGCAATGGAAATATGCCTGTTTGTTCTCTGAGCTGGTGGGGTTTATTGTGAAAGACATCAGAAAATCTGTGAGGGCTGGCATGAGTGTCTGTGTGTATGTGTCTATATGTGCAGGCAAAAGGAGGCTACAGCATTTAAGAGCCCTTTTTGTTCCCCTTCAGTGTAAGAGAAGAAGATAAGCAGTGGTTTGTTTCTTTTCACTCTTGTATATGGGGATCGTGAAGGTCAAAGCAGATTTCATCTGTGTTACAGCTCAGAGTGGCAAAGAGGAATTACTGGTACCAGGTTTTAGTATCAATTTGGAATTTGGGAACCACAGAGATGGACTGAGCATCACACAAAAAAATGAGCATCTGTTCAGCTTCCAGTGATGCTAAGCTATCTTATTCCTCTGGCACAGATTTATTTATATGAAGTGTAGCACTGAAACAAAATGTTGGCTTAGCCTCAATCTGTTTTTTTATTTTTATTTTTTTTTTCAATCCAGTGTCATGAAAACCATTTTGGTTTGCTGCAGTTGTAAGTTACATTTCCATTTTCATTTTTGGCATTGTGGAAAATTGTTCTTGCCAGGTAAATACTGACAGTTTATAAAGGCCCATGTGAAAACTGAATGGAAATTATGTGGAAATTCAGGGGCTGCCCTCAGGGTTATAAACTTTTCCTGCCACCGCCCTGTAGGAAAATAGCATGGAGATATACTTGCATTTTCAGGTACTTCTCTATGTGAAGTTAAAAGCCCAAGGCAGATTTCAAATGCATAGTTTTTGGTCAACTTAGAAACTGAAAAGCAGCTGTGTTTCATATAAATAAGCCCTCCAAGGTTAAATACCTTGGTTGAAAAGTAGGTCGTTTTGGATCTGCTGATAGCCTAAGGATTTCAACAGAAAGATTTAAAGGTCTTAATGAAAATTTGATCATTGTCTCCTGAGACAGCGGAATTTTGTGAGAGAATTCAGCAAGGGTTGCAACAGCCCTCACAGCTGTGTTTCAGCACCCAGCCAAAACAAAAATGAAAACATAACTTACTTTTTCTGCAGCCTCATTAAAACTGAACTAATTTTTGAGAACATTATACTGTAGTTCCATGCTTCATAATAAACTGTTTATTCTTTCCCATACAAATGAGCGTGAACCATTAAGCTTTCAACAACAGCACCTAAAATAATGAGGAGGAACACATTTTTATAATGAGGATAATTGTAATTGCAGAATTTTCCAAGTGGTGCAGTAAATTTTCCCTCTGCTGTAAGATTGGCCTTTCTGTAAAATAAATGCTTTAGTTTACCTTTATGTTATTAGGCTCATTACAGAAGTCACTGTATAAAGTTTGGTGGTCTAAATTTTCCAGAACAAACTGACTAATGTTTATCCTATGCCTAAAGTCTTTGAGTCTTTCAAAGAATCACTTACCTCATTGTTGAAATCCATTGCATTTTTGTCAGGCAAATTTTCATCTCCTACCTGCCACGGTTACTGATAATTAATATGCACAAAAATATTTATAATGATAAACAGGCATCAGAATTTTCTGTACAGGAAAAAAAGCCACTGCTGTTCAGGAAAAGTTAATCCACCCTCATGAGCTGCTCTCCTCAGTGAGGCTTCCTCGCTGTGCTCCCTAATTCCAGCCACATAAAATGTTAAAACTCATGTTTCTCTCATATATAGTATAAAAGTGACATAACTGCAATTGGGTCATTACTTAGAGTAACTTTTTTTTTCCTGATTTTTTTTATGTGGTAGGCACAGGGTAAGAGGTAGTCAATTTGACAGGGTCTGCTCTGACTGATCATGAAGGTAAGGCAACAGGAGGACAATTAGTAAGAACATGTCACACTCACTCCCTTCTTTAGGGTTTGGGGCATGAAGGGATGAGAAACACTCCAAGTCTCCTTCAGCCTGTTGTTGTCTTTTAAGTTACTCAGCAGAGCTCCACAGAATATACAGGTGGCTTTCCTCAGAGGTGCAATGAATTTTCTTCTTGTATGTTTTTCTAAGGGTATGTCTGATTTCCCTTCTGAGGTCAAGGCACATAAATGATCATACAGCATTTGGTGCTTCCAATTAACTCACATTGTTACTTTTCTGGTTCAGAGTCCAACATCAAAACCTAATGAACTGTCTTTCAGGGTTTAACTGAATTGCCAGAAAAAAAGAACAAATCTTCTCTCTACACTTTGTGAGGAATGTATTTTCCTTCCTCCTCTTTTTTTGCTCAGCTTTCAGGAACACAGATGCGAAGGGCTGAGCTGTTCAGGGTAACAGACAGATTGATTTGTTCATATGTCAATTTAACAAAACAAACTGAATGGACAGCTAGAGAAGGAATAGAGAGATCTGAGGAGATGTTGAAAAACACTAAGTGATGATTCATAAAATGATGTGGTTATTTATGTAAGGGCTTCCACCCCCCACGCCCATCTACCTACTGCAGTTCAAATAGGTTTTTCCTTTGAACCAGTTCATCGCATAAAATATGCATCATGATCCAGCGAAGCATTTATTTAATTAACTGTCACTGGGCTGAGACAAAAAGGAAAAGCCTATTTTATCAAAATATGCTAAAAATAAGGATGACAGCACAACAAAGTGAGTGTTTCAAGGATCTAAGCTTTTGCACAGAGCTCTCCTGAATATTGGTTTGCTTTTTCTGTTTGACTGCTCCACTGTAGTGTTGAACAGTCAAACTACAGCACCAAGGCCTCAGGCAATGGATGTTCATTTTCACCAGACACCCAGCCCAGCACTGTGATTAGCACCTCCAGATTCAGGGCTGTGCAATCCAGACTGCTAATACGCTTTGGGGCTGCCAGTTCTGATATCTGCATTAGTCTGAGTATCGTCACTTTTAAATGTTTAATAATCTGATTGTGATAAATGGTCTGGATATTTATCTCCTTCCTCACAGAGAAGGATCCCATTAGTGAATTCAATAATTTCCAGAGGGTCAGGCTTCCTTGCCAGAGGCTCAGGTCGAATTTAGCACAGGATCCATTTCTTTCCATGCACTATATCCCTACCAGAGGTATGGTAAGAGTCCATTTTTTCACCATCAAATAGAGTATGAGCTGCCAAATGTTGATATAAAAACCAGTTCTGCTGACAGGATGCCCAGCAACCCTGAGGCCCTTCAGTGAAGCTAACCCTTTGCTTCCTGTGACACTCTGGATGTTCGAACATTCATGTTACTTATTCCTGGCTAAGAGACAAATGTAGCTTTTCCTTCAGAAAGACAACCATTTTTGCTTGTCTCGTGGAAGAAAAATTCTGTTCCAGTCAACAGAGGGATTTCAAGTAAGACAGATTAGAGTTGGTAGATTTTTCATGTAAGATACCCCTGCAAAACCTCAGGAAAAGTTCTGTAAGTTATGTAAATAATACAGAATTACTGTTTCACTGTGTGACTCTTTTTTTCTTGCTATTCAGCCATTTGTTCTAAAAAAAAAAAGGCATATGTTTAGATTACAATGAAATCACTCTTATGCTCTAACAATCTTCTTTCAACTGTTTATTGCTCATGCCAAAGTAGTAGCTCTAAGTTTGAAAAAAATTATCTGAGGTAGGCAACTTTTGAAAAGTCCTTCCTGAGACTTCCAGCACACACTTCACTGAAACACATTGATTTAGCCTAAAGAAATTCACATTTGCAGGGTGTTTTAGACACACTGGCCTTCTCCAAGTGATGTTTTAATGAGATACTTGGATTTGATTACAGTGAGTCAGAGATCATTAAGAGGGTGTAGAGCTGCCTGGGTACATCATAGTGGGACTGAATCGAAGGTATCGTGAGGACTTTGTGTCCCAGGGTTGTTGTGACGTCTGTCTGCTGCCGTCAGCTTTCTCAGCCTATTAAGTTGGTCTTGCAACACCGATCTGTCTTGCAGATTTTAGAGTCAGCTGACTTAAAATGAATATCATCTACTTTTAACTAGGTGGTTTTATTTCTTTTGCACACATGTAAATTCATACAGTGAAATTCTTCTGCAGCACTGGCTTGTGTCCTGGCTTTTCCCCTCTGCTGATGGTAAGAAAGTATTTGAATGGTCCCCATAAATTCTCTTTTCATGGACAGGAATGGTATTAAAATGTAATGTAGAAAATTATAGACAAAACAGGAGTAATGAATGGCAGCTTTTGTCTGTTTTGAGATTTACTGTGCAGTAAATAAACTCATAAACTCACCAATGTATCACAGACTGGAGTATTTTGCCCTGTGTGCACTCACACATGCACTTTTTTTGCCTGGTGCCTGTCATGAGGAGCAGCTGTAAATTCCCATTAAGAGAGAGATACTGTGGAGTGTGAAATCAAGTGTTTCATGCAGTACTCTGGACTTTCTTTCCTAAATAGGAAAAGCCTTGCAGAGGACACTGAACATGGTAACCAGTAAAGACAAAAACTGGCTCTGCAGGGGAAATGCCAGCGGAAGAAGAAAGGGATTTTTGTGCCAATGGTCCTTACGTTTTCATGAAGCAGATGCCTCATTCGCATTCATGTCAGCACAAGGAAAAGCCAAACCTTTTTAGCCTGCAAGGATAAAACCCAGGAACTTGGGAAAAAAAGCAAGAAGGATCTTTCCCAGCTGCATTTCAAAACTTCTTCCCTCTGGCAATGTGCTGGAGTGCCTAAAAACTGGGACTGTTAATGCCTCTCTCTAGAAACCACATCGCTGGTGCTCTGAATGGCAGAGGGAGGAAACACTAACAAAAATGGAGTTTTGCTGTCTCCTGCCCTGGACAGAGCAGGTGCTGCCTCTCCCTTCTCACCGTGATCTCCTCCTGTGCACCGGGCACATGCCACAGGGCACAAGTCTCTGCTGAAAAGAGAGCAGAGCTGCTCACTTGGTTCCCTGGCAGCCTCAGACAGAGTCTGCCAGTGGGGCTAACATTTTAGAAATCACTATTTGAGAGTGCAGACAGGCAGTCAGGGAATCAAGACAGACAACACTAGACACAACTTGATTCCCTTGGGATATTCAGGGTACAAGGTGGATTCAGAAAGGCTTTTTTTAGCTATGACCATCTTTCTATTCTGAAAGTTTCCTGTTTTTTTTCTTTCCTTTTTTTCCCTACCCTGTAGGTAGACACAGGTTCAAAGACATTTACAAAATAGATCCGAACTAGTGTAATGCTCATTATTATGGACAAGTACAATCTTACATCTGGGAAGTGTTTAGCCTGAAGACTTGCATTTTCCCTCTGCTTTTCCTATAATTGAAATATATACAGCAGTGCAACTGATCTTTCACCAGTGTGAAAATTATGACTGGATTTCAACTTAAAGGCTGGGAGGTGGTGAAAGCACTCACATTGTTACTTGAATTTATCATGCCTATCTTAAGTCATCACATCAAGTTGTCTCAACATGCTGGATTCCATCTCTGGGTGGTGAGTCTTTGCTAGAGGAATCACCCTGGTTTCTGTTCCTAGCTTTTCCTTGACCATTGACACAAAACTGAATGCTTAAGTGACTTGATAGAGAAATCCAGGCCTTTGTACATGTTTCCTTTTAAATGGTGGATAGAGATTTGTACAGTTTTGGAGTGCTCTGTTTGACTTTTTCCTGGTTTGAGTGCTGCCAACATCTGTGCTTCTATTTGATTTGAGCTTTTCATGTGTCTGTGACTACTCTTGTTTTCTGCTTTTCTCTCAGGAAAAGATTACTGAGCCTTTAAGAAGCCCACACTGAACAGCCACCCCAAATGCTTTGACTGTGGTGAGTTGTTGCCTGTTACAAATTGTTACCTACTCCTGCAGAGGAGTTTCCTCTCTTTTTTATTTTTTTTTTATAAACCATTTTATGTTTTACTCATAGATTTAATAAAGATGTTCAGTTCCCAGTTATCATCATCTAAAAACACTACATGTCTCAAAAAAGCAAGGCAGAATATAAAGATATACAGAAAAGATTTCTTAGTGAATGAATGATTTCTTGACATCAGTGAAACATCCTCCAGTCAAAAATTTACTTAAAATAGAAGGAATACCCTTTATAGCCTATTACTAACTGAAGTAGCTGCAGAATATCTTCATTAGTTAAACTAGCATATATTTTTTCCCTAGAACTAAAGCTTGGAAGGCAATAAGGGGTGCGCTGTGAGTTCATGTGCCTTATCTCAAATAATGGCCAATCTTCGCGAATGCAGATTTGGGCAGGGCTCTCCCCACGTGCCCTTCCAGCCTGTGCAGTGGATTTTTTTTAGGTGAGGCACAGCGTGCACAGAACTGGCCCCACCGTTTAAGTCCTGAGGTTCATTTGCCATGGCCGAGCGAGCTTGGACAGTGACAGGGAAGTCCTCGGGACTGTCACAGCCCCCGGTACTGACCGGGACTGACCCTGCTGAGCATCCGAGATGTGACGGGATGGGATGGCAGGGAGGCTTTAACTGCCAGGGGACGGTCCCACTGAGGCTCGAACTCGTGACCTTGGGATTCAGAGACTGGAGTGCTCTCCATTACACCACGGGACTGCCCCCTTGTCTCAAATATCCACTTACAAATTGTCTTGGTCCAGGGAAACCCACGGGATTACAACAAGTAGACAGCATAAGAAATTCCAAGCTAGTTATACAAGTGGTATGTTTAGGGTATGATGAAAAGAGCCAGAGGAGGAAGAGATGGCTGTGCTGGCTCTTAGTGCATTCTATGCCCCAGAGCACAAACTGGCTCGAGGGTGGAACCAACAGGTGACAGGTCCCTCAGCAGCCCCTGAAGCTGAGCTCGGTTATGTTCCTTTGGAGAAGAAATAGTGGCATGCAAATATTGGTGTGTAAATATTTTGTGTGTCAAATGGTGATGGTTTTAGACAAAACTGCATTTCCTTCATTAACTCATTTTTTTCTTTTTTAAACAAATACACGTGGCACTGCTTTTCACCTTCTAAACAGAAACATAACTGGATAATTCCTGGGAAATGGAAACATTTGTGTATTCATGAACATGTAGAAAGTTGCTGTAAGCCTAGGGTAGCCATTGGCATTTCATGTCAATTTTAGGGAGGTTTTATAAGTTTGCTTTACTGTTTGCCCCAATGATTGTTACCTTAGCAACTGCCAAGTTGCATACAAACACTTACTCTGAGAAGCAGAGCTCAACAAAGTAAAGCACCTATCTTTAAGTAATCACCAGGAACACAGTGTATATTGTGGATTTTTTTAACTGTCACATACACTCATCTACAAAAATGGTACATTCTTTTATTTCAAGTTTTCCAAAACTTGAAAAAAAAAAAAAGAAAACCTTCCAGAACTTTTAGCAGCTAGTCAGCCTTTACCTCAATTTTTCCTTTTTTTTTTCTTCCAGCTTGCCAAGTCTTTTAAAAAACTAGTATTTCATTCACAATAAGGGTAATGAAGACTGTGAGGTCAGTGATGTGTGTGCACTTGGATAGCATTGAGTAGAACTGGGTAAAAGCATAGACAATACTTCATGTGCCATATGGTTCATGTTCACTAGTAGTGTCCATCTGACATATGTTTTGATTCACATACAGACCATTTAGCATGGAGGAACATGTTGGGATAAAATTCAAATTAATTTTGAACTTTTTACCAACCACTTCAATCTAGTTAATACTTTGTAAAGATCTGAAGTAAATAAGTGTTAGAAAAACATGTACTAACCATTTACTCTCTTATCTTGTGTACCAATGTTATATTTAAATGAGCAAGAACTCTAACCTTTTATGCAGTAAATGAATATAGGTGCATTTTGCATCTCTCACGTTTGGTTACTCTATCCCTTCCCCAAAAGGTACCCATTAGGCAGTGCTCTATCCAGAGAAATGCATGGCAATAAGGGATGTCACAGGAGCACGTTTCAGTTTGTTCAAAGCAGCTTGTCAGAGAGGGCAGCCTTTATGCTTGTTTTCCAGCTGATTTCCCCAGATGTAATCAGACAAGTGATTTATCCAAGGTCATACACCAAGTTACTGGCTAAGCCAACACTGTAAGATCCTGGGATGCTCCTCTTTCATATGCTTTTGTTTCATTTACTTCTGCCACAAGACTCAATTCCCTCGATGCTGATCTGAAAATTGAACATTATTAATATCAATGAAGTTTCTTCTCCCCATAGCCTTCATGGTTATTTTTTCCCCCTTTTTTGTTGGTTTATTTGGCTGTTTGTTTTAAACCAGCTGTCTGTCTAGATTTGTTTTTAGTGTGACACTTGACTGGAAAAAAATCAATTCCTTCAATTTAAATATCCTGGTGAACATACAATATGGAAGATATTGCTTACTTCATTTCGTTCTAAATCCACTAGAGGCCACTTCTGCAGGATGTTATACCTGTAAGACAAAGCATGAACCACTAAGAAGAAATAGACATCAAGAAATTACACCAAGTGGTATGAGTTTAATTCGAAATATTTTTCAAATTCAATTGCCTGTACAATGACCTAAGATCATCAGTTTAAGTCACTTTTCCAGAAAAGTCACACAGTCACACCATTGATACTCTCAGCTAACCTAATGTTGGGACTACTGACATTTTTATGTGTATACTTAGATAAGTAAATAATGAAGCAGGCAAGGGTAAGCTTTTTAATTTTATACAAGCCTTTAATTTTGTATGTGCTTGAGTCATAGTCATCCAATTCTCTGTTAGCCAAGGGAGGGAAGAAAAACATGAAGGCAAGAAAGAGGAGGAAGAGAGATGTTAAAATTCAAAGCTTCCCTGCCTTATTACTTTCTCTTACAGATTGCCCTGTCGTGGGCAAAAAGTCAAAATCAGCATTTTAATAAAGTGCATTACAAAGAATTTTTTCCCTTTCCTGCAGGTGAAACAGGATTGAGTCTTCCATTTATCATAGCACCTCAGTGTTCCAACATGGAATTCAAACAGAATTTTATTTTATTGAAAAATAGATTTGAAGGTAAGGCGTTTCTGTTATGTCCTATTCTCTTTCAATCTTCTAGATCTGGTCCTTTGAAAATATTTATATCAAAATCTTTTGTGTGGTTGAACATTCTAACCATGTTTCTTGGGCCTGTGTGTTTTTTTCTGAGTAGACTGTAAAGGATTGTAGGATCTCAGGGCTCAACATTGAAATGGGCTAGGTGGGAATCCAGTCATTCTCTTTTCCCATGTTTTAAAAAAAATAAAACAAAAAATAGATTTAGAGTCTGATAAGACTGATGAACTTCATTGCAGGGAACTGCAGTTCTTTCAGCCTGTCATAGGTCTGTTTGGGGTGTCAGGAGATGATGTATCTGTGCAAAGATGTCAGAGAACTAAAGCCAGAGGAGACTAAAACAGAAAATAATTGTATATTTCAAGTAAATTGGAAGAAAGAATTAAAAAAGGCCCAGCATGAAAGCTTATCAGACAATGAGCAGCGAAAAATAAACTGCAGCTGGAGTTAGTGCAAACAGATATCCAACCATGTTGTTTCAAGGAAAACTTTGAAAGAAAAATTGTGGAGGCTTTTTCAGTTATCAAACCTATGGCAGCATAAACCACTTTTTAAAATTTCTTTCAGTTCCTATCTCTTTTTCTGACTCCAGACAATCCCATGAACACTGCTAAATACATAAATCAACATTGTGTATTCTTTTCTGTTCTTCACCAATGGTCTCTAAAACACAACTTAGCAAAAATAAGGTAAAAGGTGAAAGCTGTATCCTAATAGAAAAAGAAAATTTACCTCTAACTGAATTAGTCAGTTTTCTTGGGTGGATAACAGCAGTAGGCTAGGATACCACACTGATGTAATGATTAACCTTGCTAACAAACTAATTAGCCAGCCTACACACACTGTGTTGTTTCTCAGTGCTGTATCGGATGAAGACATTTGAAAATAAAAGTATTGCCATGGGACAGAAGAGCACCAATCCTTTGGCACTTGTCAGGCTCCAACTTAGCTGTAGTCTGTCTCACTTGGATTTTCCTTTCATTCCGCTGCACATAAACAAAGTTGGTTTTTCTTTTCTAACTTCAGATTTTAGTTGCTTCTTGAAAATCAGTAAAATGTAATGGCTATGAGAAAGGATGGTAAGCTAGAATGAATGTCAGATAGCTCAGTGAGAAACTTTAGCAGAAATTACTTAATATATTTAACATTCACAATCTTCACAGGGAAAATGATAATACTTTCCAGACCTAGAGTTTTGTAAGAGTTAATATTTGCCAAACTTTTTAATATTCTTAAATACAGAAGCTGAATAATAATTTTTTTTATTAATGTAAATAACAGATGAACTAACCACTGTGACAGTAGCTCTGTGTTAGCAGAATCTGAATACATACGAGTGGAATATATGTTTACTTAAAATACTTTTGAATAGTAGCTGATGGCTTATGAAATGAAAGGTGCTAGTCATAAATTATTATTATGCACACTAAAAAAAATTCTTTTAGAATCGTTTTCTTCTGGAGGGGCTACACAGAAGCTAAATGCTCTAGTTCATAAAGGATGGGCTGCTTTAAATTGAATTCAGATCAGCTCAGTTGCTGCCTCTTCATATGTGCTTCACAGCTAAATCTATTAAATTTTCTGGCACAGATGCAGCAGCTGTCAGTTTGGGTGGCTCTTCCAAGCAGTATCTGTGAATTCAGTCATCTCGAGCATCCATTTCAGTAGTTTTTTCAGAAGCAAGGAAGTAGTGCCATAGGTGATCTTCCTCTCTCATGTCTTTGGGATCATTATAGTTTATGCTAATTGTAATGTGGAAGAAAAGACGTTAAAGTAGAACAAGATTGTACCCCAAGCCCACCACGAAGTTCAGATCCCATTGTTGTAAATGAAGCCTTTATTTGATGTGGGATAAATCACACTTTCCTTTTGTGCCACTGTCAAGGTTTCATTGAGAATTTGAGGTGTAAAAGATCTATCTTCAGCCCAGCTACACTCCCATTCCCACCCCAAACTTCACCACTTCTGAGTTCTTCTACACCAGTGCCCAAGGGTGTAGATTAACAGCTGTCTGTCATTTAACAGGATTTCTACTCCTTTGGAACTACAGTCCTTTGTGCAGCCAAAATGCAACAAAACAATCATTCCAAATAGTGAATAGGCAGAGGGGAAACTTGACTTTGTATTTCTGAAGTGTCAGAAGAGCTGGAGGATAATGAAGAGGCTCTTTGGAGAGCAAAGCATCTTTAAATTCATTGGTCCTTTTTCAGTTGAAGGAGCATGGGCTTGGCAGCAGCCACAGTATCTCAGACAAAAGAAGCCTGCCAATCAATCATTCAATAATAGTGAGTTCAGCACCAGCAGAACAGTTTGTCAGATCAGAGCTAAAGCAAGTGGGGATTAAAAAAGTTAAAAGTAATATTGGGCTTGAGGGCTTTTTCCGAAGCCCACTGTTTCAAGAGGAAGACAGACTTACACTGACTTCAGGATAGCAATGATGTCATATCTCAACTCAGACATGACTTTCATATCTGATCTTTTTTATACTGTGCTTTTAAATGTTTCTTTTCACCTTCTGGTAACATACTGAAAGAGAAAATCCCAAGAAATATATAAATAAGGAAGGAAAAAAGTAAGGAGTAGCAGGGTAAAAAGGGTTATCATATCTCAATGGGATTTATTAACTGAGTCTGCTGACGGAAACAACAGTTGGTGATTTTCTCTTATTTCCTAAATCCTTTACTAAAGAAATTAAGTTAGAGGCAACTCCGATGATCTTCCCAGCCTTTACCTGAGGAAGGTGTAAAGTCTGAGGCATAAAGTTACAGGACAGTGTGAAGCTCGAAGCACTGGAAGCAGTGAGACTTCTCCCCAGAATGGGGCCAAATGAGCTAACAAAGTTCTGCCTTTCCAGAGGGATTTTCTGTGGTTCCCTTATCCCTCACTTTGCTCCCAAACATCTTCCCTGGGCAGCTGAGAGACAGAGTAAGCAGCCCCTGGAAAAAAGAGTCAGAGCAGTGTGACAGCAAAAGGAGTAATGCTGGCATCCTGAGTGTTTCCTTCATTGCCAGAAGCTAGAACAACGGGTTGAAAAAGGAAAGGTGGAGAGAGAAAGGAATACAGTAATTATCCACACCAGTGACTACAGCAGGACTGGAAGTAAGCAAAAACTAACACCTTATTATAGTCTAAGCCACTACTGTGTGCCAATACTGTCAAGAACACAGCATATAAGGCTAAAACAAAGCCATGTAAAATTACAGAAATCCATCTGATGATCTCTATGGAGAGGTCAGAAAATCCAGAAGAAATTCCTGCTACGCAAATGGATGTAAAACCTTGTGGCAGTTGTGGGGATGAGGATTATTGTTTCTGCTTTACATATAAATCTCCTTGTCTGTACTACGTTTTAGAAAAGTAAAGTTAGATCACTTCTTAGTCAAGGATTTCTTTTGTGCATACACATCCATGCATTGCAATCTCCTAAACATTTCAGTTTTTACTCCCCTTTCTAAATCTTCCAGGTTACAATATGGTTATGATATGACAGGCAAGATGTGATTATTGTATTTTTCCTCTATTGCCTTCTCTCAAAAAAAGCCTATGAAATGAAACATTACATGGGTAAGCTATCTGCACGCTTGATATTTTCATTCTACAAATGGTAAAAGGAAAAGAAAACAGAGGAGATTGTGATTCATGGAATCTCTTTGTTCTGCTGATCTTCTTATTCGTTGAGTAGTTCTTCTCTCAGTTTAAGAAAAACATCACTTCTCATTTCATTTCTTCAAATATGTAGCTTTTTTTTTACTGCAGGAGGGAGACATCACTTAGAAGCTGGAGATTTATGTAGCTTCCAAATCTAGTTTTGTGTACTGCTGTTAGTGTCTAAGCAATTTCCTAGAATTATACTACCTATTTTCACAATTACTTGAGATTTTTTTTTTCCTTATCTGCTTCTATTTAGTCATCAGTATTGTAACAGAGAAAAAGAGCAGATGATGTGCTGGATGGAGTGAGTTGGACTTGGCTGTGGAAATGTAGTAGCAATGGACCCAGACTCAAGTTTTTTTCCTTTGAAAATGGTTTCCATGGTAAGTTTTCAGCCAGGTATATCCAAGAATTACTAGTAAGCTTAGAAACCCTGCAGTAAATACATTTTTAGAAAAATTATATTGATATTTGTATTCTACTTTATAATGAAAATGTCATTCAAAATTCATGCTCTTTTCCTGTAATTTTTCTTTCTGGTAATTCTTCATTTATGTAACCATGCATATTTCTTTATAAACAATACACTTTCTCTTGCCACTTCTATCTCTCCAAACTACGCCTCATTTCTGTTTGTTGTACTAGAGGCATTTTTAAATTAAAACATCTGAAGATAGAAATCATCAAAACCAAGTTTCTGTGACAGGTGAGAGTGTGATGACAGGCCTTTAACCACTTGCCAGTTCCTATTTGTTGGCAAGGGCAAGATCTCACCCAGGTCAGTAAGTGGTAGTCAGCACTCACAATTTCTTTACATAAGAGTTTTCTCTAAATACCATCCAAATATGAACCACATTCAGCAAGAAAGACAAGTTATGAAAGCCCTTGGGAAATCCTTTTATCCTTTGAGTCTGAGAACTATCATTCTGCTTCATTCTTAAGTAGAATAGTAAACCTTATTTCCTGGGAGCTGCTGGAAGTGTAGAGTGATGCTGTGGTCTTGGATCTGGGGTTATTCTTACATCAGTCATCATTTCTCTGAGAAAGACAGGGCAAGGCTAGTCCTGTTAAGCAGTTCTGCCTGGAAAAGGCACTGTTCCCTGTTCTTTGGCCAGCCTTTTGTAGTGTTGAGTAACCAGCTTATTGCTTATAAAACGGAATGAAATTACTTCAGCATTTGCAATACAATAAGGATTGATCAGCAGGTGATGGAAAGTCAGCTGTATTTTTTTGCACTGTCAGATGGAATCTGTCTTAGATTTATTTAATGTCTTTCCAATCTGTTTAAATCTGCAAGTCTTTAAACACTGCTTATTCAGGTGTTTCGTAGAACTTTGTTTACTAAATTGAGGAAAAAAAAAACTTCCAAGCATTTCTATGATAAGGTGGGATGTTGATAGGTACCCGGAGTACCTGACAATTTATGGATGTTTAAGGGAGGTCAGTTACAGCATACTGCATAATTAAGTCCTCATAACCAAAATATTTATCATAAGAGCGTTGAAATACTTTCCTGGTCAAGCTAATAATAGTGGGTGCTGTAATGGCAAAGCATAACTAGTTGTGATCATTTCAAAGTGGCAGATCGAGCAGCTGCAGTATGTCTTATTTTGTAGGATGATAAACAGAGCTGAGTTATAAGCTCTTCTCCTTCTGATGGAAAAGAATTTGTTTCTGCTAAGGCTGCTGCCTCCATCACCTTAGGATGAAAAAATAATAAAAAAAAATGTTCTCAGTTAATCCTGAAGCCTTTCAAGATGAAAGTCAGTAAGATGAATGAGCACAGAAAAACCACCATAATATGTGAGCTTACTTTTTCCATACTCCCAAATGGAAATGAATCCTTGCCCTGAATACTGGGAGATGACCATGTAAAGGATAAAAAGGAGATTTAAAAGGTAGGATTTTTAAAAAAATTTATTTATGTCTGAATTATTTGGATTGCCACTTTCCTAATGGGGGAGTCGTGGAAGGGGAACTTCTCATCTTTGTCCTGAACATATTTTTTTTCAGAAACCTGTAGTTCCCTGAAGAACCAGAATGAATTCTGAGAAGCATACTGGCCTTCTCCAGGGGGACTCATGTTTGCTTTTACTGTTAGGCCTTGGAGTTTTCTTGTAAGCATTGCCTATGGGAGTAAGTTCAGAAGAAAGGAAAAAGAAAAAAAAAAGAAAAAGAGAAAAGGAAAAAACCATGACTGTGAGGAAAAGATTACTATGAGTAAGAGGAGCAATGAGATACCCAGAAGGCAGCTGTGATATACAGCCCAGAGCCAAGGATGGAGGTCACTTCGCCACTGAACCGACTGTGAGGACATAAGAAGAAAGTTAAAAAAAAAAAGAAAGCTGAGAGCTGGGAAACCCTGCCGGACATTTAGGAAATTGTCTTAATGTATATAACAAAAGAAGCATATGAAGAAACAACTAGTTGTGTTATTGAGATCTAACAGGTACTAGAGCAAGGTTTCAAAGGAGGGAAGGGAATGGAAATTTGAGATGAGAAGGCACCAGTGTTGGAGTACCTGGCTGCTGTTCTGGAATTGGAAAGCAAGCAAAAGGAACACTATGAACTGAAAGGAAATGGAATAGGCTTCCCAGGGAAATGGTCACAGTATCGGGTCTGAAGTGTTTGGGCAATGCTCTCAGGCACATGGTGTGACTCTTGGGGATGGTCCTGTGCAGGGTTTCTTGGGGGTTCCTTCCAACTCAGCATATCCTGTGAAATCAGAATCTACACTGGAGATAGTTTGGAAGTATTTTAGAAGCCTAACTTTCAGAAACTTGGTGTGAGACACAAGTTGGTCTCCTTAGGACAAATCACTGGTACAGTTCTGCAAGGATATGTTACGTGGGTTAGCAGGAAAATGACAAGATATAAATCTCTTGAAGACAACCATTAGAGATAATTGAGAAATGGATGATACAAGGAATGATGAACTCACAAGTTGCTACTGAATTCACATTCATCTGTCTCATCAAGATCTATAATTATACAAAATTACAAATTAAGTGTACTTTCATTAGGCTTACAAGTAAAAGGAAATGGCTCTTCTAATGATACAAGTATATTGGCACTGGAGGCCCCTCAGCACTAGAGTCAAATCTTTTCTGGCAGCTTAGAAAGGGCCCCATTACCTTTTTAAGGTGAACTGGAAGAGCTGAACCCCCCCACTAAATGTGAAAGTACATTAAGCATAACTAATTACACTGAAAACGCCCCTCTGCCTATCTCCTGTTTTGTCTCTGCTGCCAGGGCTCCTGTGTCTCATTTCTGAAGTTAATTAAGGCCATTGTTCTGGGATGAGCCACTTGTTTTGCCTCTTGAGCTCAGCCTTGTGTAAAAACATGGAAGACTGAAATTTAAATAAATAAATGGACTTATTTTGTCTCTGGTTTTGCACAATAATATTATAATTCTCTGTGAAACACTTTTATCCCCATGAGTCTCATATTGCTCAGCCAAACAGTATAAAAGACATTTGGAGAAAACAGAGAAATCAAAATTCTTCTCAGTTTCCTGGATTCTTTTCTTTGTGTGAAATGGATGCAAGACCCTTACTTGGTTGCAAACCCTGGGGCCAAATCCGCCAAAACTATAAGTGAAAGTTTAACACAGAACTAATTGCAGTCTGTTTGACTTACTGCCTGGTAACCCCAGCCCAGTGGAACCAGATATTCTTAGTGGGAAGCACTTTGGAAAATCATTACCTGGGCAACGCTGGTGTCTAAAATGGTGCCAGGGCCGAACTCAGTTGGATTGGATGGATGCGTTATCTTCATGGTGGAATGGGTGGAGTTAGGCAGCCTTCTTCAAATCCTCTTAACAGTCTCCCTTGGTTTTTAATATAAATCAGTGGTAACTTTAAGAATATTTTCATGTTGCAGAAATAAACGTTTCAGTCTAATGGAGGTGGAAAAATTAATGAAGGCAACATCAACTGCAGGGCCTCACCAACCTGCCTGTCCCAAGCATTGCCGTGAATGTCTCCACAAACTGTGGTCATGGAGAGCCATCCGGCAGGACAAGCGCTTCACAGAGAGCTATCCGGAGGGACACAGCACTTCATCTTCTGGCTGTATGCAAAGCATGAGGAAAGCTGAGAAAACAGTATGTGAGTAAAGTCAGAGGGGAGATTCATAAAGAAAAAAAATATATAAGTAAGGTCAGTGGTAAATACTTAGAAAGATGGAAATTTAAGGGATTTTAATTTTGCCTCTGCCTTCACCAGAGTCAAGATCTCAACCCAGAAATCTAAGTCAATTAAAATATATGCAACAATTATGTCCATGAGATTACTGTAGATTTGAAACAAACATAAAATCTGATAAAATACGTCAGTCTCACATATAAGAGAAAGTTTAGCACTTGCTTAGATATTGTAACTGCAGGCTGCAATGATGAATAAAAAGAAAGAAAAAAACAGAAAGAGGATATTTTTAAAGCCATAAGATCAGTATTTCCCAATTTCTTGACATCTTTCCACAGCTTCAAAATATCCTACTTTCCTATGGAATTTACCCTGAAATAAAACAAATATCACAGATGCAGCATCCTTTACAGCACAAAGATATCATAGGCAGGCAAGGGTCTCTGAAAGGTTGATGAAATCAAATATGTATCAGGCATCTGTCTAATCCCATTAAAATAGAGCTTTAGAAAATATGACTTTAGAATAATCTCTTCAGATCAATTTGCCAGTAAGTCCCCATTTGCCACACCCTCCTCAGGTTGCATTATGCAGCTCATTTTCCTCCTGTAATCCTACCAGCCTCCTGTGTACTGCAGATTAAACACAACAGAGATTTACAAAAGCTAGGAGATAAAACTAAATAGACAATTTGAAAAAGTGAACCAAATAAGGGAAGGTATATTGCTTCGAATGAGGAAATATTAATTTCTCTGCTTTCCAAATGGAGGAAATCATTGTGAAGAAAAAACCAACTCAAATAGGAAAGGATAAAAGGAGATAAAGAAATGTGTCCACTTACTCCTCATGCAGAACATAAGAAATACTGTCAATATTTAAAATCTCTTTATTGCTAGGAACAGAGTACTATCAGCAGCTGATCTGGAAAGAAAGCATTTCATTTTTCAACAGAAACCCAAATTTTCCCCTTCCTAAGTGCCAAAAAGATCTGTGCAAATATGCTTTGCTCTCAGCAGTGTGCAGATGAGCAGCAGGCAGTTCTTGTTTCTGTGTTCCATATCTGAGGAAGTCATTATTTATTAATAGCTCTGTTGACAGAGTCACCTGGAGCCCCTTCATTTCCCCAGATTGCCTTAAATCCAGATTTGTCCAATAGTCCATACAGTTAGAGAACCAAATTTGGAATCTATCCCATCCTAAGTATTCATGTTTAGAGCTCACTGTTTTTCTGTAGCTTTTCCCTAACAGAATTATTTTTATTTTCCCTCTCCAGAAGGACCTCAGGTCTTTTTCCCATTGAGGAGAGGAAAGATCTGGCCATTTTATCAGCATCATCTTCTTTAAGGGGATGGAGCAACAAGTGGTGGAGAAGGTATGAACTTGTCATCTTTTTCTGTGAGGGCCTGCAACTCTGGCTCTGCTCATAGAGATCAGAGGTATTGGGTGGCAGAAAGCAGAGAGAAAGTCCCATCTTACTTCTTCCTTCAGAAAATAAGACATAAATTTTGGAAAGGATTTTCAAGAACTTTTTAAAGTATTTAGGGATTCAAATTTAATCAGATAATGTGTATTCAAAATCAGAACATTCATAAAAAAAGTTTTAATTCAGTTTTAACTTTATAGTATGAAGGAAGCTGATGAATAAAAGGTTTTACACAGTTAGACAACCTAACTATAGGCTTCAATAGACACATATGTCTTAATTTCTTGTGAAAAGAATGTTTCACAAACTTTCTTTTCACTTTTCTGCCAGTGAGTTTGCCTCACATGGATATCAGAGCAGTAGCAAAAGAATTTGACAACTCTTCACTTTGCCTTTTTTCTATAGCTCAGTAGCTGACTACTTTTGCTTCCCTGAGCAAATTATTTAATTTCTCTGAATTCTGTGATTTTCTTAGTTTTAAAATAAGCTGACATTTTTGTATAAGTGGTTTGGTCCAGGATCTCACCAGTTTAAGGCTGAAGAGAACTGGCTTAAGTGATTTTGTGGATTATGGAGTTTGCATTATTAGTCAAATATAGATGCTTTCTAATGGACAGTGCTAGAAATTAAATACAATTTCTGTAGAGTTTGGAGCTGAGCTCAAGAATTCTAATAATGATGATTGAAACATTCTCTTTTCAATTATTTGTTTTTCCACATTGTTATAATATCAATAATGACTTTAAGCAGTTGCAACACAGTGATCAGTGGTCTCCACAAGGTAGATGGGATTACATGGGAATACAGATACAGTTGTTCTCTTGCTCCCTTTTTTTCTTGCTCCCTTTCTTCTTTCCTTTTCCAAGAGAATTTTTTTTAATTGTTTTGTTGTTTGTTATTTGTTTGTTTGGTTTTTATATGTTTTTTTTTCACCTTCACTGCAGCAGAGCAGGATAACAGGTTTGTGGAAGAAGGTGGGGTGGCCACTGTATATTCATGAGACACATTGAAAATGTGTGTAACATTTCTGACCAGGGACAGGACACTACTGATATCACTCTTCCTTCAATTCACCTGTCAAACATATTGTAGTCTGATGAAATAATTTCAGTGAAGCAGAGAACAGGCCACCTGTACTTAGAGCTCAAGCAAAATTTGAACTGAATCTTTTATTAGATTTGGCTACCTCTGATAATGCACCTGATTAAAAGTTGATGATTATGCTAATACTAGTAATAATAATATTATGACCAATGTCATTTTTCCCTTGGTTTTTGTTCATTCACTCTTACCTGGCTTCAGAGGCATTCCAGAGTCAAGGACTGAAAAAAAATCAAGGCTGAAGATGAAATGTACCCCTCAGATGAAATAACTAAGCTAGTGCTGAAGGATTTCTAGCTTTTTTAGATATTTATTAAGTGGTGATTAACAGTGCACCTAATTCTCCAGGTTTACATGTCCTTGTAGCTCTGTCAGAAATCATACTCTTTTACACTAATCTTCTCTTACTTAATCAAGTTGTAGTGTCTTCAGGAACTTCTTTCTGTGTGCACACCCAGTGGAAGTTTCAGCTCTATTTTTGGGTGTTGGTTTTACACATGTTTGGACTCAACCAATTGCTGAAAAGTGAATGAGGAAACGTTTGCTTTAAATGAGCATTTTTGCTTTGAAATCAAGCTCAGGTCTCCAAAAGAACTGAGTTTTACTGACAATGCATTTTCAAATAGGCCATACTTAATAACACTAAAGGCAAAAAGAAGAACTAAGTCCTGGAGATCCTAAGTCAATGGGAAACTGATTTGTCAGGTCTTCTGCTGATTCATCCAACAGCTATTGAGATTTATATGGTATTGGAGGGAGACAAGAAAGAACATTGATCCATTTTGCACATGCATCAGACACCCCTGCCAACTGCAGTTAACTCCTTCACTCCATCTTTTAAAGTCTTAACCTCATTCATAACAGTTCTCACCTTGTTAAATGAACCCACCTTTATGAGTTTCAATCACACTAAACACCAGGCAGAGTTCCAGCTGTACTCCTTCAGTCAACTAATACCACATTTAATTATCTCTTCTGGAACTGATGCTTTTCACTGGAGAGATTCTGCTCCCTCAGTCCATTCCTACTACTGGCAGGAGCTAATATTTCCTCTATTATTCTTATCCAAAATCTTCATTGAAATCTGGAGTTTTATAATCCAGCATATGAAGGATCACCAGCACTTGAGCATTGAACTTAACATTATACATCTACAACACATGGTTGGGTTATCTTATGTATTTAATTTCTTCTCTTGTTCTCCATCTCCTCAGATTGCCTTTTTTAGTTGTGAATTAAAATAAATCAATATCCTGTTTCACATGAGCTATCACAAAAGGCAAATAAACTGCAGGGAAATGATTCAGAAAGAGGATTAAGATAAGCTTTCCTGTTTTAATAACATCTTATTTTTATTCCATTCCTTCTTTAAAAACAAACTGTGGGGAAACTTGCACTTGACTCGTTTGTGAGAATTCCCGGAGATTGTTCTTATCAGGCACATGAATTGCTAATGAGAAAGTTGTGTGGCTTCTCACCTTTGGCACCAGGTTCTCAACTGCTTCCTACTTTTCATGTGATACCACAGTTGTTTCTACGACTAACATTCTTGATGCTGGCAAAACTGGATACATGGGCTGCTTTGCCCTGCTGGAAATAGGAGAACAAGGAACAATTCACATATGCTCCTCCTTTGTGTTCACCACTGTAATGCAATGCTGACAGGGCACAGAACTGTCTTGGGTAGAACTTCTTTTTTCTGATTTCCTCTGATGTTGGACTTCTACAGTAAATTGCGAAGTCTCCTCTGCACAGAAGATCATATTGCAAAAGGATGCTGTTAAACCTTGCAGGATTTTAATTTCTGAATAGAATGAGAGGCAATAGGCCTTGCTGAGATAGGGTTTCCTGTGGAGCGATAGCACACCTGGCAGTCCCACCTGCTTACACCAAGGTGTTTACAAAGTCCATAAATGCAGATGCCTGGGTAGCTGCCTTAAATCCTCAATATCATATGATAATAGCATTGTGAGAAACAGGAATGTAATATGTAGTTTTAATGTGCTCTCAGTGACACCATAAAGTTTGGTGCCCAATGCCTCTGATTCCCCCAGCTTTTCCTTAAGAAAATGAAGACATAAGAAACATAGCAGTATTATTTCAGGTGAAGCCAAGCATGTGCTTTCTGTGCTTATGGTAATCGCATTTGTCTCTAGCAATATGAAAGGCAAAAGTATTTAAATTAAAATTTATGAGGAATTCTGAATTAAGTTTTTGTTTACTGTCTCAATGCTTTATTATTACATGCAACTAAAGCACAGTATATAAAGATACATTGAGAAGAATTAACAAACCATGGACTCTTGGGAATCATTTATAAAATTTTTCGAGAAAATGTCAAGATATGGAAACTGAAGGATGGTGGCAGTTGGAAAACTGAAGAAGCTTTAGACTGTGGTTAAAAGGAAAGCCAAGAAATCAATCACAATTGTTAAAAGTTGCTGCAAGAAGCACTTCATATGACAAAGGAAAGGGCACACTCAGATTACATCAAAGGAAAAAAAAAAACATGATCAAGACATCTTAGAGAGGATGTGATGTCCTCCTATTCTCATTCTGCTGCAGAGTAGAAATAAATGACAAATGGGGAGCATTTATGTCATCACAACCATGTGCAAGAACATATAAGAAAGGATTAAAAAATTAAATAAGATGCATATAACAATTAGGGCTAAACGAATGAGGAAATAAAGTTATGTATCATGATAATAAAGTGCCTTTTGAGATGGCATGACCCTTAGGGATAAAACTGAAATGCTCGAGATATTTCACTGCTTTCAGACCAGCCAGTAATGATGAAGAAAATCACCCCCTTGAGAAAAAATAAGGAAAAAATTTGAGGGAAAGAGAAGAGAGAAGAGAGAAATTAAATTTCACCTTTCTCATGAAAGGCTTTTCATACTTAGATGTATGTCTCAGCCTCTCCCAGGTGAACACAGTCAAAATTTTCCCTCTGTAGATCTGACTACTTTTCTGCCAGATGGAGCAGTGTACTCCCTCAGCTGGATTTCTGCAGAGAAGAGACATTCAGTGACATTCCCCCCCACCCTGTTTTAAGTGAATTTGATCTGTGTAGGCAGCCCACCTGTTGTGGCTTTTCAGGAGCAGTCCCTTTTTTCACAGCTGAAGTTCCTCATACCAGACAAATGCTCATAAATACATTGATGTATTCATCCCTTCTTTCAATACATCTGTCTCCTTTCCTGTGGACTGGCTCCCTTCTGCAATAGTTTTGCTCCTTTTAATTCCTTCTCTTCAAATGCAAGCCATTGTCCACATGGCTTTTGAGGACTGGTGCATTAAGTATTGAAGCTTACACGCACTGTTTGGAATGCCATAATTGCTGCCATGCATTGCAGGCAGCAGAGTAGTAGAGTCATTTCCCAGTCATACACATCAAATTGCTCTATGAATTTTAAGAAGAATTTGAAGGAATTCAAGAGGGATCTAACAGAGCTAAGGTGATTAGAGGAGATGATGCAGACACCACTTGAGAAGAATAGAAATGCAACATATACTGCAAAGAAATGAGTTATATGAAGGAAACCCTGTCACACAGAGTCACTTGGCAAAAGTGTCAACTCCATGCAGAAAGCAAAAATGTAACAGTGCCATCATGACTATTGACTGTATGTGCTTCTCTGTTTCAGTGAAGGATATTCCTGTGAACAAAACAAGTGCTGACAACCAAATTCAAATCCAATGTTCTCCCCATAGAAAACCATATGGCAGCAGAGCTAGAAAGCCTTGAGGAATGATTACTAGATTAGTATAGGAACTTGTAGAGAGAAATTCATTTGACATTGTCTCAGAAGTGTCTCAGAACAGGTTCTGTTTGCTTTAATGAGAACTATGCAATTGAAGTATTTTAGCAAATAGGTGTATAGGTTGGTAAATATGGATTTATTATTATTGAAAATATGATGCCTATCTGGACAGCTGGATGAGTGCCCTCAGTTAAGCTTCTGCATTTTAATCTTTCTTTATCAAGATCATTTATTAGGGAAAAACTTTCATAGAAGCAGTCTCACAACCTACAAAGTGGTACGAGGGTTCAGGGATTTGCTCTTTAAATTAACATTACATATATTTCTTTCCATTTCAAGCAAATAATACTGAACTACACAGTTTCGACTGGAAGTTTCTGCACATAAGTTGACTATAACAGCTGTAAAGTTTTGACATTTACAAGAGATACTGAATAATAATAAAAAATAATAAAAAAGACAGTTTAATATAGATGATAGAGCACATAGCTGTATGTGCATTTTTTACTCTAGTGCATTACAGATATGGACATTCAAACAAATCAACAAATTTAAATCAGTGTATTTTAATACATTATGCTCCCTGCCTCAAGACATTAATAAGGCAAGCAGTGAAGTTTTTTAAAAAGACTAGATACATATCTGAATAAGAGCAAAGAGGAGCCCAGCTCTCTTGTGTTCAGATGCCATTCTTTAAGCTTCTTAACCTCTAAATTTTCTATACACAGCAACTTAACTAAACAACATCTCAGTAATGAATGCCTTGATTCAAGTCAAGTTGAAATCAATGACAAAGTCAATGAAATCAGTGTAACTTCAATGGAAATTCAGTCAGGTCCAAAATACTGGCAGGCAATTGTTCCTGGACAAACTGCTGAATTATGTCATCCTTATGCTGATTTGCTTCATCAGAATCAAGCCCCACACACTGAAATGCACCTAGAGGACTGTAGTTTTGATTCAAGTAAAACTAGTTGGACAAAAAGAGGGGAAAGACTTTTCTAAACTTAGGCTTCCATAGTTCTCCCATGTTTGACAGCACTTACTCACCAGAGCAGTCATCTCTCTCACAGTCATACTGACTCATTTATTTTCAAACCATCTGTCCATCTTTCAATGGGATCTACTCATGTAAAAACATGATAGCATGAAACAAAATGTTTTCAGAAGATGATTGATACCTCACAAACTTAGACCAAAGGTTTTGTACTTCAGTCCATGTGAAAGATGACTCTATCATGTAAGTTAGACTACTTTCACGTGGAAAGTGTTGTAGATTTACTTCTCAGACTGTGATCTGTTTATTTAAAGTAGTAAATGCCTAAGAAATTAAATGGCACATCATATGGTGCATAGTTGAGAGCACTTCTTTGTGCAGCAGTGGGATAGTTACAAACAAGATCTTGTTTTAAGGAAAGCTCCTTAATTTCTTGATACTTTTAGAGTTTCTTGTTCCTTCAAAACTAGCAGAAGCCAGAGTAAAAGGTAAATAATCAACATATTAAAATGATATCTTTGTCCTGTTACAAACCACTAAGATGATGAAAGAAAGCAGCCTAGTTGGGTAGATATTCCCATACTGGCTTTGTAGATTGAGAGTGATTTTTTGTTGTTGTTTTATGACATTAGCAGGGCATAGTGAATTAAGTTAGAGTTTCAGTGGAGATTCTGGAGAAGGAACCTAAACGTTCTCAGGAGAGTGGTTACATCTATGTTAGCAGTAATTCAGTTACAGAAGAGTGGGTCAGTTGACCCAAACAACTCATGCAGAGCTGTTATACACTGATGTTGTATATGTCTTGTGGGGTTTACACTAGAGGAGAGACAATCTAGTCCTTGGTGATAAACGCCTCTAGGTTTTGTGTTTTGAAGCTTTGCGGCAGAAAGAAGCATTAGGCGTGTACTGAGGGAGCCATGTGAGCTGTGGGGCCTCTTGGACTGCATTGCTTGTGGCATGGAGCCATCACTTGGATTTTTTCCAGAAGGAATCTACATTGGGAGCATCAAGTCACTCTGAAAACTGAGCAAAAGGGCCATCAGGAGATCCACTTCACAGTTGCCCCATTTTTCTTCAGCAAACCACTTGTTTGAACACAGCCAGGCATCTGCCCATTCTGTCTTCAGACACCAAAAGGATTTGTCATTTTGCATAAATAATGGAATATTAGGGTGGGTTGATGCAAACGAGTCTTGATCATCTCTGATGAACAATGACAAAAAGAAAAAAAAAATGCAAATCAGTACGAAATGAAAGGGGAATCTGTCTAGAAATGTCACTAAGAGGTTTCACATTATTCAATAGAACTGAAATTACCAGTGAGATAACCCAGAAAGAGCCAGCATTAAACTTCCCTGCATACCACATCTCAAATCAATGAGAACAGTAATGCTCACAGGAGCTCTGTGTTCCAGTTCTTGATTTTATCCCATTTACCCCAACAGAGCAGCATGGGGCTGCATTGTAGGAATTCTCATTTCCACCAGTATTAGTAAGACCAAGACCTTTTTTGCGAATGAGGGAAATCTGACATTTGGAGTTTTGCAAAGAGCAGCCAGTGGCTTGTGCTTTCCTGACAGCTTTTATATATTCACCTAATCAAGGGTAGAGAATGATTTCAGTGGGGACATGGAAGTAAGCATGGGTGCTACAGCAAAAAATAAGAGCTAATATAAATCAGTGGCATTTTATTTACTTCAGTTCTGCTAGTCTGATTTAAATCAAGAATGAATTTGGCCCTAGGGCCTTACAGAAAAATCCCTGAGACTGAATCCTGCTGTCTTGGCTCAGACAATTTTTTCCTAAATTTCAGTGAGAGTCACGGTTGAACAAGGATCTTGGAATTCTGCTGTCACAAAAAAAAACCCCAAAATCCAGTTCTCTCATCAGTTGCTCATTTAGATTTGATATGTATCTAAATGTTTTATGGAAACTATAAGCTTTAAAATTGTTCCCATTGTGTTTCTAATGCTGAGGCATTTCCACTCTTCATATGTTCAGAAATTTAAATCACATTCTTCAGTTAAAAAAAATTCAGAACCATATATAAAAACCTCCAAATAAATTTCCTTTTTTTTTTTGTATGTTATCAAAAATATAGAAGTTGCATATTAAATAGAAACAAGTAAAATATCGGGATTCATAGGCACACAACACTGTAGGTGGGGAAGTCAAGTAATATAGGGTTTCGTAATTTTTCCTTTCTTCTTGTTTTTCTGGTGTTTTCAATGTAGACCCATCAACTTTACAGGAGTGTCAGACTCTTTGATTTGTGTGTGTGTGTGTGTGTGTGTGTGTGTGTGTGTGTGTGTGTGTGTGTGTAATGGGGGCCCCTTGCTTGTTTAATACAGTAAAAACCAAAAGTCACCACCAGGAGTCCTGTAAACTATAAGATTAGAAGCTTCAAGCACTCAGTGATGACCTATTCAAGGTACACATGGAGGAATAGTAAAGTTGCATAGCCATTTGCTACAAGTTAGGCTCTCAAAACTCACTCCAAGGTAATTAAATACCCCAGAGCTCTTCGACTTTGAAAATTTTCCTTGGGGATATAACCTGCCAAGCAATTTGAAGAGTAGAGCCCCCACTATGAGTCTCCATCATTCAGAAACTATTTAAATACATGCAACTTTCCACTGAAGTTTTAGGGTGGCCAAATAGATCAAAGCTGGATACGAAACAGGATTGTTACCAGGTTTTAGAGTCTGTTTTTCTATCTATTCATCCTTGCTGTCTCAGTCCTTCACATGTAAATGCTACCTGTGCCCTGCTGATTGAACTTAGTATTTTATATCCATAAATTCCTTCCTGCTTTATGGCTGATCTGTAGATTTTACTGAACTACATCCCTTGCACATCTGAGTGGTTTTGTCTACACTTACAGACATGGCAGTCATATTTTCAAATCTCCATTTGTCTGAATTTGGCTCAAACAGAACCACTTCTCTATACATACACAAAAAGTGGAGTTCCTATGCCCTAAGGTTACAATTTTGTCAAAGTTCACATTTTTGACATAACTTTTTAAGGCTATAAAACATTCAAGAGACTGACAGCTCCAGACTACATTTGTTTCTGGAGAACAACTCACAGAAAATTTACAAAGGTTGCTTTTAGGTATCTAGTTTATATTCTAAACTTGATTTACCCCTGAATGGTCCTTTGTAAGCCATTTATGTTTCCCATTTAAAATAGAGCAGCTTCAAATTCTTCTGTTATCTAAGCATGTCAGAAAAGAAAATTAGATTGGGGTTTTTTTTTTACATTTCTTTTATTATACTAGCTTGATTCCATGCCACACATGAAAGCTTGGTCTCTGCTTTCTTCTAGCCAGAAGCACTTAATCCTCTTAATGGGTGACTCACCCGACTTACTTAGTCCGGTCAGATAGGAAATCATCTGCACAGCCAAAGAATTACAACTGTGGAACAACACTGCATGAAATTACTTCAAGGATTTCCATATAGATCTTGCTGTCTACAAGACTATCCTACCTAATAAGCCCAGGGGACACAGATAACATATTTACAAACCCTACTTTCATTGATTTTTTTTACTCTTTTCCTCTCCTCATTAAACAAGACAGATACCCAATTTAAAGTCACTGGTTAACAGCTAAAAGCAACTTTTATAGGCTTTGTAGCAAGTAGGAGTGACAAAAACACCTCTTCTATCACTTCCTGTAGGTCAATGAAATATAACACGGTGAACCATCTGCTGCTTGTGTAATTGGTAAAGACTGGAATAACACATCAGAACTAATCTAGGCTTTTCAGGGTTATCTTCATGAGTTTTAAATGTAACCCTCCCACTGGCTACATGAAAGAGCTGACTTAGCTCTGGAGTAGCTGAAGTCACTCTGCACTAACAATCTTACCTGCTTCTGTTCTCACCACAACTAACTCACCAGGCACTGAAAATAAAAACTACATTACCGAAAGCACCTTTAGGTATTTCTCACACATCCCCAGAACAGACAAGTATTTTAACATATCAGATGTAAAAACAGTGAAGATATAATGCTAAGGGTCAAATCCTGCCTTTGGGATGATCACATCTGGGAGAAAATCTCTGAGAATAACAAGTCAGAGTATTTATATGCTACATAGAGCCAGATGGGAGGGGAATGGTGTACTGTTGTGAGGAACAAGCTGGGACTGAAGGCTCCTTGTGCTGAGCTGTATGAAGCTGCAAGGCCTTGGCTCAGGTATATGTGGCCAGGTGCATGTTGTGGAGCAGGTAAGGGACACCTCAGCTTCCTATTGAGCTCCAGGAGGGCCATCTGGGCACAAGAGAGAATACAGAGGTTAACACCCACCCCAGACCTGCACTTACCCTGGTAAATTTGCAAACACCCCAGCACTCTGCTGTGAAAACAAATGCAGAAAGAGAAGAGATTATACTCCTACCATTTAAATGTTATGGAGAATAAGGGACAGGGTTTAAGAATAAAGAGCTGTGATGCAAAAGTATGTATTTGGATGTTCTAGCTTAATCTGCAGTAGTAATTGCATTTAATTAAGACAACAGTAATAATCTTCAAATAGCATTAACTTTAAACCAACTAAATCTATGAAATATCTTCAGCTTAATTTCTAAATACTATTAAATAATTACTGCATCTCCTCTGATATCAATGTAAGCAGAGAATTTAGTCTCTTGAGGCATGTTGGACAAAGACTCAAATACCAGCATCAATATCATCTTATTATTTCCACAATTATTTTTTTTAATAGCAATCACTAAATACAGTTTAGAAGTGATGCTTTCTGTAAGTCTTCATTTGCTTTGAGTTTCTCACTTCAGATGAAATTCAAAGAATACAAGGAACATTAAACCAAGAAGACAAAACTACCACACCTTCTCCCATCAGCAGCTAGCAAACTAACAAACCAACTACACTGAAAAGAAAGAGAAAGCCCTGCATATGTAAATGTTGTAAGTCACAGGTGTAGGTTGATTTGTTTGTTTTGTTTTTTTAACTTTATTTAATCCCCCATTCAGCAGCAATGGCACACTTCAGCTAGAGGCAGCCTGATAAATGCTTATTTAAACTATGGCTTGATAAAAGGAGGACTATCAGACTGCTCTTTCAGAGACATTTCTTGTGGTAATCTTTATTTACTTCCTCATATAAATAGCTAAACCTAAAGTAAAAAAAAAAAATTAAATACTCTATGTGTTTATGGTTTTGAGCGTAAACCAGAGATTAGTACACTTCTCAGTGTTTCCATTGAAAGCTACTGTCTGAGGTCTTCTAGGGCTGTTTGGAACCAAAAACTGAGGAAAATTTTTAGATGTTTCAGAACTCTATGAACTGTCAAAAATGCTAAGTGATAAACATAGTGGTTTTTTTTTTTACCTCTTGATTTTTCAGAACTCATGTTCCCAGAAAATAGACATTGATAGGAAAGTTTGTACAATAAATCATGGCTTAGGTTGATAAACACAAAATCATTCAAAACCCATCTTCAGAACGCTAATGATAATATAATACAGTTCAGTTTCTGGATTAAATTTGCCTAAGCTCAGGTAGAATGGTCTCATGTGCATATAAATAAACAAAACCGTGGCACTGACTTGTCTTTTGAAGGCAGAGTCCAAAAGGAGCTGCAAAGTCCTTTACAGCTCTGAATGTAACATGCCACATACATCTTCCAACAGTCCCATTGCAGAGAAAAAAAGAAGTTTCCACCTTAACATAAGTTTATATCCTTTACAAAAAAAGACCTGATACATCAAGAAGAATGAAGACAATGATACAAATCAAAAGCACTGGAAACCTGATGTCAGTGTATCACCTTTCTATAACCAGGTGGCTGCTGTCACCAGAACTGACAAGATCCTTGTGTTTACAGCACACTCTGAATACGACTGTGACTTAAGACTATTTTCTGCATGCAAAGAAAGGTTGTTTTCTTCCTTTCCTTTCTTTTTTCCCTATATCACTCTAACCTTACACCCCATCTTTAAGCTGTTTAATCCATCCAGATAAGGAACACTGTGTCTCGTGCTGACCTGCACACTTTGGAAGTGCATCTCAATATCATCTGCACTTTCCTGCAATTATGTATTTCCCATTCTGTTGCAATCCAGAATATCCTTTTATCTTATGTGGGACTGTCATATGTTTCTCACCAGCCTGCTGTGCCCTGTGGCATTACTCCACCTTTCCATCCCAGGGAGCCAGAGGGTATAGGAGGGTTCTGCCCTCAGATCAGGGATGTGTTTGTCAGCAACAACAGCAATTGCTGCTTCTGTGCAGAGATAGCTGTGGATGGATAACACCCTGCCAGGGATGAAAGTGCCCCTCAACCACTGAGAATCGGATTTTGTGCTGCATTCTCACTCTGGAAAACAAAGCATTTTCTTTTCCTTGGCAGTTGGCAGGTGTGCCCCTCTGAGGAGCCTTCTTTCAGCTGCATCCAGGCCCTCTCATCATTTCTACTGATATTAGGAGAGAACCAGTATTTCAGCAGACAAAATGTTGGTTGTCCAACACTTAGAGCTGACACTGTTGACAGGGTTTCATTTGAGTAATTAACCTGTAAACTATCTCGAATGAACCATGAGTGTGTGCTCTACCCCTTTCCTCAGAATACCAACCTTCTGACTGGAAAGAACAGTTGTACTGCTCCACTCCAAATGGAAGTGTTGGGTGGTAGGATAGCGTGATGTATAGCCGTGGATGCTCTGCTCTGAAACTGAGCTGCCTGTCATTATTCTTGTCACTAAAAACATTTGATTATTGTTCAAGAGAGTTGCATGTCATCATTGCATGTTTTCCCTATAAGTATTTGCCAAGAGTGGTTCAAAGAATGTAAAAATTGTGTATTGAGGCTTAAAATACACAAATCCCAACAGCATCTTTGCTAACTACCCACACCAACATTAGAGGCTTCTTCCCAGCTCACAGCTGGGGTCTTAGATAGGTATTCTAACTCTTTAGCATTGATGAATAATATACATTCTTGTAATGGAGGTATGTGGTGATAAATCAGGAGCATTGTCTAATCAAAAGACTTCTGTTACTGAAGTGAAATGTCAAGGAGATGAACATCTCAGGGCGTCCCAGACCTAACACATGTATCAGCCTCAAAAGAGCCTAAAGTTTGCTACAGCTCAGGCAATCATCCATATTCATGGAAACATGTGCACCTACCTCATCTGCAAACTTGGGCGGGGAATATATACCAAACATCCCACCTTCACCCAGACAGTTGCAGGAACTACATATGCTTCATTTGAAGTTTCAAGAAACAGGGAAAATCATGTTCTCATGGTGGTTTTTCCAGGAGTAAGCCCTTTGTTTTACTAGCTGGTTTTGCAGAATCCTGTTCTGCTTTCACCTTCGTCCCCAATGCTCTTTTATGCCTCTTGGCTGAAATATCCCTTCACTGTATATCCTACTGCTTCTCATGTGCAGTTTATACTAGGTTAGCTTTTCTCCTCTCCTTCAGCTGAAACACTCACCATGTATATCCATGCCTAAGCCACATAATTCAGGATTAATCGTTCCGCTCTGCTAAATGTCATTGACTTCTGCTCATTTCTTCTTCTTATATTTTTTTACTTGAGGGCTAAATAAATGGTAACAGCCAAGGATAGCTTTATCCTGCACATAAAGGGCACCTTCTTTTTTTTGAACTCCAAGGACAATATTATACAAAAGTATTCCAATGTAATTGAAGATAACGTACAATTAGCATACATTTATTTCTGAGTTCAAGAATCAACTTTCCATCATCCATTAACTGTTTTTTTTTTCTTTTTACAACCTTGCAAATTAAAATAATGTAATTTGTCTTTCTAAACAAACCCAAATCTTTACAAAACAGCAAGAAACCATATGAAACTCTCCCTGGGCAAAGTTTGTGCCTTACAGCATTGGCAGGTGAACGCAAGGAATGTGACATAAAGTGGAATGTGCCAGAGACCGAGGCCTGACAGCCTCATCATTGGCATCACTGCCTTCCTTCTGAACTCACAGCGACTCTGACACTCATCTGCAGTGCCCTGACCTCTCTACAGTGTGTGTTTTGCACATCTATGATGTTTGTGAGCTAAGGGCACAGCAACAAGCAGTAGACACCGGGTTTCTGATCAGGCTATGCCAACCGCTGCTTTAAAGGGAATAGATTCAGGCTTAACACTAGACTTTGGTTCATATGCACTTTCCTGGAACACTTAAACAGCCAAGTAAATCTGGATTTGCTTACCCCAGCCTTAGTGCTAAGTCAGGTCAGGGAACATGAGCAACTGCTCAACAAGTCAGGAACATGAGGGAGAGGAACATAAAGAGGCTGCTCTAAAAACAAGGAGTCTGAGTGACACAGTGATGGCTGAGTTGGTGCTTAGGCACAGAGGGAATTGCATGATAGCCCTTGTGGTTGTCCAACACAGCTGAAGTAAATCAAACAAGAGTTTTCTCTTTCAAACAAAGTCTGCATGGCCACATCTCAAATGATACACAAATTTTCCTGGAAGGATTGGGTGGAGACAGCAAGCAGCCACTCATACTAGGCCAGATTTCTGACGGAGGGATGCTCCTTCACAGTGTCTTTGAGAAATAAAGCTTAAATATTTTCACCATTTTCCCTGAGCTGCTCAACCCTAACCCAAACTACAAAGCTATTTGCTACCAAAAAAGCACTGCCTATTGATATTGCAGTACAAAAAGAAAGACAAGTTTGTTCACACACACACAAGCAGAGCCCTCTTGAGTAGGACAGACATTTCAAAGCCATGCAGTTGTGGGAGCAGGCTAAAATGTTTCCCAGGCTCTCAACACAAGCTGGCAACTTAACCCTGGTAATGCTACATGCTATCAGAACATTATCTCACAGCTTCAATGGAAGCAGGACACTCAGACATCTTCACAGCCCCTTATCCAATCTAAGATCAAAAGTAGAAAGTTTTATATGTGCTTTGAAGAAGAAATAGGAAAATATTTCAGAAAATATTTCAGAAAATATTTCATGCTTCAACAACCCAGAAAAGAGAGTTAATTTCAAAGGGCCTCTTGAATGATAGTTGGTACTTAGGGCAAGATGCCTTAAGAGCAGACAAAGTTTGCAACTATGGGCCTCTTGGAGACCTCATGCCTTAGTCTATCATTGATACTGTAAAGAGGCACAGTGGCTGACCGATGAAATAAGGCTCAGGAAGTTTTGCTCAGCACTCTGTATTTTTCAGCTGGAAAATTTCTTGTCAGCTGCACAACAGCTTCCATTGAGAGAGCAAAGAAGCCCAGCCAAAGACAAGAGAAACAAGCAAAAAATAATTGACTTAGAGTAATACCCATGTCTTCTGAAAGCCTGCTGTAGTAAAGAGTGGAGCAAATCTTCTTAAATGTGATTTCTATTCAAGTGTATTTTGAGTAGCTGAAGAAATGAAAACAAACAGCAATAAATTAGGGACTGAATGAAACATGCATTTGAGCCAATTTTCCCATGCATCCCAGAAGTTTTACTGATACAGTCTGGTGTTGGCATTTATCTTTTTCATCCAACAAAGCTTTTCCTTCTAAGTGCAAAATTATTTTTTTTTGTCAAACTGAATTAATGTCACTCAGTTTCAAAAGTTTTTCTCTAGAAAATCAAGTTGGTCTAGAAAAAATGCAGTTTATTATACAACCTTGAAGGCTGGGGCAGGCTTGGATTGGAAACAGAATGAACCCCTCTGCTACTCTTGTACCACCCTTGCACTACCCTTTGCCCGGTGAAGTTGTGGATGCCCCATCCCTGGACAGGTTCAAGACCAGGCTGGATGGGGCTTTGAGCAAGGGAGTGGGAACTGACTGAACAAAATAACAGGAATTTGTTGGTCAGAGACCAAATCAGTTTCTTGGAGGTGGCAGCCTTATTTGTGTAGGAAAACCAGCCTCCTTGGGCCGTATCTCTTCTTGTACCCTGAAGACACATCCTAGTGTCCTTGAAATGGATACCCTTGCACCTAACCCCCATGTTCCATCTTCCTTGGCTGTAGGAATGGGTCTGATTGCCCAGTCCATTACGGTCTGGACACTAATGTGTTGTGTGCTGCGAGTTACTCGAAGCCCAACTGGAGTCAATATATATAAGACTGAAGAGGTTCCAGCCCAGGAAGTGTTTGTGTAAATGTGTTAGCTGTGTAGTGTGCTTGGACTTGAAATGCAGTAGTGGGGAGAAAATAAGTAATTTACTCACTCAAGGTCAGAAAAGTGGATGAAATCATGAAAAATAGTGTGGTGGATATAGGAGGTACTTTATCTGATAATCTTGGAGAAAAGCCCTGCAGATCTGTGGATATGTTGAGTTCAAGCCATTTTTTTGGTTTTTGTTGGTTTTGGGTTTGTTTTCTTTTAACTATGAGGTTAACTGTAAAGATGTGTGAAGTCTCCTTGCACTCATGAACAGTGGTCTGAGGCCTGAGAGCTCAGGGTCTGCCTGGCTGGTACCAGGCTTCCTCCAGGCTGTGCTTCATTTACTCTCCTGAGCAGGCAGGTCTTGGCCACTTTATTCCCCAAAGGATAGCTGGGGACAAACCATGGTACTTTCCTATATGAGTTTTGCTTTGAGGAACTTGTGGCTGTCATGAAACATACCTGCATTGCCCAAGTATCTTTCCAAAATTATAAGCATGTAGACATATTGAGAGTATATTTCCTATTTGGGAGCTGGATGTGCACGTGAATCATTTGGCAAATATTTTCTGAATTATGAGCAAGCAGTTGAGAAATCTGGTGTAAATTGGTGATACACAGAGAGCCTGTATAGGTATGATCTGTCAGCTAGGTTATTCATTACAGATTGTTCAACTGGATCTGATATACTTTCTTTTCTTCTCTTTAAGAGAACAGAGAATATGTTCTACAGTATATTTTTACTTGATTTCTTGTCTCATTGCATGGGGTTTACATTTGAAATTTATAATCTGCTTTGTGAAAATGGCCTATTCGCTTAGGTCAACCTGGCATTATTTTTCCCTCTCCTTTTTCTTTCTTTTTTTTTTTTTTCAACCTTCAAGGAGTAGGATAGTATTTCCAAATTCCCAAGCTAAGACTCATTACCTTAGGAGCATCTTGCATCCAGAGCTCTGCAAGGTGAGGCATTGAGGGGAATTTGCACTGCTGTTGGAGCAGAACAGACAGAAAACCTGCTGTGCTGTCATTTTAAACATCTGTGTCTTCTTTTCAGCAAAGTTAATAGACCTGTCCAGGATCAGCTGCAGTGAAAAGGCAGTTTCTTCACCCTACTATTGCTAGAAAATATTATTCTTTTCTCTTTTTTAAATAATGGTTTAAATCCTTTCCTTCTAGAGCAATGAGGTCTGGGAAAATAGAGAATAAGACACCTCAAAGTGTGTCAAAATTAGGATTTTCTCACCTCAATGTTGGAGACTCAATGGCAGTGAGCTGTGTATCCAGCCAGCTGTTGGCAGAGCCCTCGGAGCCCATGCAGGACACAGTTAATAGCTCAGATAATTCAGTGTCATCTGCTCTTTTGTACCCACTTTGCTGGTGGCTCAACACTGAACGGCAGGAGCTAAACCTCCAAATAGGCTGCTGTCATAAACGTGGCTCTATTAACATGTATAAATCTGCATAGCTTCTTGTTTTGTGCCTGTTCCCTCTGGGCACCCTCGGCGATTCTCCTTTTGCTCTGCTGCTGCTTAAGCCAGGATCTGTGGGGTGTTCACCATTGCTTGTGTTGCAGTCGCTTCCCCGTGCTCCCTGCGAGGGCAGTGTGGGCTGGCTCTGCCTGGCACAAGCTGTGACTGCTGTATGGGACATGCTCTGACAGCTGGGCTCCTCACCTTGTGACTGGCCTGACGCAGCCAGACCCTCTCTGGCCCATGGAACTAATATCTGGTTATTTGCCAGGTGGCACCTGAAGCAGCGTGCATGGTAGTGCTGCATGTGAATGTACAGGTGGTAGAGCTGTGCTCATTGCCATCCCTGACTCTGGAAGAGAAGACAAACCAGCTGGAAATAACAGACACACCCTCAGCAACTTCAAGAAGTGATAACACTTCTCTTCCCTGCTCACCTTCCTCTCAGATGCTTAAGGCTGTTCTGGTTTTGAGGCATTTGAATTAGACAATTCTTGTGTTTATTCTTTGAGTGGTTTCTCCTTGTTTTTTTTTTTTTTTGGTGTGCTTTTCTCAACATAATATTTGAAACAAATTATATCTTGAGGTGCTTCAATATTGAATGCTTTCCTCCCAGCAAACCTCGGGAATGCCTAGGCACAAACATACGTATTTTCTATTTTGATGTTTTGTGCAGTAAGTAATATCCTTTCTTCCTCATTGGTTATTTTTATCTGCTTACCAATTTTCTTCCTCTGTTGGTACAGTGCAGTTTTTCTAACCCTTCTCCCTTTCTGGAGCAAAGAGGACACTCAGCTGAAGAGATCTTTTTCAGCTTTTGGAAAGTTACTGTGTTTCAGTTGTCCTTTTCAAAAGTAAAGAAGAAAAAAAAAGAAAGAAAAACGAATGACTGATTCTATTACGTGCAGTGAAAACTTTTAAGGTTTAGGTTTTTAAACTCTCTGCTGTGGAACTTTCTGATGGGGGAGTGAGGGTAGAGTGTACAAAAAAACTATTGAAAAGAAGATGGATTCTCATGTTCCAGAGCTGGCATTTTACCCAGTGTGGAGGATAATTCCTCTTGCCTTGCTGGATAAGAGACAAATGTGCCCACCATACATTACCCACTCATGAACAGAGTATTTCAGCTCTTCCAAAAACTCGATGACTATCTGTGACAAGCATGAAGGTGGCAATGTTTGACTTTGCAGGAAATGGTAAGGTTGCTAAGGAATGGTTGGCTTCTCCAAAGACAGGGCAATACTGGGGGATGAAGTGAAACACTGATATCCCTGGGATTTTTGCAATACACTACACCAGCATTACAGGTTTGTACATCTATCTCCATCTGCTTCCCACTATAGACCTAGCTAGGTGACACAATCCAGCATTTTATTTTCTTACCGTAGGGCTTGAGAAATTCATGACCAGTTACTGATGGTTATTTATATTTGGACATAAACACTATATCAAATGTGCTTTTACTGCCAATAAAAAAGTAAAAATATATAATCTAAATGTAAATTTGTAAGTGAATAAGAAGGAACCACAAGAAATAGCTCCAAAGTTAGCAGTCTTGCTGAACATGAAATACTATGGAACAATATTATAAATGCACGCAGGAAGATAAATGGAAGAAAAATGCATTTATTAAAAAAAAAATTGCAAAGGAGGAGACAATTGTACTCTATTCTGTCAGAATATAATATAATAAGCTCTATTGATTCTTAAGGAAAGGCTTTCAAGGTAATTTTCTGTAGCTTTTAAAACAGTAAACAATAAAAACCAAGAATAAAACATGGGTTAGTCCTCTCAGGAGTGTCTGCGACTTTAGGCTTTCTCAAAAGCCTTGTCAGTAGAACTTCTTGGCTAGTATGTTAGGGAAAAGTATATTTACCATTCAGCTCTTCTTCAAAATTGCCAGGAAAGGCCATAATAACATACTTGAAGCAACAGGTAGCTTTTCAGCAGCATAGGCTGTTTTAGCAAGCTGCTTCTAAAAGTCTGGCTGAATCTGGTGTGCAGTCAGTAAGGCTGGCTTGTGCCCATCTTGCTCAGAGAGCTAGTCAGGAGCTCTCATTGTGCAGCACTATTTGTAGCAATCTCAGTGTCAGCCATATCAATCTCTTCCACTTAGGGATTTTGCTACCATGTCTTTCAGATTGCATAAAGATAACATGGTACAATTATGCAAAAAGCTGATGGAAGCCTTCTGTGAAAATGCATTTGACCAATTTTGAAGAAATCACTTATGGGTACACTTCCAGTCAGTTTTTGTGGCTGCTGGAAAGGGAAATATAGAATGGGGTCAAGGGAGGAGAGATGTTCAATCTCAGCAAATGCAGAAGGAACAGTTATCTAAATGTAACTTCATTCAGAACCTTAAAAGGGAGCCTGCAAAGGCTTTCTATGTTAAAGCTGTGTCCTTCTCTGTGCTCATACAGGCGTAATGGTGCTGCAGGGGATTGCCCTACTGTTCACCTTCATGCTGGTAGAGACCCCGTGTAATTGCAGCTGAACAGGTCTCCCTTGGTCCCAAAGGGTACTACTGAATAAGCACAGCTAATGAAACTGCTTTCTTCAAGACTTCTATCACTTGGGTCAATTCTTTTTAAACTCAGTTACAGGTAGAGTTTTTTGCTGACTCCATACATACCAAAAATTATTTCTCTGCCTTTTTTATTATTCCCCATCTAAAGCCTGTCCTGTTTTCCCCGCACTGAGTATTTGCCAGGATTCACCTGCAGAAAACAAATAGCTGCATTGACCATTATTTGGGTTTTGTAAACTGCCAGCTTTCATTCCCTAACTCCCTATTTCTATAACATTCCCAGGAAATTCCTGATCTTTGAGAGGCAGGAAATATGGGAATATTCAGTCACTAAATCAATCTAAAGCAAAAATATTGATGTAGCATCATTGTTTAGTTCCTGTACCATCAAAACCCCTTGCCTTTTTCCTACTGCATGGATGGCAAGTAATTGTGTGAGGACTTAGAGCTGGATGTATCCTTGAGTGTCTTGTGTACCACGTGAGCTGTGTTTCAATAAACTTGGGGAACCTGTGCAGAACCCCTGTCTGTTCTTCTATGGCCTACAGCCAGGTCAGCACATGCTTTGCTCTCTTACGGACCTTAAAGTGAGTCTTTCTCAATTTCCAAATATTGCTTGAAATTATTAATAACCTGGAATAATAGGGTGCTTCAAGAGCCGTTTTCTAGAAGCTTTGATGACACCTGTGAAAACACCTCTGTATATTTAACCTCCATGTGAGGGAACAAACCATGCTTGATTTAGGAGTTTTTCCATACAGCAGTACTAATTTTGGAGGGTAGAATTCTAGCCATCTAAGCTGTAGATAAAGAAGTATTTATTCCCATCCAATTGCATTTCAGGTTGGGTTTTGGTCCTTTTCTTAGTACATGGTCATAGTTGTGCAGCTCCAATGTCAGCTAGGAACAGTGCTGAGATTAAAGAGCTTTTTGACTATGCAGGTTATAATAAAGACATAAATTATTTTTATTCTAGATTGGAACAGTAGAACAGAATATTTTAATATTTTAATAGTAACTTATAATAAAAGTTTTGGCTTTTATCACTTGTAAAAATATTCAGAAGATGCACCAAAGATTTTAAAGCAGACTAGGTGCCAAAGCGAAAGGGGGTTCTAGCTAACAGAGTTAGTGATACATTTGAGTAAGATTATGTTAGTTTATACGAGTTGTTCATATTCTTTGTCTTAAGTTTGAATGTTTTAGATAGTGATGCATTGAAAGATGAACATATGTTGGTTTTCACACCATAGTCTCATTTTGATACACTTGACCAAATGAACTAATTTCAAGTTGACTTAAAGTGTTTATAAAAATCTTCTAAAGGCCACCACTGGCAATATCACCTGAGAAAAACTTCCAGATTTTGCTGGACAACTACATTGTTCTAAACAAAAATGCAAATGATTTTTTTCCCCAGGTTCTTAAATCATTCCTTTCTTATTTATATTTTTCTTATTTTTTTCTCATCTAAACTTTCAACATTCTAATGGAAAGCAATGAATCTGCTGTCCATAAAAGGAGATTCTGCCCCTATAGTTTGATGGCAAAATTCTCCTGGCAATTAATCATTTTTTTTTCTGACAATATTTTTGCTGGTTTTCATTGTTTGCTATTAAACTAAGCCATATTCATCCTATGAAAGTATTTGTGCACTTAAATATTTCCATTCTTTTCGGGAGCACTACTGCTGATTCATTCATTTCTACAAGACTGCAAATCTTTCAGCCACAATAAACTCATGTACTGCATTTTAGCAAACATTAGAGGCCTTTGCTCCCACAAAAGCTGATGGAGAAAACAAGCATGTTTTGTCCTGAGGACTGATGGCATCAATATCGCAGAGACTGTTTTTAATCCTTTCAGGATAGAGGAAGGCTTAGAAATTTTTCTCTCTCAGTGCAGAGAAACACCAGTCACACGTCCTAGAATTTCAACAAGTACTTGCAACATAGGGAAAGTGCATCAAGGCCTTTCCTTCTTCCATAAAACTTTTTTAATTCTCCCTGATCCAATTTTAGAGCACTGTGGCTTGAGGTCACGCCATGCCAGAGATGAAGGTTTTGGGGTTTTAGGCACTGTTGCCATTGCTGTTTCACTCCAAGGCCTTTCAGCCTGGCTTCTGTGAGACCAAAATCTTCCATGAACTCTGAGGGTGGCACTGGAACAGCCAGGAGGAGTCAGACTAAGAGCACTGAACGTTTTTGTCCCCATCGTTTTGGCTGTTGTCCCTTCTTTTTCTGGGAAGCTACTTATAGTATCTTGCCTTCAAGGACAGCATTTAATTTTGATTTGTGTGGAACAGCAAGGAAATGGAGATCGAAGTGATCAGCTACTGAATTGTCAGTCCTTTACCTTTCATTAGAGGTGTTAGCTCACATCTTGATGAAAGATGCATTACGTGATCGCAGAAAGAGAATAGATTTAACTCCTTTAAAGTGCTTTTTATCAATTTCCTCTTGCCATAAATTATGAGTTATTGAAAAACCCCAGGCCTTCTGTCACACCTACTTCTCTGGTTTCAAACCCCTCTCCTACATGCCCTTGTTGCTATGGTGCTCCATTTCACAGCTACAATACTTTATATATTATAATAAGTGACATATGTTCAAGGCAGCCCCAAAAGTCAGCACATTGGCAATTAATAACTTGGAATTCTTTACTTAAGCAAAAATTTTTGAGGGTATAAGGCAACCAAAGCATTGACAGGAATGGCAAAGATGCTTAGGAGATAATTCCCATTCCTACCTGAAAGTGCATTACAGGAAGAGGGATTTGCCTCAAAGTGAGTAAAATTTTGAATGTGTGCTGCAGAGAGATTTCTCAGATATAGATTACCATATTTTATTGATGTTTTTAGTTAAAAGTAAATAAACAAGCCTCTGTCATATGCTGGTTTCCTTCATAAGTATATAATTGGCAGAAAGAGTGATGATGTCTTAAATGTGTGAGATCTCAGATGGTTTTCTGCAACAACTTGAAATAAAAAGGCTGAAATTTTTCAGAAAGGAAAAAAAAATTCCATTACCTCTTTTCTTATAACAACTTCTATTCTGTGTCTTTATTGTGCATAAAACTGCCAAGATTATTAAAAAAAAAAAAAAGAGGAAAATCAAAACTTCTGTCTTGGGAATTGAACCTTTTGTGTCTTTCTGCGTAAGTTAAGGAGATTGTGCTACCACTCATTTCAGAAGCATGAACTTCTCTCCACTAGGACAACTGTCCATCTAAAAAGCAATTGCAATCACAGATATATTAACATGTACACTCATTGTACCACTAATCAAAAATTTAGTAAAGCTACATTTATTCTCTGAATATTAATGCAGATAATAACAAAGCATACATTATTAATGTTCAATAACGTGAAATAATATAAACATATAAAGTAGTATTTGACAGAACGTGCTAGAAAGTGTCAAAAAGAAATGGGTCCAGTTATAAATAATTTCTTGCTGTGTTAAAATTCAGTTGTCATGGGTGTTTCTAGATAAGTATTAATGCTAACCCCAAGCAAAATATGTTGTCCAAAATGACTTTTTTCCTTTTTTTTTTTTTTAACCTCAGAATGTGGACTATAGAAGTGAGAAATAAGCATGGTCTTAGTGTAAAGATCCTGTTCTCACAAATTAATGGAACTGAAGCACAGGCCCCCAACCCCCCAGTGCTCAGCTGGGCATGCTCTGTGATGAGCTGCCCACACAGGGACACTGGGAGCAGAATGGCAAGAGCTGGCCAAGACTTGGACAAGTGTTGAGTGTCCAGAGCAGTCTTGGTGGTTGTTAGATTTTATGGCAGTAGTAATTTCCCTGGAGGGCATAACACACTTAGGAAATCCTGTAAAAGGAGGAGTTTATATATGGGGTTTGCTGAATCCATGCATCACTTTTTTTCCATGTTTAAACTCTCAGCTCTTTTTTTTTTTTGTCTGCCTGGTGCTTGTGCTGAGTTTATTGTTAACTCTGCCAGACGGGGTGGTGCTGGGCTGGCACCTCTCCCTGGCAGGGAGGCCAGGCAGGTGGTGGCCACCACGACTCACCAGGGGTGACAGTGCTGCTGCTCCCCCTGTCCTGGCCACGAGCTGTCTCCCGCTGCCAGCACAGGAATGAAGCAGACATCAGTGTCTCCCTGCCTTTTCCTGTTGTGCCAGCTTGTGATGCTCATCTAGTGAGCAGGAGTAACCTTAAAAACAACTCTTGGGAAGAAGCCTAACATTGGCTTTGTTCTGTCTTTAACCTCAGGCAGACTGTGTCAGCAAAAGACATCAAAATGATTTTTTTCCCCTCATATCAGCTTTTTTTTCTACCAGATAGCACTGCACTGAGACTCAGAGACATAGACTGTATTCCCAGCTCTGATGTTTTTGGTACCTCTCTTTATCCCTTTCCAAACCTTTCACCATGTATCTGGCATGTCATACACCACCCCTCTTGGGCATCGATTTTTTTTTTTTTTGCTCTTTGCTGCACAATTTTATGCCACCTACCAAGTCTCTTCTAGGGTCTCTGGTTGCATGCAAAAGGTCAATAACAAAAGTAATGGGAAAATGCTAATAGGACCTATCTCTTTTTTTTTTTTTTTTTCCAAAACACCCTACCAAAAAGCCTTAATAAAATGCAAAAGGAGTAGATAGGGAAAAGCAGAGACTTTATTTTAGCAAAAGTCAAAGAGAGGTGTGTTAATGCACTGCAGCTGCCAGGGAGAACTTAAACTTCTGATCTTTTAAAATGTGTTTTCAACCCAAACTGGACAAAGGCTGCATTTTCAGAACCTTAGACTAAAATGCTTCCAGTTTGGGGTATGTCAGATCATTTTTTCAGAGTGCAAAACATATTTCCTTGCAGGGAAAGAAAACAGAAGTCTTTTTGGAATAGGGTCAAAACTTTATGATATAAACATCAAATAACATCAATTATTAAGTAGGCTGTATGAATAGCAATTACCACTAAGTTCTTTGTCTCATTAAATCATTGAATAATTTAGGTTAGAAGGTGCCACTCTGAGGGTTAAACAGTCCCGCCTGCTCAAAGCAGGGCTCTTCAAAGAGCAATTGGCACTGAACACCTTCATGATGGAGGCTCCACAGGCATTTTGGACAACCATTGCAGTGTGATTAATATTTTTATGCTGTTTTGTTTGGTGCTTTATCTCCTGACCTTATACCCAACAGTGATTTATGAACAATTCTTCACTGTTTTACTGGCCACTGCTGCGAAGGCACAGGTTCCATCTTCCTTGGACTGCTTTCCAGGTGGTTGCAAATTGCAGCAGGTCTCCCTTTCTGCTTCTCATCTTGAGGCTGAGCCACCTGAGATCCCTGGGCCCCACCTGAGCTGTGTGATCCATCCTCCTCCGTGGGGGTACTGATATTTTTCTCCTAGTGAGGGGCAGTATTTGGGCCACTATGTATGTGATGTGGCCATTCAGACTCCCGGTGGTAGGAAATTAGTTCCAGCCTGCTGGCTGCCCTCTTGCTAAAGCTGCCCAGGATGAGGGTAGGTGGCTTGCATTTGCCTTTGCTGAGCTCCTTGAGGCTCCACCTGGTCCATCCTTGCAGCCTGCCAAGTTCTCTGAACTGTAGCCCTGCGCTCCAATAGATCCTCTGTGCACTGCAATGTGGTGTCACTGCAAATTTGCCAAGGATGTGGGGTTTTCCAGTTATTTGGTCCCTGGTAGAGGTACCCCAGTACTGATTCTTGAGGTTGTCACTCATAACCAGCCACCGGCTTGAGGCACTGCCCATTCAAACACAACAGTCCAGTTCAGATTTTTACCTATGTCTAAGGAGAATTAATCATTATAGTGATTATAATGATTATTTTTTAAAATATATTTAAAAGTCAAAGCAAACATAATGAAAATGGGAGCAATGGTATGTTTGCCAGAACTGAAATGGTGTTTCAGCATGCTTTAAAAATGGTGTAAGTTGCTTTAAAAATGGTGTAAGTTACTTTAATGTATTCATTTTTCCTTTCTCTGCTTTTCATTTAAAATTCAGAGATTGCTAGAATCAACTTCTAAATTATTGAATTTTTAAACAAAATCTTTGCTGTTCTGGGAGTCAAATTAAGACATAAGAATGACCTTTTGAGTTTTTAAGGGAGTGTTTCAGGATTTTTCTTGGTTTTTTTTTTTGTTGTTTTTTTTTTTGCCAGCCTGGATCTGTAATTATGAACACCAAGGAATAATAGCACACTATTGCTCAGTTTCCTGCTTTTATTGGCATGCTTGACTGTTACGGCTGCTATAGAGTATCAGTTCTGCTGAGAATGTGTTTGACAGCAGCCAGACAGGTTCCCTCAGCAGAACCGGCATGGGGCTGATATCCGAGCTGCTGCTGCTTCACATTCCACGAGGCGTCCAAAGCTGGTCCAAAGGTTGTGATGTCCAAGATTTATCTTGGTAATTTTGGTCTTGGCCCATTGGAAATGTTTTTTAGCCTTCAGACATGCTGCTGGTCAAAGCTTTCCAATGGGATGTGAGCCACAGACTTTCTCAGTCGTTGTAGCTGAGTTATTTTGCTACTCAGCTATGCAGAAGCAGCAGGCCTTTAGGCTAATTAATAAATCATCAACGCATTTGTGGTGTGAAAAATGAAATATTTATGCTTGCCAGAGTAATGTTTCTGTCTTGCAGCCCCATGCTCTGTTGATGCCTGATGGAGGATGAAGTAAATACCAGCTGGTGTAGAATGAGCAGAATATAATTACTTTCTACAAAGTTAACTGAATATTAAAAATAGAAATCAGAGAAGCTGGCAAAAAGGAGAAAATATATAGATACATGCCTGTAAGGCAGGACATAGCCAATATATGAAGGGAACACTTGCCTCACTACTACCATGGGGATAGGAAACCTGCAGGATCCATATTGTGTACAAATGTGTCATACAGAGGTCTTTTTACAGAGCAGTTAGTGACCAGCTGGAGTAGTTAAAAGGCCTGAAGGGAAGCCAAGGATGCTCTACTTTTCTGGTCAGTCATCATTAGGGGACCAGTGAAGGACCTAAAGCATCAGCTGTTGTTGCTTTTCAAAAATGTGGCCACCAATAAAAGAAAGAAAATATTACTTCTAGGTTTTAAGGCAACCAGGAGCTAGTTTTGTTCTTTGTGTTCTGACACAATAGCAGATTTAACGGAGCTGTGCTGCATGTCATTTTTGCAATCACTGCCCTAGTCCTTCTCCACAGAGTGAATGCATGAGCACCAGACCAATCAAACCTCTTGAAGAAAAACATTATCACGTAAGAGAAAGAGGATTTAACCCCTTATTTGAAGTGGAGACTCTTAACAATAATCAGGGAAAAGTGATCTATACAAGTGGCTGATTTTACGTGCTGGCAGTTGCAATCAGAGGGATTGAAACAATGAGCCATCAGAAAAGCTCTTCAGGTGGAGGGGTGGCATTGAGCAGGTAAGGCAGGAGCCTCCCTCCATCCCCCAGTTCTAATTTCAGATAGGTTTTTTTTTTCCTGGGCAATTTAGTCTATTTCCCTTTGGTTTGTGTGCACAGTCTGAGGTTCTGATAAAACCCAAACGTTCAAAATCCAGGAAGAACCTTCCATTCCTGTGGATTTTTTCATTTGCTTTCACAGTCATGTCAGAATATGTTGTTCAGGGGTTCAAGTTCAGTTGTGCAAATGAGCTTCTGAGTCTGTCTGAGCCAAATATCGATAACAAACTCTTTGAACTGGTAATACTACCTGTTACGTATGTTCAAGTTGGATTATTTTGATATAGTCAGTATGGAAGGATGGACTTCCACATGGATTATCGATCTGTTTAGCAGTGAAGCATTTTTTTTAAAATAGCAAAAAAACCGTATTGTTCCCCTTTGGTTATAACATTTCTGAAAGCAGGCAATGACCTGAGGTTTGCACACAAGACAGCGGACAGCTCATCAATCTGTTCTTCTGAAGGGGAGCAATTGACATCAATAAAAAGGAGAAAGGTTTGCAATTCGTGGGGGGGATTTTGTCTCTTAAAGGTTGGCTGTGTAATATCTTATACCATTATTGTTAATAAGAGCAGTTGTCCTTGGTGCATCCTCAGGGCTGTGCTATGATTGACTGTGCCGTGGGATGAAGCTGCCTCAAGGTGTGTGCTCTCTGCCTTCCAGCACCTCTCTGGAGGAGGGGAGGAAGCTGCAGTTTGTGTGCCTTACCTCCCCAGCACTGTGAACGTGTGAGCATCAGGACAGTCATGCAGAGAGGGAAAGGGAAACCCAAGAAATGAAAGTCTGATTCCCATGTGGCAGCAACAAAGATGATGCAGCCAGGTCCTTTCAATCACCATCACGCTGCCTGCTAATTATGATGTGAATGAGTATAGGAACAGAGAGGGATGAATGTACCCTTTTGCACTTGTCTGCCAGGATAAAATCAACTGCATTCAAGGAATTTGAGAAATAGATATAAATATTTCACAAAGAGGTAAATTTAGGATCTTCAAATGCTACTTTAAAAGGATACTAGACCATTTGAGAATATCCATTTTAAATAGAAGACTCACAGAAGTAGCAAGTGATATCTCCTCTCTTCTCTGTTTGCAACAGAGATTAGAACTAAATGTCATATTTTAGGTCCATGCTTCATGTTTGCTTCTACAAGAACAGACAATTTAAATGTCAGTTATTATAGCTTGTCAATAAATTTCAGAATCTAAGCAAATCTGGCAAACATGACTGACAGCTACAAATTAATTTATCTCTGTTAAATAACCAGCCAGCACTGCTCTGCCATTGCTGACACGCATCAGAGTATAACACTACTAATTCAGACTGTGAGCGGTTGTTTTGTCATGAAGTACAAATTATGCAGCTTCTACTCATCTCCTAGCAAGAGACAAATCTTTGAAGTGAAGCTGTGATGCCCTTTATGTGAAGTAATCAGTTATCCACAAAGTTCTATGGTTTTATACTCAACAGAGCAGTGGTATGGTTTAAAACAAAGCAGGCTATCATCAGTGCATAAAATCATAACCACTAGTGTGGATGGTAAAAATTAGTGTTTGCTGCTTAGAAAGAAAAGAAATATTGTGGAAATGAAAGCCTTCACAAAGTTAAAAGTCAGTTAAAAGCCAGCACGAGCTGCTGCTAGGTAATCAGAACTTCTGAATATGAGCTTGTTAATTAAGCACTTAAATAAAGACATACAAGACTAAATACAGGTGTGTGTGAAACACTAGGCTATACCCACTCTGGGGTGTTGTACCTGAGAATAATAATGATATTAATGCCAATTACTGGAGTTAGAATTACCAGATGGTTTTATTGCAGAGTATACAATAGACAGTTTTCTTGATAGGAGTATTATTACAAAGAGGAGAAACTGTAAGAAGGTGTTACGTTCAGAGCAGGGGGCCTCACAGGGATGATACAAGAATTCACAAATTTCTTCATAGATTCATAGGATGGTTTGGGTCAGACCATCTAGATCTAATCCATGGGCATGGGACACCTTCCACTAGACTGAGGTGCTCCGAGCTCCATTCAGCCTGGCCTTGAGCACTTCAGGGATGGGATATCCATCATGTTCTGGTGAAGACTGAGGCAAGAAAGTCATGGAGTACCTCAGATTTCTCTGTATTCTACTTAAATTCTCTAGAAACATTTGACTTTTTGTGTTTTTCTTGGGCTTTTCTCTATGTTTAGTTGAGTGTTGTTTGGGTTTTTTTTGTAATTTTTCACTGTTTAACATAGACTTATGAAGAAGGAAAAGAAATTCTAGTTGTGATTATCATGAGTCTACTTCTGTACCTGCAGAGGAATTCAGCCCGTGTGCCTTCTCCCTTAGAAATGATAAAGTCATTAATCGAGAAAAAAATACAAACCCTCTCAGTTATCTCATCTGGCTGTTAGTCTCAAGCTTTAATGATGATGGTGCAAATTTTGGCACTATTAATTATTTCATGGCGTCTAGAAATGTTTCCGTGATCTGAGCATTTTAAGAGGCCAGTCAACAAAAGTTAACTTTGGGGCTATAAAGGATCAAATAATACTCCAATTAACAATTTCTGTACTTCAGTAGAAAGCCTGAGAGGAAAGCAGGGGGATATGTGATCTATAGATCTCAGAGGGGAAGTAAGATATTCTAGGAGAAATAGAGGGACTGGATCATCCTAATAGTCAATTTTATTTAAAGCCATTCAACCACAGTAAGACTGATGTATTCTATAATTTATTTGGACTTTCAGAGGTGGTGTGAGACCAGATTTAAAAGCACTTAAGCAATATTCTGAGGGGAGAATCTGGTAAAGTGGTTACATTTTCTCTGTAAGCCACCTCATCGTGCATTGTAAAGCAGCCCTTTTTCATTATTTGCCCTCTATCTGGCTCAGCATCATTTAGTCAGATTGCCATGTGATTGTGGTACCCTTTGGATCTGCCTGGTGCTGAGCATTTTGGAACTCCAGTTGCTTCTTAAAGTCCAAAATTATAGATGGTCTTTGTTTTGATGAAGACTCCCATGGTGCAGCCTAGGAAGGGATATCCTTGAAAGTCAGGAAGTGCTTTGAATATTTTCCATACTTGTTGAGGCTATTTTCCCTGGCTATAAAGTTATTTCTATGCATTTCAATCTTTTCAAAGTCTACAAGCATCCCTGTGATGTCTTTACTTCCAACCACTGGAGCCTTACTTCCTCATGCATTAAATAAATGTGTTATGACAAATAATGCAATATTTAACACTGTTAACCTGTTGGGTTTCCAGGTTCAGAGCTTTGTCTCCTCCGTCCAAGGGCCCAGAGTCACTGTGCATTTGATAACCACTGTAGTTAGCTGATCAAATTGTCATGCCATAAACATGTCAGGGTTTAGGTGGCATTTTTTGTTTGTGGGTTTTTGTTCAGTTTGGTGTTTTTTTCTCCCTATCATTCAAGAAAAAAAAACAACAGGTGATATAAATAGAACATGTAATGAAATTGGCCCGAGTATGAAACTCATCAATCTGGAACTCATAGGTGCTGTAAACCCAACAGGTAATAGATAAAAGGTCATCCTATTTCATGGACATTGCTTTAGATAAAATACCTGTTAGACTTAATAATTCTCACTATAAATCTTAGTAACATAAAAAGCTCAGTTATACAACTGTAGTCATTTTTATATCAATGACCTTAATTAACATGAACCCTTCACTGTAACAGATTTTGCTCAGTCAACTGTATCCCCAGAGTATGGAGGTCCCCAAAATTACCACAAGGGAAAGTTGGTACTATTACAGCATTTAATTTGTATCTGTTAACTTAAAATCTAATTGTACCTTAAACTGACAAAGGACCAGATCAGATGGACCAGTAATTAGGCTCACCATCAAATCACATCTTTGACAGGAAGCCATATAAAAATCAGTTTGGACTCACAGCCTGGTTTCAACTTACCTGGAAAAGAGGTTTCAGATATGAAGAAGGATCTCTACAACTTCCTCTGTGCTTCTGAGTTATGAGAGTTGGCCCAATGAGAGCTCCCACCTCCCAGTATGAACCTGGCTTCCATCTAAGGCCATATTCACATAAGTTAAATTCATCGCTTAAACATAAGTTTAGGCTTGAGCAGCTCTCTGGTCAGTACTTCATAGGGACCATGTTTATTCTGCCTGCACTACCAGAGTTTTAAGTTCAAACATGATCCTCTCTCTCCTGAAGCCATCAAGCCAGACTATCAGGCAGAGGCAAGGAGCCACAGTGCTCACTTTTTTAGTTTAAATTTAAGTGTCTCTGGTCCTGAGTTGTTTGTCAGCATTAGGTGCAAATGCAGAAGATTATTCTGATTTATGGAAAGCTTGCTTTATTTCTACACTGCCTCATGAGAGAAGTGAAAGTTTTCTCCTTGCATGGAGGAAGCCTGAGAACTACCCTGGGGGGTCAGGGCAAGTGTGTTGGTAGTTTCCCCCTGGCCGGCTCCAAAATGAGCTTGCTAGGACTAACTACAAATGGAAAGCATGTCTCCTGAAAACAAAAAAACAGGGAATTACAGGAAAGGCTTCAGGTACTCTCTAGGTTATTGCTTTGCTAGCTGTGCCTTCCTTCTGGTATTTTACTTGTGTTTTACAGCACAGAAATAAACCTTCCTTCCCTCTTAGATCACCAGTTTCTTTCATGGCTTCAAACAGATCCTGCTCTAGCTATCACACCAATCATTTGTTCCAGGATTGGCAAACAGCTTTGCTGCTTTGTTCATGACAGAGAGGCAGATTTGGGATTAGTTTTTGAGGCTTCAGGACTTAGATTAATTGGTCAAGAGGTCTGATTCAAACTGCTGTAATTGTACAGCCAGCAAGTGTTCATTGCATATGTTTACTTTTTCTTCTACTTCCAGCCAGAGGGCTGGGACCAAGTTTCTTAATTAGCTTCTGAAAATAGAAAGTGTTCCTTCACTTCCTCCAGAAATGAGGCACATTGCATATGAAACAGGTCAACAGACTAAAAAGTAACCTGTAGATGGGTGGGGAAACCAAAGGGATCATATGATCCCTTAGGTTGATAGGTGTGCTGCCAGCAATAGCTTATAACTTATAGGTGTGAAGAGGTTTGGGACCCTCAAGATTATAATGTCTATATTTTTGGGGGTTTTTTTCTTGCTTTTTGAGTAAGAAATAACGGGAAAAAATTGCATTACAGTGGGATGTTTTTCTGCAAAGCACCTAAGAAGACTTTGTCACGAAAAGCAAATGAAAAATAACTGATAAAACATTCATCAGTACCATACTAGATTTCTTGGTGTTTAGTTAAAGGCAGAACTATGTGAACTGTTATGCTTTATTGAGTCACATTAGTAGAAAAGGAACTATGGGAAGTAAAAGCAAAGGAGTTATAAGAAGTTAATAGAGTTAAACTTGCAAATTTAACATGGAACATTTCAAGTTTTCTGAAGTAGAGATAATCAAACCTTGCTAATCTATTATACAAATTCTCATCACATAAGGATGATTATATCAAAATTACTTCTTAGTATAAAGTAGAATTCACTACCCACACTAATATGATAGATCTCTCAAACTATTTGCTTCGATGACTGTGCCTTTAGTATGGTTCAAGGCATCCCAAAAGCTTGCAGCGAACTGACAAAGGTGCCTTTGAATGCTTTAATTATGCATAGCTATCTTTATCCTGTTTAGACTAAAACTTATCTAGATTACGTGATTGGTTAGCCTTTCAGAATAAGTTGACCCTTAAATTAAAATGTTGCATCTTTGAAGACCACCAATCAAATTAAAACAATCGGTCACACTTTAACCTCTAAAATAAATTGGGTTTTAAAGTGTTCCCTTTTAATGATCAGTTCCTACTAAATAATTTTTAATTGTCAGCCGTCCACACTAAAGAAATTCAAGCTCAGTTGAAGACTAGGATTATGATAGGCCCTTCATCCAGCACTTTCAGATTGTTAGAGCTATAGTTTTGATAAGATCATAGAACAAATTAGAATAACATCACTCTCTAAACTGGATTCATGGCTGAGATGAAACAAATGGAATGTCTGAAAACCAGTCCCCTTATGACCACTGCATGAAGAATTCTAACTGCAGAGTCAAAAGCTCTTCTCCCCCTGTTTATTAAACTCTGACACATTTAGAGGACTTTCCAGCATAGACCCACGTCTTTCCAAAAGTTTCTGCTTTTCCACTATGTCTGCAGCTGGCTCTAAATGTAACTCCAATGCTGGCAAGCTCTTCTCCTTCTTTTTAAGTGTTTTTCAGGTGGTATCACCCACAATGCAGGAGCCTCCCTGAGCTCTATCGTGTTCTATGACTCCAGAGACCAATGTTTCTTTCTCCTCCACTTTGCAAAGTTTATCAGAAGGCAGCAGATTAAACAAGGAGAACATACCATCTTTTTAAAAGTTTTGTTCTTTCTATACAATATCTAAAACAACATCTTCTGTCAAGTGCTCTTACAGTACAGCTAGAGCCAGTTGGCAGCAACTTCCTTGTATATTCTTATTATTTCACATGCCACTTTTCTAAAACACTAGGAGAATTTCATCTCTATATTGATAAAACTGGTCATTAAGAGCTGATGTAAAATTCTTGTATAAAATTTCCACATCGTTCCTTTAGTGTACAATAATAATGACTTTCTATTACTTATATTGATTTAAGTCTCAACACTGACAATGTGAGTTTACATCCAAAATATTTGGTGTTTGATTTAAACCAGAGTGTTTTTTCCAGTATGGCTGCAGGAGCTGTAAACTTGGGGGCGTATTGTGGCTGTTCCTATAAAACATCTCATTCTATTTTGTTTATTTTTTACATAAATGTGATCTGTACCTTTAAAAAACACAATATTGCAAAATAACTTTACACTGAAAATGTTTTCCCCAATAAAAGGTCTCTGTGTGTCGTGATGCCACATTTGACATAGTGGGGATCTGCTGGATCTTCATTCCAGTCTTTTTTTCTTGCTGGGAAAAAAGGTTAGGGATCTCTGGAAGTTGTTCCTCCCATCATTCTGATTTCTGTCACTTTTCAAGTTATTTTGTTGCACATGTAGTGCATCTGAGCCTATGCCCACCATAGTCAGTGTGTATCACCTATACTATTGCATCAGTGGTCAAGTGCAGCCATAACTATTTCAATATTCCCATCATACACAGGCATAGATTAAGACATGATTTAATTCCTGATTATAGTTGTTATTTTAACTGGGGGTTAGATTAAGTTTTGGGCTTGAGCATAATATGCACAGATCTCATGAGGAATTGTTTTTGCAAAAGCTGAAAGCACAAACATTTGGTGTGGCCATACTTAACAATTTTAAATTATCTCAGCTGAAGCTCTGGTTTAGATGCCAGCAGAATGTAATTCAGGGTGTGTTTACCTGGATGGATTTATTCAGTGTCTAGTGAAACACAGAGAAAACCTAGTGCATAAGAGAACTAAGCATCAGCATCAGTACATATGGCAAGAAAAAAGTCAATAATTATAAATAATAGAAGGCACTGTAATAATGAAATAGCCTTTAATGCCAGTTCTCTATCCAATTCCATAAACTTCTGAGATGATACTTTTATCTTCCACTTACTTCTTACCCATCTCCCACACCTTATGTAAGGTTATACCCAATTTTTTATTAATGGACCCAAAAAGCCAATAACACAATGGCCTGAATGCAGAAATGCAATCAAAAAGGCTTGTCTTCCCTACTTGATGAAAGAGAGGTTCTGAGGCTCTGCTATCTAACCCAGCTGTATTGATTTCTGCTCCTTACATATTAAGGAGGAAATTCTCTCCAGAGTTTATTTGTACTGCCTCTTTGTTGCTTTGAGGTTTCAGTAAATAGCTGAATTTCACCAAGAAGTTGTTTCTCTGTAAAAATATTCTTTTGAAGAAAGCAAGTAAGTAGCAAATAGGTAAAAAGGTGTCTACTGCTTTACAGTTCATCTTTCCCATGATCTTCCCCTTTTTGTTTGATATTACTTTACAGCTGGAGCTCTAGAGGCAACTCAGAGCATCACCTCAAAGACTGATGAGTAAAAAGTTTATGCAAATAAACTTTATCTGTATTTTTACTTTCATCTATTTCCTAGTACACCTTGGCAGAATATTCCTCCCCTTTTTTCCCTAGTCATCAAATAATTATAACAGTGTCCTCCTCTGAAGCTTCCTTGCATTCTCTGATCTTGTGGGCTCGACAGGTTTTATTGGTGTAAACTGAAATTGCTTTTCAGAAGCTCTTAATTGGTTTGTCCCGGCTGAGCATCTGAATTGTAGCATTTTTGCAGGTTTTGTTTCGTTGCTTGTTTAATCCTCCCATAACTGTCTTGTTGATCTAGGACACTTTAGATCTAGTACTGCAAAAATGACATCATGACATTCTGTGCTTCTTTGAGCTAAAAACCGTCTGTCTGGAGTCTCCAGGGGATCCCAACTCAGCCACTTCCAAGAAAGGGTCTTCTAGTGATTTAATCTCTTGATTCTACTTAGTGTCTGTAGATGTGTATCCTCTCTATAGCTCATGGTGAATGATGCTTTGAGTACTTTGAAGACAAAAATAAATGATTATGCACATACACAGACAAAACCACAGCAATTTTAAAAACACTGTGATTTTCTACCATTTTTTTCTTTACTCTTAGAGTATAAAAGTAGAATAAAAATTAGAGTGCTATTAGATGACACTAATGTTGACCACAAAGCAACTGCTTCTAGAACATCATTCTCATGGGGATTGTTGTTGCATAATTATTTGCAAAATGGTTTAATTTTATGACCTTCTGTCTTTTGTTGTTTGAGGTTTACCTGAATGTATATAATAGACTTTTTTTTTTCCTTTGTGCAGTAATGTGTTGGGTGAACTTCTTCAGTGACCTATAAACCTGGCTACATTATGCTTTTTTCATAACTTATGGCCATTGCAGTTTGGAGCCACTGGGCATGGGGTTTCAAATGGGAATTGAATGGATTTAACCTGTGCAGAAAAAAAGTTTTGATTAACTCTACAGCAAACTCCTCATGCAGCTTCCTGTGCATAAAGATGATTATTGCTGTTGGTTTCTCAGCCTGCCACACACGTTGCTTGGAAACCTCACCTCCTTAAAAAACAGCAGTTTGAGGGGCACACTTGAAGTATTCTTTACCCAGCTTGTTACTGCAGAAAATTCATTAGTCCAGCCATACGTCTGGGGAAAATGGGATGCTATCTGAAAAGATTAATGCTTGGCACACAATCCTGAAAGCAGCCAAGTCTGTGAGAAAAGATTGTGACTGAAGTTTGTCTTGATTCATATTTTTCTAAAGGGCCAAACTAACTCTGATAATGTGATCCATGGAAAACATAGGGGAGCTCTACAACTCAGTGGGTAATGCTCCTGCTAGGAAGAGCTTATCAGGTTCTGTGTTAATGCAGTTTGGTTTGGTTTTGTTTTTTTTTTTTTTAAGAACATTGATTTAAAAGTTTTGAAACACTGTCTCTAAAACCTTCTGAAAACACAATAAATAAGAAAATAATTTTCAAATGTATTTCTGTGGTTTTGCGTGATAAAAAAGATCTTTTAGGAAAGCAGTTTCAGAAGCATGTTGCAAGGAATTGGATATCTGTTGCCATTTTTCAGTTCTTTCCTAGCTGTTGCAGTATCCTCTGGTAAAGTCACAGGCTCTGCAGGGAATCTCAGAAATTATTGTTTGGGGGATTCTTTCAGTTCATGCTGGAGAACCAACACCAGGATATGGTTAATTTTGTAGGTGCTTTGGAAAAAGAAATCTTCTAGTTATGCGTAAAGACCTTGTTGAGTAAGGTTAAGGGCACTTGCCATTATCCTTTAAGGAGAATTTGTTATATCTGAGGTTCTAGTCCCTTGCCTGTTTCTCTCTATTTCAGGTTTAATGTTAAGGAAGGTTGTATTCACAACAGAAGCTGAAAACCGACAGAGTTTCATTTCTCCAACTACTGCAGAAAATTGCTCATAATTTTTTGATAGCCATTTGGTCTTGCTAAGGTCATATCTTCCAGGCAAACAAGGCCTAAAGCATATTTTCTCATTGGTATTCAAGGCTGATAATCAACAATATTTCACCTTTAATAAGTATTTATAGTTCAGGATCTGCACCAGAGTTTAAGCTGGGGCGGAGACTGGTTTCTGGAAGATGTGAGCTAACCTACATTAAGGAATGTCCTTCATGACAAGTGGCCTCTTTTGAGGGAGCCCAGAAAATGGGTCCATTTGCTCAGCTTAAAGAGACAACTGTTTGCTATCAGTTTCTTAGACGTGGACTGAAGAGTTTGGTGAGCTGGGTTCAAAACCAAGACCACCAGGCTGCATTTAAGCCCCTGCAATGGCACAAAGATTCTGCTTGCTCTGGTGGCTGATTGGGACTCCTTGAATAGGATTCTTCACATTGATGATTCTTCATTGTTTAATTGAGGGGTTTGATCCCATGAAAAATGAGATCATTTTCAAAATAAAATACCCACTGACAAGCACAAACTCCAGGCAGTAGCAGGTCTTCCATTACATTTGCCATCCTTGGACAAAAAAAAAGGACAGTACATTACAGCATTACTTTCTGCAAAGGCTTGATAGATTTTACATTTCAAAAGCTTCCAAGTAGTTTACAAGTTTGCAATTCATCAAGAAATACATTTGATGTTAGTCCAAAAGGTACTTTCATAACTTGTTCTTTTTCTAAGAACATAATTGAATGTACAGTAAAATATACAGTTGCTAATAGGTTGATAGGAAAAGAGTTTTCTTTTAATGGAAAGAGAACAGAAATAATTCTAAAGGCAGCTTTGTCAAGTGTCTGGGAAGAGGGCTGCTGCTTGGGGTGTTCATGAGCTGCCAGTTGTGGCAGGGAAATAAGCAGTCTGCTTCCCTTTTCCATTGACTTACAATCTTCATCTATCCAGGAGCAGAAAATCCGATCGCTCTGGAAAAGGGAGGACAAGGCTGATACCAGGAGGTTCTCCAAGTCAACAGCCTTCATTAGGCATTACAACTGCCATGCTTGGTAGAAATATAAGGAATGTCCCAGAAAGCTCCATTGAAAGAAATCCCAGAAGAGTCCCAGACAGGTCACCTGTGAATTCTGGCAATGTTACATCAAAGTGAGAAATATAAAACCCAGCAGAGATGCTGGAGGTCTACTTCCCTAATCAAACAGATGCAAGTAAGGTACACATGAGTGGGATTATCAACAACACTGTTTTGACTATTGAAAATTAGCCTATTTAGCATATAAAATTAAGTTTATGTAAGTATGTTATATTTAATATAGGATTTTATCAAAGGTGAAATTTATATTTAATGTAGGACTTCATCAAAAATGCCATATCTCTCTGTGCATTAGATAACTTAGCTGTGGAGGCCAGGGTTTTACCTTGCTGTTGGACTTTTGTTGTGACAGCTAACAAGAGCATCATCTGTGTCCTGACCTGACTGAAATTTACTGTCTCTGCAACATAAACAGCTGAACAGGTTTCATTTTTGGCCCTTCCCAAATGAGAGATCCTTACTCTGATTGAGAAATTTTACACTGACTCATCACCCATTTAAAGAGGCACCTGCAGAATGCATTGAGGGAGTGATGGGTGAAGGCAGACACTGAGCAGTGACTCCCAAGGCACCATGAGGCTGTGACAAAGCAGGATCACTGGTTGTCACCCATGTGTAGCAAGGGTGGCACCAGGTAGGTCAGTGAGTCAGTAGACTGGGGGTTGCCCAGACTCGTGCCTGGAAAACTCATCAGGGCACAACAGCAGTGGCTAAGCTTGTCCTTGTGCCTGCATGGGCTGGTGGTTGTAGGTGATGTGAGCAGACTGGCATCTTCCTGTGCAGAAGGCTGCTTAGCTACTGCCATCAGGCAAAAAGGTCCCCTTTTTGGTGTTTCATTAGCCTTTAGCTTAGCAGGTCATTAGTTGCTGGTAGGAGACTTGCTGTTCACAGCTGTGCCATGCTGCCATTTGATCCAAAATCTAGTGTTTCAAATGAGGGCACAAACACTTGCCTTCTGGCCTGTAGGGGGCTAATGTTTCAGCTCCCTGTCCATGTCCAAGCCTCACACTAGTGATACAGAACTTTGCACAGCCAGTTAAGTCTGATGTGTGTGTGTGTCTTAATTCGTAGCTAAGGGAACATGTTCCTGAATATTACTCACCTATAACAAAATAGTTATTTAAAAAACAGTAATTAGTTACATTGAAATAGTTAACATATATAATTAGTTTATGTTAATGTAATATTTTGTAGCTGACACCAACAATGTGCACATCAAACTCTTTTGTTGGTTACTAATTATTTCAGTTTGGATTAAAAGAAAAAAAAAGGCAAAACCCACTTTTTTTTTTTATTTTTGAGTTTGCATACCTGAGCCCCTCATCATATTTTCCAGACTCTTCAATACTGTTTTCCAAGAAGTCACTGACAGCAGAGCCATCCTCCCTTTCAGCACTGCAGTGTGAGAAGCCACAGGGGCAGCAGCGGCCAAGGCTGTTCTCCCACTTCAGCAAGCAGTGCCTGGGCTGGGCTCCCTTTGCCTTTACCTGCAGCCTGATGGTGACTTACAGCACTAAGTGTTGCATCCACTTCTCTTGTTAACTGAGGCGTCCCAGGGCCAAGATAAGGGATGGTTCTCCAAGCGCAGCTGTCACAGCAATAGCAGTACCCTGCTTCTTTTTTATTTTCTCTTGTACTATGGGCAAAGAAAACGATGCAGCACCACACAGCTCTCTGGTCTGACTGTATTTGTCTGTCTGTATTAGAGGGGAGAAAGTGACTTCAGTTAACAACTGCAGGTGCTTGTATAGGTAATGCATGCATTTATGTCAGACAAAATGCAACCGTTCTGGTACTGTGAGTTGTCTGAGTGTTCTTTTGAGTTTAATTATTTAAATGACCTACTATTGTTCCGAAATTAAATATTTAAGCTTTCTAAATGGCTGCCATCCTGGTTTAGTTGTTAAAGTAAGATGATTGGTACTGACAGAACTGGAGTTGGATGCCAGTATTGGAGGGATCTCACATTTTTCCTTTGCATTACCACCACCACTGTGAGGACCGGTTCAGCACCCCAGAATTGCATGGGTAAGACACTTCCATGAAGATTCGTTTGCACTGTTGTGGCAAAGTAGAAGAGTTTCTGGAACCAGCTGTGACCTGTGAAAGCTCAGGTTGGCTTCCTGCCCCCACAGAGGAGCACCCAATGGACACATGCACTAAATGGAATATTACCCCCATTTTAAGGGCTAAAGCTCTTTCCATCCTGGGTGAGTCCAGAATGAGTGGCCTGGCTACTGGTGCCCCAGAGCTGTTTTTAAGGAATTTCAGTGGACTCACCAGGTGCAGGAGATGGAGCTCTAGAGTGCTAACTGCAAAGTTTTCCCAGGCCCTTGAGGTGAAGCATCTGTCCTGCTCATGGCACCATCACCCTTAGTGATGGAAAGGGAGTCACGCTTTAATTTGAGGTTACCTGAGTATCCAAAAATTAATGTGTTTTTGTGTCAATCATTTCAAAGTCTGAAGGCATTAAGGTTAGCCTGTACCCAAGAACTTAAATTTGAAGTGAAGAAGTAATAAAATAAAATAGCAGTTTATTCCCACCATGGTGCTGAACGGAACGGTCTGGGAATGTCAGATTCATCTTTGTTGAAAGCCTTTTGTTGAGACATTAATTAGCACAACAAATGTTTGGACTTTTTAAAAAGGCAGATGTTTAAATTCCAGCTACAGGTTTTCTGCTTCTGCATTTTCTTGCATGCACTTTAAAACTTTTGAAGGCATTAAAAAAAACCAACCAAACAAAAAAAACCCAAAAGCAAAGATCGTAGAAATAATTGCTTAAATATGAAGACTAGGAGACAGTCACATTTTCTTCAATATAATGCAAGAGAGTCTAATGATAATTTAAATTATTCATAAAGCCTACATAATTAGTCACTATAGCTTTTAAGGGGACAGATAAGGAATATATGCAGCATAACTAAGGTTAGAACTCAGTTTTAGGTGTTAAGTAGCATGAACACATTTATAATATGCATTTATTAAGAGGTCCACCTTGTGCTTTTAACAATACAGACATCATCACATATTTCTTCTTATGTCTTATATCATCATGCACAGGTTCCATACTAGCAGAATTTAATAGTTATAGCAACCTGAATATTTTTAGGCCCTCTCATTTGCTGGTTGTGCCACAGGGTCTGAAGAATATGAGACCGGCCAGGCTTCCTTAGCTCAAGGTGTCCCTCATCATATCTCTAGGACACACCTGGGTATGAGCTTAGGAACAAAGCAAGTGCAGACTGATGTCCCCAGAGTATTCTGCCACCCATAAATGGCAGCTCATTTCTGAGACACACATGCCATCTTTTAATTTCTGTGTCCTCAGTGTTGTCTTGTTTGCTCTTGATTCTCTACAGCTTTTTAACTGCAGCCATTTAAAAGCAGAGCTTTTCCTTACTATGAATTCATAGGAAGATACACGTTTCTTGTTTGTTTTGAAACTAGCAACCATCTGCTTAGTTCCTTCTATTGTTTCTAATCATTGCCTTAGACACAGCTATGACTATTCCTGACACACACCCTTGCCTGTTGCCCAGATTTTATCATCCTCCACAAAGTCATACTTAGCCTCCTTACACTTTGGAGTGGCCTTGTTTACTTAGTCCATCTAGGAGAAGCTGGTTGATATCCAGTCATCCTTAGTACCGCCTTTTGTTTCTCTACACCCATTTATGAGATGGAGAAGAGGGAGGAAAACAGCACTGAATGCAGTAAGCGTGTTGTAGGCAAAACAGAGATTTATATAATGTCTAATGATGGACATTCTTTGTGTTCTGTACCTGGCATAAGATTCACAATAATTTTCCTTTATTCTGTTATTGTTTGACTGTTAGCAATGTGCTGATGCTGCCTTAGTGCTAACTAGTAAGTATGGCTTGTCAGGGTCATTAGAGATGATACAGAAGCGATCATTTCTTATGCAAAGCTGCTGGGGGGTGGGGGGCTATAAGGGTCTCTCTTGTTCATTTCTGTCACTGAATTCCCCTGGTTTTGTTTTTGTGGGGTTTTCCCTTAAAAATATTTTTTTTAATCATTTAAGAGTTGGTGAATCTCAGTGGTTCTCTCTGTGGTGCTGAACACGTGCCCCTCTCCTTTGAGAAGTGCATTTACTGTCGTGAGCAGATGTCATCCCCTCCCTGTTCAGCCACTTTCTGAGGCATTTACAGCAGTGTATGTCTGCACTGCCTCCCCTGTAGGCCTCATCTCTTCCACAGAAAATGACATTCGCATGTCATACTTGACCCTATTCTTCAGGATCTTGCCTGGAAATGGTAAAAATTCAGCCTGACTTGAAGCTTACCATTTTCCAGTTTCTATTTCTGGGGCAGTGTTATTGCACGTGGCAGTCAGGTGTGCAGACCCCCCATCCCTGCAATGGGTGACAGCCACTGAGCAACCTGCTCTATCACCATTGCTGCCTGCCACAGAGCAGGGGTTTGGGGCAGGGCTGCCCCCTGAGGTCCCTTCTAACTGGGGAGTCTATGGGACTGTGACTGCCACCTGGTCCCAGCAGTGTTCCTCTGTTGGTCCCATAGTGACTTCTACCACTAACAGGTGTGAGAGTGTCTTTGTTATTTCCCTAAAGCTGACCCCAAATGAATGTTTCTAGTGCAGGACTCTCACTAGCACCCTCTCACATCACCAGAGATACCAAGACAGAATTAATTTTTAGAACTTTTTTTTTGGTGGTAAGTCAAATATGCACTAAAAAGAAAAGAGTACCAGTTGTGAGTATTCTAGATCAGACACCTGTAAGAAGTGGCATGGCAGTATCCCATTGCCCACTTTTATGTGAATAAAATATGACTCCTGATTTGTTGACATCATTTGAATATTTTCTTGTGTGATATGCTCGGTAATGAAAGAAGGGCTGGACCTCAAATATGTTTTCATGTGTGAAGACTGTAAGAGAATTTTCTCTGTGGAGAGAAAGAAAAATGAGGCACTTGAGAGCACAGTAACATGTAAACTGTGTGGAGAGACAGCTCAAAATTGACCAGTTTGAAACAAGGGACTTGCTTATTTTCATGAAGCTGAACTGTATTTATTTCAACCCTGAGAAATGCAGACCCACATGTGACAAATGTATATCGTTTTAGTTTTGGACAGGGAAATTGATAAGGTCTTCTCTTTTTTTTTT